>BSBM01000255.1:7955000-8285000 GCA_027924585.1 Larix kaempferi
AACCTGGACTCTCTCTGTCTCTCTCTCTTCCCTACACCTCCGCCTACCTCTAACCACACCTCCCATCTCTCTTTCTCACTCCCTACAACTAACACCCTCTCCTCTCTCTCTCTCTCTCTCCCTCCTCCCCCCCCCTAACCATTACTAACCCCCTCTCTTAGTCTCTCTCTCTCTCCTCCCTCTCTAACCCACTTCCTAGCCCCTTACCCATAACTAACCCCCCCTCTCTCACTCTCTCTTCCTTGCTTCTACACCTCTCTCTCTCTCTCTCCCCCCTATCGCTCTCTCCTAATCCCCCTTCCCCTACCACTAACCACCCCCATCTCTAATCCCTAAGCCCCTAACACCAAATCCCTATTTAACTTCCTAACCCATAGAAACTATTAAATAAACTATTGAATAAGGTTTTGATGATTACAATAACACGTGCGTGTTATAACGATCCATAATGCGTGCGCGTTATAGATCACTATAACGTGTGCGTGTTTTAGTGATCCATAACGCGCACGCGTTATAGTGATCCATAACGCATGCACGTTTTAGTGATCCATAATGTGCGCACATTATCGAATCATATCCTACATGTTAAATGACATGGAAGGATCAGAGCCCGCCCATGCCTAGTTCTACGAAATTCTCGCGCGTTTTGCGAATGCACGATTGCATCTAAAGGGTCCCTCAACTTCGTACGAAGGCCCGATGGTCACTTTTGACGGTTAGATGCAATATAAAACTAAAGAAACAAACATCTATCATTTTACATGGTTAGACATCTATCATTTTACATGGTTAGACAACTATCATTTTACGTGGTTATTTTGAGACACCTGCACAATGAATTCTACTTTTAGTAAAAAGGCCGAAATGTAGGAAATTGAATCAGCTTTTTGAATATATATTTTTTATTTATTGAAAATTTTTATGCCTAACTCAATTTTGATTTTTTCTAACATTGATATTTTATTTTTTTGGCAAATGATAAGGTATATTCCCGTGTTGGTGTGACCTTTGGGTGCCTAAATGATGGAATCAATATACAAAAATTGGTAAAATGTAGATTACAGATAATGCTAGTGGGTGTTATTTTCCCCCCCAAAATAGTAGGTTTTAATTTTTTTTATAATTATCTAAGTGAGGAGACCTCGAAATCAGTTCACCAAGTGTTAATGCATCTTTTGAATGCCTTAATATAATGATGAAGGATTGGATTTTTTAATAGTGTGTAGAGGTCGATGTCTAGTAGTGCAACATACATATTTTTTATGAAATGGATGAAAAATGAAAAAGTTCTGGCATAAACACCAATAAGGTGTTTTTTGTTGTTAAAGAATTACATCTATCCAACCCTAATCCCTCGCCCATTATGACCTTTTATACACTTCCAGTGGTTAGTTTGGACTGTGTCAAGGTAGTTACAACTCAACCTGTTTCCTTTGGTGCATTAATTATCCATCCTATACCATGTCCCTTTGTGCAATTCCTTCTATGTTTACTACCTACCCATCTTTCATGACCAACTATTCAAAAACAAAGGAGCCAACACTTTCCACTGGATACCTAGAGACATTAGGACCATCATTTAGGAAGTGTTTTCCAACCCCTATTCATGGTCTTCATATGTAAGAATACAATGCTCGAGGAAGTGTTAAATAACATTTCTACAATAATTCTATGATGGAGGAAAGATTGACTGACAAATCCTTAGGACCCCCTTCAAGGAGAATACAATTCTAGAGGAGGAAGTGTTAGGTGACCCATCTACTACATATCAAGGGAATGGGTGGTGAAACCTTTTGTTGATAACAATCAACATGATTATCGTCCTTCGAGAAAGGATCAATTGACCCTTCTAATGGATACCTTGAGACGTTGACGCCATCATTGAGGAAGTGTTAACTAACCTTCCTACATTATCTTCCTTCGTGAAAGCACTATGTTGGAGAAGGGTTAGCCAATCCCTCGAAAGGAATTCTATGATGGAGGAAGGATTGGCCAACCCTACCATAGGCACCCCTTCAAGGAGAATACAGTTTTGGATGATGAAATGTCAGGAAACTGATCTACCAGATACAATTGGAAGGATAGGACAACCCTTCTAGTGGATACCCCTCGATGAGATTACCATCCTTCATGAAAGGGTCGATCAATATTTCCTCTTGATACTTTGAGAAATTGAAACCATCATTCAGGATGTGTTTTCCAACCCTTCATCCTGGTCTTCCTCTATGAGAACACAATGTTGGAGGAAGTGTTGGTCGACCCTTCCATTTGATACCCTCGATGGGAATGCTAACCTTCAAGAAGAGTCACCAAACCCTTCCAATGTATACATTGAGTCTTTGATACCATCATTTAGGAAGTGTTGGCGAACCCTTCTCCCTTGTCTCTGTTTGTGTTACGCCAAAATCTCATCATCACCATGATAATGAGATGTGTATCCTTGATTTAACCATAATCCTTGAAGTACCAAGTGCCAAATGACTTGGGAAGAGGCTTTTTCTTTTAGTTTCTTAGTTTTGGGAAGGCCGACACACCTTTCCCCTTGGCAATACGCGTCTAAAACTTGACGATGCACTCTAAACATTGACAAAGTGCGTCGTTGACCCTTTCTACCTTCATTCAACATGCGTCGCCCCTCATGGATGCATGTTTCTCTTTGACAGGGTGCATTGGTGGTTTTTAAAAGGAAAAAAAAGAGAAGTTTCGAGGGTATTCTGTAATGAAACCCTTGTGGAGCTTTATCCCTACAAATCAGAATAGGTGGCAGTCGAACCCCTAGCCTTTGGGATGATCCCCTAACATTCTCCATGAGATCCTCAACCTATTCTATCCTCTTTGGCCTATAAAGGAAAGCTTACCTTCATGGAATAGGGGAGGAAGAAGAGAGCATCCAAGTGCTATTGAAATTTCCTTATAGCTAATTTCCCTTTCTCTAGTAAGAACAAGGTTGAATCTTTGAGGAAAAAGGCTAGTTGAAAGAAGTTGTGATGTCAAGGCATGGTTGTAATCTCTCCCTTTGTACTTGTTCCATTACAATAATTTATACTCTTTCCATAAATATTGTTTGCATCAGATCTTTAGAATTAGTTTCCTTGACCACTAGTTTAGACCAACAATATTGCATATTACTATTGCTCATGTGTTTCCACTTGTTTGTTGTACACTGAATTCCAACTGAAGATCAAAGTCTACATCGAGAAAGGAGACATCACTACGGTTGCAAGGTGAGTAATCCCTTTGAACCCTTTGTAATTTGATTAATCTAAGAAATTTTGTAGGTTCTGTTTTGTTTTGTTCTAGATCTCTAGCATTTATACTAGAGAGATTTGTCCTTGTCCGCATAGACGGAGTGTCTTGAAAAAAAATTGGCAACTGTACTCAGGAGAGTCCATGATATTTGAAATGTATAGTTTCTAATTGTTATTTCCTTATAGATCCTCTTAGATATGCTTGATTTTACTTGTTTCTTTTTGGATCTGTTTGGTTTCTGAATTGTTGGGTAATCCAGTGTCATTTTGGGATCTTTAGATCACCCAATCACTTGGTCTTACTTTGAAATATTTTCCTTTTTCAAGTGTTAATTTTTCCCGACACACCTAGGTTGTGTTTTCCCTGCGTCACTATCTTGTTGACACACTCTGTTCATGCTCAAACTGCACCATCGACGCACCGCTGTGAGTATGCAAGATGAGTCACCGACGCGATATCCTTGTTGGAAAACTGTGTTGCTGAGAATCAGATGCTCGGGTGCCTACTATCAAACTGTGTCACCCTCCATAATTTTGAATTAAGGTCATAAATACCTATTTTGAATTTGGATCAGGTGTTTCATTTGATATTTTTCTTCTCCTTGTGCCAATCTCAATCTAGATCTATCATTCTCCTCTTTTCTTGGGTTTTCTTGAGATTTGGATCCATGCTTGGCCCTTTGAGTAAAAAACTAGTGTTTTGCTTGCATTTTTAAGCGAAATGAACTACAT
This sequence comes from Larix kaempferi, assembly GCA_027924585.1. Taxonomy (NCBI): domain Eukaryota; kingdom Viridiplantae; phylum Streptophyta; class Pinopsida; order Pinales; family Pinaceae; genus Larix; species Larix kaempferi. Next base: position 7,958,981 of record BSBM01000255.1, read on the forward strand.
TTTTGGAAAAAAAATCCCCCTCATGGCCAGGGGGGACCATGAATTGTGTATCCTACAGTCTCTTTAACCCATATTAAAGTTTCAAAATAATTTTTGGTTTGGTGTGGATTGGCTTGTTTTAAAGACTTGAAAAGTGTGGGATATCCATGTAATTTTGAGCCTCATTTTCTTGGGTTGTGCATCTTGTTTCCTTTACATGATGAGCTATCTAGTGATTGTTGGGAAAGATTGATTCTTTGTCTCCACTTTAGTTCAAAGAGAAGCTTAATTTTGTCTCTCTTTTGCTATATTCACAAATTTGGAAAACATAAATTTTCTTCTTACTTTAGTTTGATCATTCGACATTCTTGGTCTTACACTCATAAGAAGAAGAAATGTTTCTTTCAAATTTGTGTGCATTTGAGTTAGACAAGATTATTGAGTATTTTTCTCTGTCTTACATTTGATTGGAAACGTTTGTGGAATCTTTCTTTCCCTAACTTAGATCTATCTTTTTCAAGTGTAAAAAGATAGGAAACGAATTAGAGTTCTTTCATTTGGTGTTCATAGAAAGATCTCTTTGTCACTTTAGGATAGTTTTGGGTGCCTGATTTTGAATTTTTTACTCCTTTCTATCATTTTAAAAAATCCAAAATTGCATTTGCATAGGGTTGTGCATTTGGGAAGAAAAACTATCTTTCTCTCCTTCTTAAGTAGGACTTCATTGAAAAGAATATTTGCATCTCATACTTGCATGGTTTCGAGTCAGGTCCAAATTTCATCTGTCCACTTAACTGCATAAGATAAAATCAAGAGCTAGTTTAATTTAAAACTTTTAGAAACTTGAGTGATAGGTTAGAGATGTGTTCCAGCATCTTTAAGCATAGGATCTATTGTTCTTTGCATGCACTACATACCGGGGGATTGCAGCTCTTCCATGTACTGAGTCGATATATTGAACGACCCTTCACATACCTAACGACATATAGAAAGGTACTTCACGTACTCGACAGTATATAGGAAGGATCTTGTCGGATGGTTGTGCATTAGACAACACTACTACGGATTGGATCTCCCACGTACCTTGCGTATATCAGGAGACCCCACTAGGATCCTGAAACCATCCAAGTCAAGCATTGGCCATGTTTTTGTTGCAATACATCGAGAACAACACTCGGGGAGATTACTACGCATGCACTATTAGGTAATCGGGTTATACAGCCAAGGGTAAGGTCCCAATCCTCCTTGGTTAGTGCTCTAAACAATTGGTTTGAGTATAACTGTTGGACCCTACAATATATTTCAAGTTATGACAGCTTGACACACTCATGAGGGTTCGGCTTTTACATCCCACCTATCACAAGTTTTCCTATTGCTTTTAGTTTGAGTAGTGTTTGTTGTGAATGATAATTAGAAGGCCTTAGAGAGTTTAGATATGGAAACCTCTTCTGGGACTACCAACCAAGAGGCCCCTTTTCAATGGGTACCTTTTGTCTTTCCTCTAGTTGGAGATATTGGTCCTCCCTTTATTGCCACTTTAAATATTCCTAGATTAACCATAGGATTACCAGTATGGTTATTCAATCTGTTGATTTCATCTGTAACTAATGTTTCAAATGTTAACTCTTCATGATGAGAGTTTCAATCCCAAACTGATCCTTCCCATTCTTCATCGGGTTCATCTTCTTCTATTTCTTCTTCCTCTCCTGATCAAAGCAGTAGTGTTAGTAATCAAGAGGATAATAAGAAGAAGAATAGGAAGACTAAGAAGAAGAAGGATAACAAATAGACCAAGCATCAACCAACTGCCTCTGATGGCACTCATTCCATTCAAACACCTCGTAGACCCAAATTCCCTTGCAAACTTTGCATGGGTGATCACCTTCTTAAGGATTGTCCTGGAATTTCCAAAGTGTTAGAAGAGTGGTATAAATCCTCCAAACAACCCATATCATCATCCTATGGACATCATAATGATGATACCCCATTGACTAGTTAATCTATGGTTAGGGTTCAAAAAGGTAAAGTCAAGAATCCTTCTTTGTTATGCAGGGATATGCACCTTACTTACCTTTTTCCACGCATGGATGAAGCTTCACAATTGTTGGAAGACATTAATGTATCTCAAAAACACCTTCCAACATGATATCGTTAGTTGTCTCTTGACCCCCCATTGTTCATTGAATTAGTCAATCCAACTCCATCCTTGGTTGATCCCACGTTTTCCTCAAAGAGTGAAAAACAAGTAGTTCATCCTACTCTTCCTTCGAAAAGTGAAGTTGAAGTGTTCGAGTCGATGTCATATCCGCTCGAACCCACTCTTTATTTGGGGAATGCTAAGACTAAAGTAGTCACCATGACACAATATTTGTCTCATTCTACTCTTCTAGTTGTGAGTGAATTGAAAACCACTGATGTTTTCCTGGTTAGTTTACATTGTTCTAGGCAAGGGGAAATCCTGTCTGTTTCTACGGGACCTCCTCCGAGAACTGAGGTCATTTCCTTTGATTGGAATAGTCCTAATCCAGGTCGTGTCCAGGAAGCATGAGGGGGAAAACAGTTTGACTGAATGAGTCGGCTCTGTTATGGTGGAAGCTTAATAGACAGAATGAGCATAAGCAAGATTACGCAATACATATAAACATAAATACGCACAGACAATATACATGAATGTGAATTGTTCTTCTATTACTTGCAAACATATCAAAATTGATATAAGTTACAATGTTATACATGCTTATATAGAAATGAGACGCTTGGGTTCCTGCCCGTTACGTTCAACTACAAAGAATAAGTTAGAACGGTTTCAACAGTTCAACTGTTACAGTCGATTGGAAGACAGAGAGACAGTCTGTCGAAGTTTGATAATCGTTGGTCGCATGCCGACGCTTATTGTCGATGTCGCGAACTGTGATATTGTATAACATGTCAAAAGTGTCGAATGTGTTGCAGTATGTTGAAGTGCTAAAGTTGTCAAAGTCATGTCACGTCGAAACTTGTCAAAGTTGTATCAATAGCGATGACTGATCGAGGATGTGTCGAAGTTAGCATCCGACAATAATGCCAACTACGATGTGGATCATACCTCCTTCCTTAAGAAACAATGTGCTACAACAATAAATTAGTAAATAAATAGGTTATATACTATTAGTAATAGTAATTAATTATTATAGTTATGAAGAGGAATGTCTCTTCAATAGTGGATGGCCCAGCCATATTTAAGGCAGCCATATCCATTGTATTTCATCAATCCAATACATTATTCTTATTCATTATTCAATATGAGAGTCGGATTCGACTATTAACCTAGTGAACGGATTCGTTCACCGCATTTGGTATCAGAGCGGAACGCTCCTCCACCTGAGCTCGGATTCGGCTCACACTCAAAGCGGAATCGCTCCTCCTCAAGTGAGCTCGGACTCGGCTCATCCCTCCATTCCGCTGCATCACTCGCTCCAATCCGCCTGCTGCACTTCCATCCATGCCCTCATCCACCCCCATCCCTCTCGTCCACACGCCACACCTCTCCTCATCTCTTCGCGCCCTCCTGCATCTCCTCACTCGTCACTCACACTTCCCTGCACGTTCTCCCACAGTATTCACTCCTAGCGCCTCCCCCAATCCTCCTCTCGTCCTAGCCAGCTCTCCCCCACGCTCCGCGCTCCCCTCTACCCCCACACCATATTCCATTCTACATCCCCCACTACCGCCTTCTCTCCACGTAGACTCTCTCTGTCACCCCCCGCCTGCGCACTCATTCCCATTGTCCATCCTCCTCCCAGCGCCCCATCTCCGCACACCACTTCCCTCTTATCCTCTTGCTCGCACTGCTCCTCGTCATCTCAGTCCTCCCAGACTCTACAACCCTGCATCCTACATCCCACCCCCGCCTTTGTCTAGCTCCCTGCCACCTCTGCACGCCCTCCAGCGCCACCCTCTCCTACACACTCACCAATCTCCCGTCCCTCGTCCAACCTACACGCAGTCCACAGCCATCGCCTACCGTCTGCAGTTCTCCCCACGACGCATTACTCCGGTCCTTCCCCTCCCACGCCATCATTCTAAACCCTAATTCAAAAACACATAATATAATAATAAAAATTTATTAATTTTATTATTATCATTATAGTTTAAACTTACAATAAAAATAAAAATAAAATTAATAATAATATTATTAATAAATAATATTATTGTTAATATTATTAAAAAGTTATTGTACAAGGTTGGGAAAGCAAACAAAAAAAAATATCTCCCTCTACAAGACCTATGGCGTCATTCAATGAAGAATTGATCAAGCTTTTTGAGCAAATCAGTAAGAATATAAATGAAATAAAAAAATCTATTAACAATCTAACACTTATAGAAAATGAAGATGTATGTGAAAATTCCGTAGAAGAAGCCACTAAAGCTGAGGTAAAAGAAGAAGATGTAGTAGACCATTATGTCAACCATGATGAAAGTAATGGCATTGATCAAGATATATGCAAGACAAATATACAGCACATCCTATTAATGAAGAAACCAACAATGAAATATTTGACAAGGAGAAAGATGATCTTGACAAAGATTGTGATAAGAAACAAGCCGGTGTTGATAATAATAAAAATAATAAATACAATGACAAGGAAGGGATCCTACAATGTGCAGAAGAAGTCAAGTCTAAGAAAGTAAATATTCCAGATTCAACCTATACCCTAACTATCTTCTCACCTCAAAGGAATCTCAATAGAAGTTATATGGTGATTTCAAATCCAAGAATGTTATATGATGATTGTGAGACCTCATCTTACAAGACAAGTAGAAGGGGAATAACACATGATGACATCCTAAATATGCTTGGACTAATATCAAGGATAGAAGTGACAGAGTCCAGTGTCCACCTAGATGGTAAAATTTTCAAACAAAGCATCAATATAGGTAGGCTTTCAAACCAAATCCCACCTTGTGAGCAAAGAACGAATTTCTTCATAAGGATCAGAATGAAGAACATCATTTGGAACAACTATAATATCTATCAGACACAAGATAAGACCGGTGTTCTTATGCGCATTATAAGCACAAAGATCCCATTCAAAGGGACTGACACAAAATGTTTTGGGAATAACAACACGGAAATAGTTAAGGTCATAATGTATGTTGAACATGTTCAATTGACGAAAAACATAGTTAAAAGAAGCAATCACACAAGTAGAAAAAGCGTACACAAAACTTCGCCAAGTTCATACGTAATGCAAATACCAAGACAAAATCACCCAAAGGAGGCAATGGCCATAATCAAAATCGCATCTCTCAAGTCATCAGTGCGACATAGAGCCAGAATAAAATACATCATGAGAAACTTAGCTTTGAGGACAAAGCTTTTCCAAGGGAAAGGAAAAATGCGGTGAACGAATCCGTTCACTAGGTTAATAGTCGAATCCGACTCTCATATTGAATAATGAATAAGAATAATGTATTGGATTGATGAAATACAATGGATATGGCCGCCTTAAATATGCCTGGGCCATCCAATATTGAAGAGACATTCCTCTTCATAACTATAATAATTAATTACTATTACTAATAGTATATAACCTATTTATTTACTAATTTATTGTTGTAGCACAATGGACCCCATTGTTTGCTAGCGAAGGTGAGGAAACTTGTTGGTTATTTCAGTAGCAGAGTACCACTTTCCATGGGATGGGATCTGGTCTTCCTTGGCAACCTGAAACAAGGGAATTGTGTTCATCCTTGTAAGGAGTACTCGTCATCCCACAATAGTGTTGCAAGGAAGAGGGTCCTAAACATCTGGATGGATGTCTTTGGGTGTTGCTATTGAGAAGTCGTTATGTTCCAACAAGGGTGCATGGTATGGTCAAAGTACATCCACATTGAAGACTGGATGCAAACCCAAGTATGCAGGAATGTTGAGTTGGAAAGAGTTTTCTCCTATCCGTCAAAGAATACTGTATGGACTATATCACAAAGGTTTGATATTTTTGAAAGGACCAGTGAAGTGATCCTTCTTGAGATGTAGCCAGATCTTATCCCCAATATGAAATGAATGAGGGATACAATGCTTGTCGTGTCGGGCCTTAGCTTTCTCGTTTGCTCTGTGCAACATATCACGTGCTTGCTTCTGGATGTCGCAAATATGTTCTTGAAACTTGAATACTTTATCAACTTCTCGTTGGCTGTGGTATGTGTCAGAGTTTGGATGTGTCAAGGAGCTGATCAAGTTGATAGGCGCGGAGGGTTGAAATCCGTAACATATCTCAAATGGACTCTTTCCTGTAGAGCTGTGCTGTGCACGATTGTAGCTATGCTGGATGTATGGAAGAATTTCATCCTATGTGCGTTGATGCTTGTGATTGTACATGCGAAGTAGTTGTACTACAAGGAGATTTACAACTTCTGTCTGTCCGTCGGTCTGAGGATGGAAACCTGTCGACAATGAGAGTCGTGTGTCCAGCTGTTTCCATAGGGTCTTCCAAAATATGCTGATGAATCTGGCATCTTGTTCGAAAATGATGGTTGTGGGTAAACCAAAGTGTTTCCAAACATGTGTAAAGAAGAGCTGAGCGGTTTACTGCGCTGTCGTGGTATTCTTACATAGTATGCGAATGACCATGTTGGAAAATCAGTCGACTACTACTAATATAGCGTCATGCTGATGTTTGGTAGTAGGATAACTCGTCAAGTAGTCCATAGAAATAGATTCCCATGGTCGACTAGGAACTAACAGAGGTGTGTACAATCCCTATCGTCGATTAGGTGGCTTAGCAATGGCGCAAACCATGCATGCTCGAATGTAATTGTTGATGTTGGATTTAAGTGTAGGCTAGAAGAAATACTTTTGCAGAATAGCAAGTGTCTTTGCTACTCCAAAGTGTCCTGCAGTCTTGTTGTAGTGCGCGTCCCAAATGAGTTGTTGTCGGTGCTCACCGGTCAGTACACAAAGCTGTCCAAGCTTGTATAGCAAGGTGTCCTTTATGAAATAGTCAAAGTTTGAGGTTGACGACTTGTTAGTCTGTAACTATCGATAGACTGCGGAGAAGTCGATGTCATCCTCATACAACTGTGGCCAAGTGGTCGTGTTGTATCCCTGAATACTCATCACTGTCAAAAGGAGAGTAATGGGTGGTCGACTGAGGCAATCGACAACGGCATTAGCTTTACCTTTCCGACACTTAATCACCAACTGGAACTGCTATAGGTAATTAATCCACTTGAGTTGTCGGTTTTCCTGCAACTTTGATTGTGTCGAAGTGAACTATAGAGGCTTATGATCAGTGAGAATGACCGTTTCCTTTCCAAGGATGTAATGCCTCCATTTCTTGAGAGCTTGCACAATGGCATACAGTTCTTTTTTGTACATCGAGTATCTCGTAACTATGTCATTAAAAGTATCAGAATGAAAAGCGACTAGGTGACCAGACTGAGTGATCACTGCGCCCAAGGCATAGTCTGATGTGTCCGTCTCAATCTCAAAGGGCTGATGCAAATCCGGTAACACAAGTACTGGTGCAGTGCAGAGCCTGTGTTTGAGCTGTTCAAAAGCTACTTGTTGTGTTCTTGTCCACTGGAAGACAGTTTTCCCATTTCCCTTCGTCAACTGATTCAAGGGCCAAGCTATGTGATTGAAGCCGAGTATGAATCGTTGATAGAAATTCACCAAACCAATACTTTTTTCCCAACCACCTATTTATAAAATATACAAAAAAATTAGTGGTTATTCAAGATACAAATAACATCCACAAGGAATTATGATCACTCTGTTTTAGATATTATAGGTAAAGTAATCAAATATGGTGCCATATATTATCATCAGATGCACATATATAAATGACTATTAGTTAGCATTCTTCTTCACATGAATCAAATAGATATAGGAGTATTGAAGGGCTATCATGCTGTGTTTAGGGGGGATTTAGCTTGTGTGCACACTTTACTCAACACTTCCCCTATGAATATATAAATCACCCTATGGTGGAAGAGAGGTGCCTTGAATAGGAGGGTTGGTTAGCACAATCCCCGACCATCCCAGAGTTCATATTTATACATCAAAAAGAAGATCTAGAAGATACTTCCTATTAGAAAAACCTTTTTAGAGAATAAAAAATTGAACATTGAAACAAAAAAGTACTAAAAGCATTCAAATGCCTTAGATCTCATATATATATATATACATACCAAGTCTTAAATGAGACCAGTGTCCCATTCCTATATTCATCTTGTTACAATTGTGAGAGGACATCGGAAATACTTTCCTTTGACAGGGAGTCTGCAAGGTCATTGATTTTCTAAATATATGAGTAAAAGAGATAATATGATGAAAGAGAACTACAATCTATCTTAGTTGACCTATAATATTGAACAACCTAGACCTTTGCACCTGTTTTCAACCCATCATCCATCTGATAGTTAACTCAGAATCCCCATAAACTTGTGGATTTGTGAGACGTTTATGTATAATAGATTTCATAAATATGAGAATTGCCTCAAATAGGAGAATTGACTCCAAAGAAAATCACAAATACAATTTTAGTTGCTCCAAGTAGTCCCTTATTAAATACTCAGTTTGCTTTTTCAAGATATCTTTTTGGGAAGGAGTAAAGAACCACCTCATATCCATTTTTGTTTGGTAGTTATGCCAACTCACCATATCATTCCAGTTCAATATAGAGATAAATGTGAATGCCCAATATTATGATCCAGGATGATGTCACAGTGATGTCATCACCATAGGGTGACACCATAGTGATGTTGAGCATCATCATGAGGAGGGATCGACTGACCCTTCATTAAATGTGTACATGTGGTCAACCATTATCTTGAGGAAGAAGGGATTGACACTTCCTAAAATGTGCCCCTAGGGTAAAGAATCGTCTAGAGGAAGGATCAGTCATCAACCCTTCATCATATGTACACCTAAGGTCAAGCAAAATCTTGGGGAAGGATCAACTGAACCTTCCTCAAATTTGGAATTTAGGTTAAGAACCATCTAGAGGAAGGATAAGGTGAGCCTTCCTCAAAATGGATTTAGGGACAAGAATCATATTAAAAATGGATCGACCGAACATTCCTCAATGTGGACAATGGGTCAAGCATAATCTAGAAGAAGGATCCACCGACCCTTTTTTTAAGTACGGTAAGTAGGAAACTTATCATATAGACAAAGGATAGATTGACCATTCCTGAAATATGGTAGATAGGAACTATATCATCTAGAGGAAAGATAGGCATATCCTCCTTGCAATATGCTATCCAAGAAATTTATCATCTATTATAGGGATCGGTCGATCCTTACTCAAATGTGCATCTGGGGTCAAACCTTATCTAGAAGAACCTTCCTCAAATGTGAACCAAAAGTCAAGCATAATCTAGAGGAAGGATCGACCAATTATTCCTTAAATGTGGACTTCTAGTTAATAATTATCTAGGGGAAGGACCAATCGACCCTTTGTCAAATGTGGACATTGGATCAATCATCATCTAAAGGAAGGGTCACCCGACCCTTCTTCAAATTTGGACCTGGGGTCACGAATCATATTGAAGAAGGATGTGTTGAAAATTACTCAATGTGGACCACAGGTCAAGCATCATATTGAATAAGAATATTCCAACCCTTTATAGAATATGATAGCTACTCAACGTATTATCTAGATGAAATATCGAAAAACCCTTCTGAAAATACGATAGACGAGAATTGTATCATATATAGGAAAGATAATCCCAAATTTTCTACAATATGATATCAAATAAATGTATCATCTTGACGGAGGGTTAGTTGACCCTTCCTAAAATGTGCACATGAGGTCAAGCATCATCTAGAGGAAGACTCGCTTGACCCTTGCAAAAATGTGGGCACCATGGGTAAAGAATCATGTAGAGGAAGAATCAATCGACCCATCCTCAAATGTGGTTTACTCAAGCATCCTCTAGAGGAAGGATCAGTCAACAATTCATCAAATGTGGACCTCTGGTCAATCATTATATGGAGGAAGGGTTAATCCAGATTTCCTCAAATGTGTGTTGACACAAACCCAGTCAACAAGGGTTCCTCACACTATCGACACCCAAACCATTGCGATCTCCCTGAGCACCAACCTAGACAGGTTTTACCCTATCCATCAACACCTGTGGAGCAGATGAGGTCTCACCTGAGATGTTCAAGGGAGAGTTGACAGAACCATGTTTCCGTTGAATGAAGGAGGATTTTTGTGAAGCAACTGATTAACTTATTGCGACATTGAGAAACAGATCTAAGAATGCAACTTAGGCATTAAGAATAATTGCAACATCATTCAACAGATCTGAGCATTCACAGAATTACTAATGTGCAATAGATATAATAGTAAAACATTAATCTCAGCAAGGAAACATCGCATCATTAACAGATTCATATTGCATAATGAATTTACCATATAGGAACAAGGAAGACACAATGATTCTACTCAAAACACTGTCATATCATATTCAACTTCGCAAAACCCAGATACAACAAGATATTCAATCCTCAACTCTCTGTATTCTGCTATGTCAAGATATCCCAACACTTACAATCCTAATCTATTTATAGGCTTGTGCCTTTACATTTACGGTCCAATTAGGAAACCGCCTAACTACTTCTTAACAAACTCTACAAAAAGATGACCCAAAACCCACATAATGTGGGCCAAATGACCCAAAATACCCATGACGTGGTCCAAACGACCCAAAATGTACATGACGTGGTCCAAATGACCCAAAACTACAAAAAGTATTATCGCCATGTGCACTGCTTTCCTCCTTTCACGGTACCTTTGGCGTTGCTGACTCATCCAAACCGCCTGCCAACAGGCCCCCCACACAATCTTGTGGCTCGCCCTCGAGCCACGTCGATTGGACATGGTGTACTTATTGGTCTTCAGCCTGAAGTCCTCATACTGCTGATCGACCTCCTTGACCTGGTCCTTCACTTCCGTAGCCATCGCTTGACTCTCGGTCACGTCCTACGCAGATGGATGCTCACTCATCTTATCAGCAACTTTCTAGCGACCCTCCTACACAGCCTGTAGTGTGGAACTTTCCTTGAGAAAAAAATGTCTGCTAACCTCCTAGAACTCCTCCAGCTGTGCACTGCGCTTCTTCTAATGCTCTTCAGCCTTTGCGATGCACTACTGCAATTCTTTCATTTCTACTAACTTAGTGACCTGAGCAATTGGTGGCAGCGTTCTCATTGACACCTTCAGTGTTTCCAGTTTCCCTTCCGCTTCTTGTCGCAGTTTGGTCAGCTGTTCTAACTATTCATCCTAAATGATGCTGCCCCAAAAGTATGTGGTCTCTGTAGTGATCTTTGTTGCTTCCTGTTCCAGCTCTCCCCTCTGCATTGCCAACTCCTCGATGGCGCATTTCCATTCATCTACCTTCTCCTATTGGGCTGGTCCCAAGTGGGGTGGAAAAATAAATAAGTATGGAAAATCGCGCGTAGCACGCTGCAGCAGGAAGAAAAGGCAATTTTGATAATTGCGCATTGCGCACTGTGGCAGGAAGAGAAAGCAGTTTTGTTGAAAGCGCATTGCGCGTGGTGGCGGGCGAAAGACAATTTTGAGGTTTTGTGCATGTCACGCGACGGAAATGGCTAAGGCACAGTCGTGTAGTAGGACGATGCACATTATAGAGCATAAGCTGTTTTTGGTTCAGAACATGCGTAAAGGTTAGATGAGGACATGACCTATTTTGGGTAGGGAATAGGTGGATGGCAGATGAAAGCAACCTATTCGAATGTGTGGCAGAAAGCAGTTGAGAAGCTAGGCCACGACGCTGATGGAGATAGGCAGGAGAAGGAATGGAAAGGGACAGGCCATGATGCAGTTGTAACCATTTTGAGGACTGCGTCTGTCAGAAGAGTGTGTGAGCCACGAGTGGCCTAGCTGGAGCAGGAGGAGCAGGCTATCGATGGCGACAGCTAGGGTGGCAGTTAGCCATGCCATTTTTGTAAACCTTAGGGTTTCGGCCTAATGATTGTAAAGACATGACCTACGGGCATGATCTATAAATAAGGCACAATATTGTAAGGGAAGGGTGACTCTTCAGTTTTGGTTAAGTATTTGGGTATTGTAAAATCTTAAGCTTAGAAAATCCATTGTAAAGGCTCTGCAGTTGAGTGCGCAAAGACCTATCTAAGAGAGAGAAGAGAGTCTGCAGCTGAGTGCACAGACTAAGAAAGGTTGTACCCTTCCCATTAAGAGGAATATTGACAACCGTTCTTGTGGACGTAGCCTCCAACCGGGGGGTGAACCACGTTAAATTCTGTGTTATGTGACTATTGTGTGATTATTGTTCATTTACTTGGTATGAATGTTTAATGTTGAAGTCTTCCTTTATATGATTGATTTTGTATGTATTCACCACAGAGATTCGGAATAATATGTTAAGTAATATATGCACGGAGGAATGTTAAGTTTTCAACATGTATGAATCTGTCAATTGGAATGTATGAATCTATCAATTGGTCAAATAGTGAACATTGAGTTAAGCACAGCGTTGGAGCACGTAGTAATGTATTTTTATTAAACCACCTGCAACAAAATGATAATAATTTGAATGAGTTGAAGAGATAAGGAATGCTAAGTAGATTGGTTAGAGTTAAACTTCCTGGCAGGGACGTGCAGTCTTGTTGATGCGTCGAGTCATTGAAGGTTGTTGCGAGGTAAGCTGTTGATAGCTTACTATCGTAATGCCAAGGTATCCTGTATCGCACCGTCATTAGAGGTGCAAGTGCGCAAGCGCAATTGCTCACCGAAGTACCCAACGTGGAACAAAAGGTTCGCATAGTTGTTGTCTGTAGCATCTCGCAAGGCGTTTCACTGCTTATCATCCTTTCCCCCCATCGCATCACCCAGTCGTGGAAACTTGATTCTGCAACTACCCCCTCAGCTTCACCTCGGGTGAAACCTCAGGCTGTGCGCAGCCTGTTGCCGAAAGGGCCAGTGAATTAGAGTTTTGTTGGTTCCTTGAACTGCGAAGTACCTCGGTCTACACTGTAAACCTCAAGAAGGTGATCTACATCCAACAAATGGTTCTGTTGCTCGACTAAGACTAATGATGTGATAGAGTGTTGGAAAGTAATGTGTGAAGAAGAATACCAGTTCCCACTGGGTTCAAACAATTGGCATCCTGAAAAGAAAGAGATCTAGGATTGGTGTGACAAGATTGAAAGAGATTTTGCGAATAAAGAGAACAGACATCCGCGTCTCACCGGCCTACAATGGTTGAATAGATATTTGTGGAGAGAGATTCATGAGATTTTCTAGGCTTCATTTGGAAACGAGTTGCACGAGTGGATATCACAACTCGCGGAAAAGAAAAACTGTTTTCAAGGAGGGGTACCTACAGAGTGGATTCCAGAGCTCACAACATAGCTCAAAGCAATAGACAACCCACTATCATGAGCAGTGGATTTCTGGGTTGATAGCATACTTGAAGGATTTGTCACGGAATTTGCTGTAAACACGATGAAGTCCTATAGTCAAGCCGAAGCATACTTCTTCGAAGGATTTAGAGGTAAGTTCTTGAACAACCTTTGTCTATACATTAAAATGCTTTTAGATGAGAAAGGAGTTTTAAGAATGCAGTAATATTTTTACATCTGTCATGATCAATAGCATTTATAGTGATTATGACGAAGAGACACATAATATAAGAAGTGGAAAGAGATATAAGTTTAATAAAGAAAAGAATCCCGGAGGACCTGGACTCTGCATGAATACCGAACTCCCATGTGACCTTAACAATCAGACCGTGCCACCCTTAGATCGAAACCCACCCGCTGTGAGTGTCATGCAGCCCATTCCACAGAATCCCAGTAGTCTGAATATTCCCTTTATTTTCTCCATGCAGATAGTAAACACTACCCAGAGCGCTGCACAACCAAGAAGGAGAATGACAGATAATGATATAAAACTACCGATATTCAAAGGAACGGGTCTAGAAGACCTTGATCAACACTGGTTTCTATGTGAAGCTGTATGGAGTTTAAAGCAAATCCAAGATGATGCCGTGAAGAGAGCGCAGCTCATCACTACTTTCAGAGACCGCGCATTGCATTGGTTTATGAAATATTCTCAGGCACAGTCGAGAACCCTAATAGAAATAAAGGCTGCACTTGTCGCAGTGTTTAAGAAGCCCAAGTCAGAATCGTAGTGCATAACGGAAATAAAGGAAATCAAGCAAAAGCCTACCGAATCAGTCTAGGAATTTGACCAAAAATTTAAAACATTGTTAGATCAAGTGAGCTTTGTGATAGCTCCACAACAACACAAGGAATGGTTCATCGCTAAGTTGTTTCCCCACATCAGACAACTATTGATGCAACAGAAGGTTGCATCGCAGGAAGAGGCCTTAGAAATTGCAATGAAGTTGGAAGCTTCACCGATTGGTGAGAGTAGCACTGGGATGTCATAGATTTAGAACCAGCTGACTACACTGACGTTAGAATTACAAGGTATGAAGAAGGGAAAAGAACAAAGATATGAACACAGATGTGAATTTTGGTGCACCAGATGAAAAGGAGAAGGCCATACCAGAGAACATTGCCCTCTATTTCAAGATTACCTTGACAGCGGCACACCAAACCCAATCAATATGAACCACAATCAGGCGCCATGGTGTGAAATATGCAGAACCAGAGGACACAAGCCTGAAGACTGTTACCTAATACATAAATATGTCAGAACACCCAAGAGCTTGTATTGTAATTTTTGTAAATCAGTGGGACATGACGAATCCAATTGTCGCGCATATGAGCTCATCAATGAAAGAAAGCGCAATATGGAAGCAATGCGAGATGTTGGGATGTATCACGTTCAAGAGGAAAATCAGCCAAAGCAAGAAAACATCCACTATGATCAAGGAGGATATAGAGGCCATGGTGGTGGATACCATGGGAGAGGAAGAAATTCCAGCCCGACGCAAGGAAGAGGCCACGGCCAGGTAATATGTTACAACTGTGGCTAGCCAGGTCACGTTTCTAGAGATTGTACTAACCCATGCACTACATGCAATTACTATAAATCATTTGAGCATGTTATTGAAGATTGCCCTGTGCTTGAGGTAGAAATGCAGAAAAGAAGAAGGTCAGAACCACCAAATCCCAATATTCAGTTGATTGCAGCAGAGAGCAGAATTGCGGATCCAAGTGTAAACATAGTAAGGCGCAGTGGCACTGACACAAGAAGGGACAGAGGCACAGAAGCTTCGAACTCTGGAATGCGTGACCCTAGACAGAATCCTGGAGAGCCGGTATGGATTAGGAAAGCTCCTGGGAAAGCACTGGGTCTAGATCTACAGAAAAATAAGGAAGCATTTGAGGAAGCGCGGGACATGTTCAAGGCACCGCCACCTGGCTCCCCCAGAACATAGTTGCGCAGTGAAGTACCACAAAGAGAGAACATGCCAATGACACAAGATCAGACAAACACCACAACAGATACAGGGACCTCTGTTGCGCAGTTGCATGAAATTACTAAAGAGCACATACGCTTTTACAAATTTGAAAAGCTACTAAGGTAGTATGAGCCAAATAGTGAGAAGGGGGCTTCCAATGGCGCAATCCACAATATTAGGAGTCCTAAAAGAACAAGAATGGAAACGAGACTCACTACACAGATTGGGGATTATGAGATGGATGAGATCATTCTTGATCTTGGATCCGAACTAAATGTCTTGACTAAGCAGACATGGCATCAGATGGGTAAACCCAAGTTATAATGGTCACCTCTATAGTTGAGGATGGTTAATCAAGGGATAGTTATACCTTTGGGAAGATTACCCAACACCATTGTTGACATTGATGGAGTGCGCAGTTATGCCAATTTTGAAGTAATTGAAATAGTGGATGACAACCATCCTTATCTAGCACTACTGGGTATCGATTGGGCAATGACTAACTCTGCCATTATTGATTTAAAGACCATGAAAATGATATTTGAAGGCAATGATATCAGGGTCATCGCGCCATTAGACCCTTTGCAGGGCGAGCGGTATGTTGAACCGATTCAAGAGGAATCCAGAGCTCAAGACTTGGATCGTATCTACAAGATGACAACCAATACTGCTGACTATATTAATCCAACTGCAGATGGCACACTCAGTTGGCGCTGTGATAGCTCTTGCAGTTCAGATTCTGATGCAGGACTAGAAAACTGGCAAAGCAGGTTACATGAAGTATCTGCCAGGAAATGCGCGTGGATCACGAAGTCACTCCGCTGGATTGGGAAAGAGGTAACTCCAATCCCTACCTTTGATGGTTTATCTAATGTTTATTGTTTTATCTAAGAATATACTGCAGCAGTTCCGGATGAATACCGTGTCTCAGCTCTAGACATGGCATTACGCGGCATACCTGCTAGATGGTGGGTTGCGCATAAGAAGATACTGACAACATGGGATTAGTGTAGAATTAAGATGCAAATCAGGTTTTCTGATAAGGTTACCCTATCCTTTGAGAAATATAATGGACAGATAGATCCACGAGATCATATTCGAGTCTGTTCTGAAGCATGGACAGGAAGACCACGAGCAGAATGGGTGCATCTGTTTGTGCACACAATAGAAGAACCGATTCCGAAGAAGTGGTACCTAGACATGGAGTTGCACAGAGGCACAGTGGACTGGTCAGGCCTAACTGCAACCTTCTAGCAGGATTTCAACTTCAAAGATGAGCATCCAAGTATCAATGATGCACTGTAGGTCATTAAGAAAAAAATATTCAGTCCAGATTGTACACAAGGAAACATGACACTAGAAGAATTCTTTGGCGCAGACAGCATACCTGCGTGCCTACAACCTGAATGGGAGGAGCAGCTAGAGCATGCTCTTGATTTTTATCATATCGATGGAGAAACCAAGGATACAATAGATAGTGATGAGGAGGACCCACGCAACATACGAATACCTGAGTCATAGGGATCGCGCAAAATTCCAGATATGAGTGGACCCGTGAAAACAAGGAAAGTGAACATTGGCACCAGCGAAGTGCCAGGGTTCGCAGCTATTGGAGATTATTGGGACAAAGATACAGTTGAGGAGGTCGCGTGTATATTACAGGAATATCAAGAACTATTCCTGACCAAGTTCACAGAGATGAAAGGTATCCTGGGAGACTTAGGAGTGATGAAAATTCCTCTTAAGCCTAGCGTGAAGCCTGTGAAACAAATGTTAAGATTTAATATGCTAAGATAGAAAATAGCAGCATTACATTCCATTTCACAATCATAGCATATATAGGATCACTGAAGAAACAACAAGCATAGCATAAACACAAGAGACACAGATTTATCCTGGGAAACCCTCATGGGGTAGAAAACCCAGTAAAGCTTCCTCAATATAGATGACCAGCAATATACAAAGATGCAAACCAAAGACATGATCTCCTCCTCCATCATAGCAGACCTCTCCTCCACAAGTGCGCTACTCTCAAGTGAGTGAGTGTGTCAAATGAGGAATACACCTCCTCTATTTATACACTACTTCGACTTGTCTTTTACACAAGACACGTAGGCTCGTATTTAACCATTCGGTTAAATACCCCACTACAACTGACTGGCCCGACCCCTCTAGGGTGGTCTAATAACCCTTTGACCCACATAACACATACAGGGCCGACCTCCACTAGGGAAGTCTAATAACCCGAGTTACCACATTCCGACGGAGGAATAAACATCTCCGGATATACAATAAGATCTTTACGGAGGAATGAAACATATCCAGAATAAATAATATACAAATATAATATTCTTTGAAGTTACAATATCTCAACACTCCCCCTTAACTAGAAGGATATTATAACAGCATCTGCATGATCAAGGAGTCATCAACATCATACATGATACATCTATAAATCATTGGAAGCTTTCTCAACATCATCAGTAACTCAACCAGTTACTGGAACATCTTCAATACTGGAACATCAGCATCTTCAATACTGAGTCTTTATCTTCTGCAGCACTCAAACAGCTATAGCAACATCAATATCTGAATCCTCACGATCATCAGCATCGTCATCACACGATCATCAGCATCGTCATCACACGATCATCAACATCATCATCACACGATCATCAGCATCGTCACATCATCTTGATCTACAATATCTGGTTCATCACGATCTACAACATCGTCATCATACGATCAATATCATCATCATCATACGATCAGCATCGTCATCATACGATCATCAGCATCGTCATCATATGATCAATAGCATCATCAGCATCGTCATCACATGATCATCAACATCATCATCACACGATCATCAGCATCGTCATCAAACGATCATCAGCATCATCATCACACGATCAATCCAGTTCTCTATGTCCAAGGATGATGCAAACTAGTCATGTACCTTTTGAACCGAAGTCCAGGGACAATCCAGTCCTATCATGTACCTTTTGAACCGAAGTCCAGGGACGATCCAGTCCTATCATGTTCTCGGAGACCACATGTCTACGGCTCAGTTTACAGGACCAAAGTCCAAGGATGATCCAATCCTTACCGTACATTTAGGACAGCGTCCAAGGATGACTTAATCCTCAACCGTTCATTTAGGACCACGTCCAAGGATGACTTAATCCTCCACCATACATTTAGGACCACGTCCAAGGATGACTTAATCCTCCACCGTACATTTAGGACCACGTCCAAGGATGACTTAATCCTCCACCGTACATTTAGGACCACGTCCAAGGATGACTTAATCCTCCACCGTGCATTTAGGACCACGTCCAAGGATGACTTAATCCTCCACCGTGCATTTAGGACCACGTCCAAGGATGACTTAATCCTCCACCGTGCATTTAGGACCTACGTCCAAGGATGACTTAATCCTCCACCGTGCATTTAGGACCTACGTCCAAGGATGACTTAATCCTCCACCGTGCATTTAGGACCTACGTCCAAGGATGACTTAATCCTCCACCGTGCATTTAGGACCTACGTCCAAGGATGACTTAATCCTCCACCGTGCATTTAGGACCTACGTCCAAGGATGACTTAATCCTCAACCGTGCATTTAGGACCTACGTCCAAGGATGACTTAATCCTCAACCATGCATTTAGGACCTACGTCCAAGGATGACTTAATCCTCAACTGTACATTTAGGACCTACGTCCAACAATGACTTAATCCTCAACCATGCATTTAGGACCTACGTCCAAGGATGGCTTAATCCTCAACTGTACATTTAGGACCTACGTCTAAGGATGACTTAATCCCTCACCATCCACCAAGGACTTCATTCTCGAAGACTTACGTCTACGGCTCTTCTTTAGGACTGAAGTCCAGGAATGATCCAATCCCTTCACATGTTCATCAAGAACTTCATTTTCGAAGACATACGTCTACGGCTCTTCTTTAGGACTGAAGTCCAGGAATGATCCAATCCCTTCACATGTTCATCAAGAACTTCATTTTCGAAGACATATGTCTATGGCTCTTCTTTAGGACTGAAGTCCAGGAATGATCCAATCCCTTCACATGTTCACCAAGAACTTCATTTTCGAAGACATACGTCTACGGCTCTTCTTTATGACTGAAGTCCAGGAATGATCCAATCCCTTCACATGTTCATCAAGAACTTCATTTTTGAAGACATACATCTACGGCTCTTCTTTAGGACTGAAGTCCAGGAATGATCCAATCCCTTCACAACATGTATAACAAAACATGTATCCTCATCATCAAAACATGTATAACCACAACATGTATCATCATCATCAAAACATGTATAACCACAACATGTGTCATCATCATCAAAACATGTATAACAACAACATGTGTCATCATCATCAAAACATGTATAACCACAACATGTATCATCATCATCAAAACATGTATAACCACAACATGTGTCATCATCATCAAAACATGTATAACCACAACTTGTATCATCATCATCAAAACATGTATAACCACAACATGTGTCCTCATCATCAAAACATGTATATCAAAAGCATGTATACATCTATCATCAAAAACTAACATCAAAAGCATGTATACATCTATCATCAAAAGAAAGAATATAAGAGTCCTAAATCTAAATAATTCTAGGTAACTAAGTGCAGTAAATAGGTAACCTCATCATTGATGAGATAGACTTGTTATTGGATACTGTGCTACTCCCCCTTTCGAGGAGGGTCCTTCTGAACTACACCAAGCTTGTCTCAGAAGTGTTCAAACTTTACTCAAGACAGAGGTTTGGTCAAGATATCAGCAATCTGATCCTCAGTGCTTATATGTTCGAGCTTGATAGCTCCTCTTTGCACCATATCTCGTATATAGAAGTATCGGATCTCTATGTGTTTTGACTTATCGTGGAACACAGGATTTTCAGTCATCTTAATGCAGCTTTGATTGTCACACATAATCATAGTGGGATCCATTTCTAAGTCAAACACTCCATATAAAAGCTTCTGAAGCCATACTGCTTCACAGCTGGCAGAGCAGACAGCCATATATTCTGCTTCAGCAGTACTGAGAGCCACACTAGATTGTTTCTTGCTGAACCATGAGATCATGGCAGATTGAAGACTATAACATCCACCTGATGTACTCTTTCTGTCTGAGACACTTCCTGCCCAATCAGAATCTGAGTAACCATGTAAACGGAGTTCATGACCTCCAAGATAATATAGACCAAAAATCTAATGTACCTTTTAGGTACCTCACTACATGCTTTGTAGCTATTAAGTGAACCTTTCTAGGTTCTACTAGATACTGACTTAGGGTATTTACAACAAAGCATATATCTGGCCTAGTATTTGTTAAATACATCAATGACCCAATGATTTGTCTATATAGGGTTAGGTCCACTAAATACGATGAGTCATTAACTAATAACTTCAAGTTGGAGTCCATGGGAGTGGCCATGGCTTTATACTCCAACATATCAAATCTTTTTAGAAACTTCACAGCATACTTACCTTGATTTAAAAGATTCCTTTTGGATCTTGCCATACTTCTAGACCTAAGAAGTAGTGCATTAATCCGAGATCTTTCATTTTCATTTCTGCAGCCATTTTCATGACCTGTTTCTCATTCCTTGTTAGCAAGAGATCATCGTCATACAATAATGTATGATAGGTTCATCATCCACAACCTTAAGGTAAAGGTTAGGAACAACTTTACTTCTGGTAAAGCCCAAGCTTTGTCATGAAGCTGTCAATTGACCATTATTCACACTCTGAATTGAGTGATCTTCTGCATATCTATCTGTGCCATCTCTCGTCAGATGGGTCTACTAATATGAGCCTCAAAATCATTTGAACTCTGTGGTGAGTTCCTTCTCGCATCCATGTCATATGTGTATAGAAGCCATATTCAACCTTGTAGCAAAGGTTGAGATCCACATCACCCATGATGATCATTAAGCTCATCAATTGACTACCGATCCTGGGTACCCATATAGAACCTGATTCACACTTCTTCTTTAATTACATCATTAAGAGAATGGTCTTATCTAGTCCCTTGGAGCAAAACATCTCATCATGATTCTCTTCCTCTTTCTAAGAGAATCTCTTAACCACAAGCTTTCTATAGTGTGTTTGATTTGTAAATCTTTTGTTGAACATCCATCGCTTGTTCAGAGTTCATCATTCATCATGATCTTTCCTACAAATCAAAATTAAGTACATGATTAGTAATACTTCATAATCATCAAATCATATTGACATGATAACCTATTATGCATACAGATATCATTTACATAGTTATGCAACTATTTTGACTAATATTTTGGCACAACACTTTCCCATATCCTGTATGCATACAGTAGCTATCTAGATGCCTTCCATCTCTACCAGAACATACTATCGAGAGTGTGCACAGCTCTCAGCATGTTAGCAAAGACGTTTCATTCTAGACAAGCAACAATGGAATGTTTGTCCAACTTACCAATCATATGCATATTAGTAGTATACCGTTCAATGCTTTATGAATGTTTACACTCAGCATGATATATTCTAGGAATACAAATATGCATACAAGCAATATCATTTACTATTTCTAATAACAACTCAAATACTTATCTTTTATGTTTGTGTGGTTGCCTCCTGCTTGATCTTCTGTATGTCTCCTGAACTTCTATTCATTCTGTACCACTGTGCATGCTCAAGTGTACACTAGTGTCATCCTCATGATCTCATACACAAACATACATTCATTAGTATATTCTCAATATTATCAAAACATTCCAATTCTAAATAATCTTGAATATGTATAGTCATGATGATTAGTATTCAAGGTTTCAAGGAAGTCTTCTTTTACTCATGCATATTCTTGTTTGATCTAGTTAGTTAAATCATCAACCAAGATAAGAGACATAATATGCATAAACCCTTGATTACTAACCAATCATACCAAGTATACTTACATAAGGGATCCTAACACAAGGTAAGATTCTAACATGACATAGGAAAACATACCTGGATTAGTATACCTGCTTAGTTATGTACAACATACCTAAACAATCTCTTCAATGATTTAGAGATCCTGAGCTAGAACCTGCATGTCTCATAGGTTAAACATAATATAACAAAGTCATACATACCTCGTGAGTCTTTGTCTTCATGTTGTCATGGTCATGGAACTTGATTTGTCTTTTGTGATGTACCTATATCTTGTTAGCTGACAACATCAACCTCACACAACACCATAATGCATAAGTACAATCATATAGCCCTAATCAATGAATGTCTTCGATCATTCACATGCATTCATATTGTTACTAGGGTGATAAGACGATTAATATAATTAATGAAGATTGTACTAATAAATAACATGAAGACAAACACATTATGAACTTAATCAAGAATCAAATTTCAAGGCATACCCGAACCTCCTTAAGTCATACCTGTCGAGACTTTTTGTAGTCTTCTTATGTAAGGCCTTAGCCTCAACTCCCTATGAAACTTGATCTAGAGCTTGATTAGGGTTTGCTAGAGAAACCCTAAAAATTCAATCTTTGACTTTCATTCTTCTGAATGGATGGAAGAATGTGTCTTGCTAAGCTGATCAAACTAGCATTCTTCAATTTTGAAATCTCCAAAATTTGACCCCTCAAAATTGCCTTCGAAACTTCTGGATCTTTTGGACAGGAACCCGAACTAGGGTTTAATGAAGCCCACCCTTCTGTCCAATCAAAAGGTTCGATCCAAGGCTCTAAACTCTTATTTTTCTGAGGAGCTTCCAGCCATGGTTACAGACTTAAAAAATTCCAACTTTTGCTGAAGCCCTAATTTTCCATCTTTCTGATCAAAATCCCGAACTAGGGTTTGATCAAGCCCGGTCTTCTACCCAACCAAAAAATTTGATCTTGGTATCTAAATTTCGATTTTCCTAAGTAGAATTCAGCTGTCGACTCCGATTCCAAAAATTCCAACTTTCTCTGAAACCCTAAATTCCGGAAGCCATGAATGAATGTGCTCAAAAAAAATTCTGTTTTGACAGAAATATGTACCTGATAGTTTCTGCTATAACTCCGACATTTTCGCTCCATAGGGTCTGAAAACGTTTTCCGCAGTAGCCTGACCTATCATCTTTCCATCCTGATAGGTATGACCTCAATTGGATTCTCTGAGAGAGAGTTATGCCAAATGTCGTAACGTGACTTGTTTATGGGATAATACAGGAGAGCGAACTTGTACCGAGTGCCACGTGTCACTGGTTCAACTTCGGCCTCTAAAAAATTTTCCTGAGATAGTACAGTCTGTGTACTACCTGTCACTTTTTACGAAATTTCATTTGGAGCTTCCTAGCCAGAGTTATGACCTTTTTTCCAAGGTCACCTGAATTTGACTGAGATCTAGAAGAGGCAGAAACCCTAACGTGTACTGATCATAACTTACAAAGTACAACGAATATGAGGGTTCCCTTTGGAAAAAAGATACCTGGGGATGTTATCGTCGAACTGTAAACGTTTTAGATCCTGAACCTTTGCAGAAATGGATTTATAGCGAAAGTTCCACGATGACTGGGTTTTGCTATGTAAAACCCTAACCTTCAAATTGTCATAAGCAAAGCAAGTGTTGTAAGTGCCATACCTTGCCTTCCTTCAGGTTAGCTCTGATACCATGTTAAGATTTAATATGCTAAGATAGAAAATAGCAGCATTACATTCCATTTCACAATCATAGCATATATAGGATCACTGAAGAAACAACAAGCATAGCATAAACATAAGAGACACAGATTTATCTTGGGAAACCCTCATGGGGTAGAAAACCCAGTAAAGCTTCCTCAATATAGATGACTAGCAATATACAAAGATTAAAACCATAGACATGATCTCCTCCTCCATCATAGCAGACCTCTCCTCCACAAGTGCGCTACTCTCAAGTGAGTGAGTGTGTCAAATGAGGAATACACCTCCTCTATTTATACACTACTTCGACTTGTCTTTTACACAAGACACGTATGCTTGTATTTAACCATTGGGTTAAATACCCCACTACAACTGACTGGGCCGACCCCTCTAGGGTGGTCTAATAACCCTTTGACCCACATAACACATACAGGGCCGACCTCCACTAGGGAAGTCTAATAACCCGAGTTACCACATTCCGACTGAGGAATAAACATCTCCGGATATACAATAAGATCTTTACGGAGGAATGAAACATCTCCGGAATAAATAATATACAAATATAATATTCTTTGAAGTTACAATATCTCAACAACAAAGACCATACAGACTGAACCCGCGCTATAAAGAACTTGTTAAGGAAGAACTCAATAAGATGCTCAATGCAGGGATCATTGAGCCAGTCGAAGAATCTGAATGGATAAGCCTGATGGTTATCCAGGACAAGAAAACAAAGGGCGAGATCAGAATTTGTGTGGATCTCAGAAAACTGAACGATGCTTCAATGCATGACCCATTCCCTACACCTTTTACAGATGAAGTGCTAGATAATGTTGGAGGGAATGAAGCCTATTATTTTACTGATGGACTCTTTGGTTTCCATCAGATTAGGATTGATTGCGTAGATAGGCACAAGATGAATTTTGCTATAGAATGGGGGTCGTTCCAATACACAGTGATGCCCTTTGGTCTGAAGAATGCACCCGCAATATTCTCTAGAGTGGTCATCGCAGGATTTAAGGATTTTATACATAAGTTTTTAGAGGTTTACTTTGATGATTGGACCATTTTTGGTTTATTGAAGAACCATGCCGCAGACCTCAAGATGATGTTGGAAAAGTGCAGACAGCACCAAATTTCATTAAACTTGAAGAAGTGTGTTTTCTTTGTTCCCTATGGAGTCTCGTTGGGACACATTGTGGGCAAACAGAGCTTGATGGTAGACCTTGCTAAGATCGTAGTCATTGTAAACTTTCCTACACCCAATTCAGTTAAGCAATTGCGCACTACATTGGGGCATATCGGTTACTACATGAAGTTCATAAAAGGGTATGCGTAGATAATTGCAGCTATGGAAAAACTGCTAAAGAAAGATGTACCATTCATTTGGAATGAGGATTGTGAGAAAGGCTTTGACACATTAAAAGAGAAAATGGTCACTGCGCCGATCCTAGTTTTTCTGGACTGGGAGAAGCCATTTCACATCCACGTGAACGCCTCATGTATAGCATTGGGCATTGTTCATTCTCAACCAAGAGAGAGAGGTATTGATCATCCCATTTCCTTTTCCAGTAGAAAGTTATCATCCACTGAGAAGAACTATACTACTACTGAAAGAGAAGGACTCGCAATGGTATATGCGTTGCAGAATTTCAGGCACTACTTGCTTGGTGCGCACTTCTCCATGTTCACTGACCATTATGCCTTGAAATACCTTGTTAATAAGATAGTGTTAGGGGGGCGCATATGCAGATGGTTACTACTCTTTCAGGAGTACGATTTTGAGATTATTGTTAAGCAAGGCAGATTGAATTTGGGACCTGATCATCTGTCAAAAATCAAGTCAAGAGAAGAGCCTACGAATCTGGAGGACAATTTGCCTGATGCGCAGTTCTTCACCATACAAGTTGCAGATGAGTACTATCAGGACATCATTGGTTTTTTGACCACTGGATTCGCACCCACAGAGTTCACTACGCAGCAGAAGAAGCAACTGGTAGTGCGTGTAGTAGACTTCACTATAATTGCAGGTCAGCTATACAAACTGGGACCGGATGAAGTACTGTGCAGATGTGTGCTAGAGCATGAGAAACCGTTTATATTAGCTGATGCGCACTCAGGAATCGTAGGAGGCCATTATGCATGAAGAGATACTGCGCATAAGATATTGCACGCAGGGCTATGGTGGACTACAATTCATAAAGATTCGAAGGAACACTACCAGAATTGTGATGTCTGTCAGAGGACAGGGAAGCCGTCATGCAGATATGAAATGCCATTAAATACACAGCTGACATTGCAGGCATTTGAGAATTGAGCCATTGATTTTGTGGGTCCTATTAACCCACCAGGAGAAAGAACTGGTGCGAGGTATATCATTACTGCTACCGATTACCTCACCAGATGGGTAGAAGCAAATCCAGTCAAAGACTGTAGCATAGCTACAACTGCGGAGTTTATATATGAGAATATCCTTACAAGGTTTGGATGCCCGAAGATATTGATGAGTGATCAAGGCACTCATTTTCTGAATAAAACCATTGAGGCTTTGACCGAATAGTTCCACGTTCATCATCAGCATAGCATGCCTTATCATCCATGGGCGAATGGAACTATTGAAGCATTTAACAAAGTGTTGGAGAATGCACTAACAAAGATATGTAACGTCAATCGGGACGATTGGGACCTGCGCATTCCATCTATACTATGGGCATACAGGACTACCTGCAAGAAACTGACTAGACATACACCTTTCAGGTTGGCCTATGGGAAAGAAGCAATAATGACAATGGAGTACATTGTTCCCAACTTGAGAATAGCAGCGTTTACAAGCATGGAAGATCACGCAGCACTCGAAGAAAGACTCCTACACTTGGTTGGGCTAGAGGAAGATCGCTTCGTCGTAGGCTTCCAC
Organism: Larix kaempferi; assembly: GCA_027924585.1. Classification (NCBI taxonomy): domain Eukaryota; kingdom Viridiplantae; phylum Streptophyta; class Pinopsida; order Pinales; family Pinaceae; genus Larix; species Larix kaempferi. The sequence continues at coordinate 7,985,978 of BSBM01000255.1, forward strand.
CAACAAGTCCAGAAAGAGTGCGAAAAGGTGTGGCATGATGGCCACATCAAGAACAAGAACTTTCAGGTAGGTGATCTAGTCCTCCTGTATGATAGCAAATTCATGAAATTTCCTGTAAAATTTAAGATGCATTGGCTTGGTCCATATGCTGTAATGCATGTTACTAACGATGGCGTAGTCCAGTTAGCTACATTAGCCGGAGATACCTTACCAAGTTTGATAAATGGTAGCAGACTAAAGCTTTACCACAATAGTTCGGCTACGCAGAGTTCTGGATGATTCGGGGAAGTGTACCGCACAACACTGCTGAAGTTGCGCGCGAAAAAAAAAAGAGAGAGAAGAGGGAACAGAAGAGCGGCCGCACAGAGCAAGCCAAAATACTCATCGCGCAGAAGATAACACCCAGTGTGCGTCCCGTAGCAAACATCCTATTAGACCGCTAGCACATTATAGTGGAAACCGTTACCATGACATCTATCGGCCGGTTAGTGGGCCGTTAACCAAATTGGCGGCACTAGGGAAATTCACAATTTAAAGGCGGATGTGACATCTTGGAACCTATTAAAGGAGGAATTGACAAGTTTATATCGAAATACGACTGGTAGGCTAAGCCATTAATGCAGATTCAACGGAGTTGACAAGATGGCTTACTAGGAAACCTTTTGGCATTTAAGGAAACAACATTCGCATCATGAGAAGGATCGGCTGACAGCACCAAGATAATACGCATGAATTGGAAATCACTATGGCTTTAAGGGCCTTGACAACTGTGGAAGGCCACATAGCAGACCAGCAGCGGCTATAAGTAGACCCTGCTTGACCACTTAACCATTTTTACGAAGTGCTTGAACTATTCGAGAGCCGAGCGATCAGAGCGTGTATGAGAAAACCGGTTGAGTTAGCAGATATTTCCTGGTTATTTGAGCAAGTAGGGATTCCAGCAGCAATTATGGCGAAAAAACTAGGTGCATCTAGAAGTTCATCACGACAGGCTACAGGAAGCAGCAAGGGCAAAGAAACAGCTTCAGAGCAGGGGGGCTCCGAAGTGCCATTATAGCAGACAGCCTCGGCTCAAAACTTGCTGTTTTATCCTGTACCCGACTACATTCCCCCAAGGAAGCTAGATGCCCCACCAGTCAACATAGAAAAGAACTTGAAATATGAAATCCTGCTACCCACTATCTCAACTAGGGTAAAGATTGAGGAGAATTTGATGGGTGGTGTACCAGGAGGCAAGCTGGATGACCAAGACTTACTGGAGAATACGCTGGTAACATTGAAAAATTATCCACATTTTAGAATAGATGCCTATATCAATTGGGTCAAGGATGCACAGATAGGCACCGACAGGATAGAAGTTCAAGAATGGATAAGGGCCATCCGGCCGTCAGGCTTGTTAAACTTACTGCAAATGCCGCTCTTTACTAAGAGCATTGAGTTTTCTGCCATAGCACGCACACTGCTTACTTGCATGCATGAAGGATTCCTATGGTTGGACACGTGCATTGATATCAATATTGACATGATGCATCACATCACCGGACTAAACAAGCGAGGAGAGGACCCTGCTAACCTCATCATAAAGAAGGCGCAGGATAGAGCCATTAGCACTGAAGTAGCAAAAGAGTTCGGCGTAGCGCGCAAGGGACGTGGGTTCCCAACGGTCGACATCAATGACCACGCAACACAGTTTACGACCCAGCTGCTTGCAGGCAAGCTATTGTGCAAGTGTAGACCACCTAAAGTAGCTGCGGTCGCAATCAGGGCAGTCGCTAATGTATTGCGCGGAAAAGCTTACAATTGGTGCCTGTTCTTATTGAACAAGTTCATGGCAGATGTTCAAGATACCCAAGATGATGGAACACCATTCCATTTTAGTTGGCTGCTAGTATTGATAGCCCTTGTAGGCTGGAAGGAGCTAGAGAGTTACCAGGGAGCTGCCACTTTAGCCGGACAAGGATAAGGAACGCGCTTTGCCAATCTATGGGCGAGCCCAAAGGCATCTAGGCAGTGGCAAACAGCTGAAGTGTTTTATGTTTACTATCACCAGTTGCGCGAAGCAATTTTGGAAACATCGTGCATTTCCAAACCACTGATTGATGAATACACCAGCATCATGAGGTTTCAAGCGAAAATGCACCAATCATTCATTCAGCCAAGAGGTGATATAACAGAGCATGAATTATGGTATCCAAGCTTTTACCGACTAGATAAGGAGGCGATCGAGGGAATGATGGAGCAATGTGAGCCAAAATGGAAAGTTCCCGTGCCACGCGATGATGTGTTCGACTACGAGCATAACATAGAACCTCTCCGGGAGAAGATCGATGTAAAAGACACCGATGAAGAAGATACCAAAACAGATCAGGAAGACAAGGGAGAAAAACTAGCAAAGAAGGGAAAGAAGGGTATACTACTAGCTGGAACGCCCATTGAGGAAGAAAAGGATTACGCACAGAATCAACATTTCGCCTCATCAGCAATAAAGAGAAAGGCCACTGAAGGCCCCTCGCAATCACAGAGCCGACGCACAAAGAGGAAGGATGAAAAACCCGAGCTCGGGCCGCAACTACATCTCGATGATTGCGAGACCATTGCAACCAAAGTGCAGGAATCATGGGAGGAGACTCACGCTGAGAAAGAGACCAAGCAAGAACAACTGCGGTTGACCATAATCCAAGTTGTGGAGGAGGTCAAGACATTGGTAGCCCATATGGGATTGGGGCAGTCAGGTTCAGGTCTTGATGGGAAATCAGGAGAGTTGAGCATGCAAAGAATACCACCTATTACTGGAAGTAAGTATCCACGCATCTTGAACCTCGAACCAAGCTACCTAATTTACCCAAATGAAACAGTTAAGGATGCACTAAAGACTGGGTAACGACTTGAACATTGGGGCCTTGCCCCTAGAGGACCTGAACAAGTTGCATATCAGAGTGGCGGAAGAAATTCATGAGAGAGGCCTTGCCTCATATGATAAGTGTGTGAAGTTAATTGAAGACATCAATTAGTTAAGGTAGGAATCAGATAACACCAAGCAAGAATTGAGTGCAGCCAAGGAAAAGGGCCAGAAGCTAAAGGAAACCATTTCAGCTATGTGCGCAAACATAGAAGAATGTGAAGAAGAAGATGATATGGAGGATACGATAAAGAAAATTGGGGCCAAGGTAGAGTCCCTTACTGCTGAGAAAATGGAAATGGAAACCTTATATAAAGGAAAAATCACAGAGCTGGAGGCTAGGCACCCTTCCTTTCCACTAGATCAGTGCCCAGCTCCAGCTGAGGACATCAAAGCAACCATGGATGGCATTTCGGTAGAAGTGACGAAATGCCAAGACGTACTTGAGCAGATAACTACAATAGTAACTGGGATGAGTAAGGATCCTGTGCTATAGCAGGTAAGGGTAGAAGTAGAATAGAAGCAGCAGCAGGTAGATGCTGCAAGTATTCAGATGAGGAATGCGCCAGCTAGAGAGAAACTGCAAAGATTTAATGAGGTCAAGGACCTGCATAAAGAGTTGGAAACACTAAGAGAGAAAGAGGCTGCCACATCAGACAAGCTGCAGCCTGTTGAGCAAGAAGGCCTCAAATTAATGCAGCAATTCAACATGAAGTTCGTAGAACTTCAGATGACAGAAGGCACTATGCAGGAACAAGTGGCTCGGGAGAAGGTCTGGTAGGATACTCTGGAGATGCTTCAAGGGTTCGAATGGAAAGCCAAGGACATAGTTGCGGAGTTCGCAGGAACTCTGCAAAGCTTTATGTTAAATCTTGGGACGATGGAAGATGCGGCACCAGGTTCCACAAGTTGAAGTGGCTCGGGACAAGCCATAGGTGAGTGTTAGGGGTTTGTTGGGCTGGGCCCAAGTGCGGTGGAAAAATATACAAGTATGGAAAATTGTGCATAGGGCGCTGCAGCAGGAAGAAAAGGCAATTTTTATAATTGCGTATTGCACGTTGTGGAAGGAAGAGAAAGCCGTTTTGTTTAAAGCGCATTGCGCGCAGTGCCAGGCGACAGACAATTTTGAGGTTTTGCGCATGTCGCGCGATGACAATGGCTAAGGCACGGTTGCACAGTAGGACGATGCGCATTATAGCGCATGAGATATTTTTGGTTTAGAACATGGGTAAAGGTTAGACGAGGACATGACTTATTTTGGGTAAGGAACAGGTGGATGGCAGATGAAAGCGACTTGTTCGAACGTGTGGCGGCAAGCAGTTGAAAAGCTAGGCCATGACGCTGATGGCGATAGGCAGGCGAAGGAGTGGAAAGGGACAGGCCATGATGCAGTTGTAACCGTTTTGAGGACTGCGGTTGTCAGAAGAGCGTGTGAGCCACGAGTGGCCCAGCTAGAGCAGGCAGAGCAGGTTGTCGACGACGACAACTAGGGTGGCAGTTAGCCACGCCAGTTTTGAAAACCTTAGGGTTTTGGCCTAATGATTGTAAAGACATGACCTACGGGCATGATCTATAAATAAGGCACAATATTGTAAGGGAAGGGTGACTCTTCAGTTTTGGTTAAGTATTTGGGTATTGTAAAATATTAAGCTTAGAAAAGCCATTGTAAAGGCTCTATAGCTAAGTGCGCAGAGACCTATCTGAGAGAGAGAAGAGAGTCTACAGCTGAGTGCACAGACTAAGAACAGTTGTACCCTTCCCATTAAGAGCAATATTAACAACCGTTTTTGTGGACGTAGCCTCCATCCGGGGGGTGAACCACGTTAAATTCTGTGTTATGTGACTATTGTGTGATTATTGTTCATTTACTTGGTATGAATGTTTAATGTTGAAGTCTTCCATTATATGATTGATTTTGTATGTATTCACCACAGAGATTGGGAATAATATGTTAAGTAATATATGCACGGAGGAATGTTAAGTATTCAACATGTATGAATCTATCAATTGGTCAAATAGTGAACATTGAGTTAAGCGTAGCATTGGAACACGCAGTAATGTATGTTTATTAAACCACCTGCAACACAATGATAAGAATTTGAATGAGTTGAAGAGATAAGGAATGCTAAGTAGATTGGTTAGAGTTAAACTTCCTGGTATGGATGCGAAGTCTTGTTGATGCGCAGATTCATTGAAGGTTGCTGTGAGGTAAGCTATTGATAGCTTACTATCGTAATGCCAACGTATCCTGTATCACACTGTCATTAGAGGTGCAAGTTCACAAGCACAATTGCGCGTCGAAGTACCCGACACAGAACACAAGTTTTGCGTAGTTGTTGTCCGCAGCATCCTGCAAAGCGTTGTGCTAATTATCATACTTTCCCCCCATCGCATCACTCGGTTGTGGAAACTTGATTCACCGACCACCCCCTCAGCTTCGCCTTAGGTGAGACCTCAGGCTGTGCACAACCTGTTGCCAAAAGGGCCGGTGAATTGGGGTTTTGTTGGTTCCTTGAACCGTGAAGTACCTGGGTCTACACTGGAAACCTCAAGAAGGTGATCTACAACCAACAGCTCCGGTGGTGTGCCAGGTTTATTTAGAGCTACAAAATCTACATTGTCACAGTGTAGTTGGGCGATGACAGCCCCAAGTCACTGCGCTCTTGCAATTGGATCCAATTGCACGGTGGGCTTCAGTACATGCTAACACGCTTCAGAAACTGCTGCCTCCAACCGCACATTGTTATCCCACAGTTTGGATTTCTCCACTATTAAGCGATCCTGCTCTTTCTTCAACTCCTCTATCGCTCGAGCCTTCTCAACACTCATTTGCTCTAGCTTATCCTCCAACTTGTCGACAACCTCTCGCACTGCTAATTCATTTCCCTTTAAGTCTGTGACCTCTTGCTAGGTCGCTGCCTTGTTTTCCTGCGATCGCAGGAACTGACCACTGATCTCCTATATCTTGTCCGCCATTTCCTAGCTGGCCACCGCCTACATATCCGTCAACTCCTTCGTGGACAGCCCGTTGATGTTAATAGACAAAATTTCTAACTGTTGCAGCACGGCTTGGAGAGCCTCATTGTGAGTCACAATCGCAGTCAGAGGAATGGTCACGTTCTGAATGCGTGGCTCAGTGCTAATTGTGCCAACTGCCTGCCCAATTGCTACCTCTAGTACTCGTTGCAAAACAATATCACATAAAGAATCAAGGTGAACATTTACCTCTTTAAAACCTGCCTCTTCCTGTGTCGTCATTGTGCGAGCTCCCACATTTGTTGCATTAGTTACAGCCACTATAAGTCATCCCAACTACGCCTTCATCGCTGGGGAGGCCCCACTGATCGTCCCATACTCGTAGTATGCCTTCGTTCTTCCCTCCTCAAGGTCACGGTCTATCTCATCATTCGTGGGTGTTTTCGTTGATTCCCGATCTGAGTCATGGTGACTCTGTTGGTCCTATGCAGGTAGAGGATCATCTGGGCCCATCGCTGGTGGTCCCGCCTCGATCTCGACCATGCTAACTAGTTCCCTCCATTCGACAGGACAATCATTGATGATTTCGTCCATCTCCTCATCGAAAAATTTGTAGTGAGTCAACAACCATTGCTTCTCAGGGTCACATCGTGCTTGCACATAAATAACATGAGGCCCAATCGTAAAGTGAGCAATATGTTTATAGTTTGTCGTGGCTTCTTCAGATAACTAAGGAGCCTTCGTCGCTGCTACCTGTATCATCTCTCAATAGAGCCAAAACTGTACTGCACATTCCTTAAGGCACTCGGGTTCTTGCACCCACCACAGATTCTGATAGCGCACACCCTTATGGTATTTCACGACATCAACTTCCATTCCTTGGTAAGTGTCTGGATCCTTTCATGCAACAAGTGCGATCAAGATCAAGAGCCATCTGTATGCGAATGCTCCCTTCCCATCTTGGACAGCTTCGGCATCCTCTGCTAACTGATTCAACAAGAAGAGTGACCAATTCATCTGTACGCCTTCCGCGCACTGCTCCGCACATGCCACGACCCCCGAATTGCACTGGTTGGGTCAATTTTTTCGAACCACTTTGCAAGACAGTATCTTTGCTCTAGTGAGGACCTCCCTATCCGTAATGCTCCCAGTGTGGTAGGCGCGGCCATCACGTTCCAATCCATAGTGCAGTACCAACTGTGATGCCCTCTTCTTATCATTCTCCTTCCCTATGAAGTATTGCGAAGGGTCCACTCCATCCTTCGGCAACCCGGTTATCTCAGAGATTAAGTCAACGGTGACTGTAATTGCATTGTCCAGCCACAATGTTCTATCGTGGAAGCAGGATAGCAACTTATTTACACATGCATTGACCTCTGGAAATCTCCCAAAGTGTGGCATGTTGATGAGACTGAGCAATCCCGCTTTGTCTAACCCGCCCAATCTTGCGGAATCGGCTTGCCACCAAGTGGCGTCCCTAGCACATAAGGATCGAAGGTAATTTACTTGTAGGCCACCATGTCGTGATCGTCATATTTCATGCGCATCAAGGACAGCACAATATCTACAGAGCACTCCATTCCTGCTAGTAGCGCTGGCATCCACACTCGGTTTTTCTTATTTTTAGTGAGATTTCAGGCCAACATACCAGGCCGACAGGGGGGTACATACCCATGGATATCCGCAGCAGATATCCCTGCCCAAGCAGTCGATTCTTCAACTCTGCGGCTCGACTGTCCCACCTCTGCTGGGACCTCCTCCACAAAAGCTGTTGATGATCTTAGCTGCCGTTTTCTCTGCGGGGACTCGCAATGCTGACCCCCCCTCTGCTTCTTCGAGATACCTGTGAACACCGATCCACCCAGCATGCTAGCGACTTCTTCTTCAATGCTTAGTGGCATAGATGGTGACTCTACACCACTAGAAACTTTGACCACGGGTGTACTCAACATGCCGCGCCAGGGCCCCTCTCGTCGCAACAGTTCCTCACCCTATGACACTGAGCAATGTGCACAACTCACTACTAGCAGCCACACAACACTTAACTTGGAAACGCAGCTCAACGATGCAACACTGAGATATCCTTCACACTCTGCGCAATGGTCCCTTCTGACCAGAGCCAACCCCTTCTTATAGTGCCAAATTGTGTCCTTAACCATCATTACCAAATCAAACCATTCATCATGATCAAATCATGCCTTAATTACCCAAATCCGCCATCTATTATGTCAATCCAACGGCCAGATCCGCAATTAATGATGATCATTTCATCACATGCTAGTAATTAACTGTTTTTAATTGCCTACATTTATTGCCGATTTGACCAGGTCGCGACCCTGCAGCTGTCACGGCCTAGCTCCTAAGCTGCGGTACAAGTGTTCCATCTTGCACATTCTGTCCCTGCTAGTGCGCCATCCTGCTAGCGAGCATCCTGCATTTTTTTTTCCCGATGCGACTTAGGCATCGCGCTGCTCCAGGCCCATCCTATAGGGCTTCAACCTTCTACCATTCACCAACTTTGGGAGCATCGCTCCATCTAATTGCTGCAGCTGTACTGCGCCTCCAGAAGTTATGCCACTGATGCGATATGGACCAAGCCAATGCATTTGTAACTTCCCTGGGTGCTTCATGAACTTGCTGTCATACAACAACACTAAGTCACCCTACTGAAACTGTTTGTTCTTGATATGGAGATCGTACCAAGATTTTTTCCGATCCTTTTCCACACACTGGTGAAAACCTGTGATAAAGCGATCTTCCTCAAGCTGTACCAACTGCTCCAGCCACTCTGCCAATGCTTCCTCATCATTCATGCCTGTCGCTGCCGCTATGCACAGAATCAGAACGATGTACTCCATAGGCATAACCACCTCTTACCGATACACCAATTTGAAGGGTGTCTATCCCGTCAACCTTTTACAAGTGGTGGGATATTCCCATAAGACTACTAGAATCTTCAAATCCCAGTCATCGCGGTTCGCATTACAAACCTTGGTCAGCCCATTGTCTAATACTTTGTTGAAAGCTTCCACCGTGCCATTTTCCTGGGGATGATATGGCGTACTCTTCTTATGCTGTATCTGAATCTCTACTATCAGTGCGCTGACTGTCAAAATTGATGAAATGACTGCCCTGATCACTCATCAATACCTTTGGCCAACCAAATAGAGTGACAATATTGTCAAACAAGAAATGCGCTGCTGCTGCTGTGGTGAAATCGACAATTGGTGCAACCTCTACCCATGTTTTCAAATAATCTATTGCTGTGATTATGTATCCTGCACCAGTACATTTCCTAGGTGGGTTGATAGCTCCCACAAAATCCATTGCCCATTTATCAAATGGCTGCAGTGTCACTTGAGGTATTAGTGGCATCTCAGCCCTCCTGGACGGTTTTCTAGTCTGTTGACAAACATCGTAGGTCCACGCATAATCCGTCACATCATTATGAAGAGTGGGCCACCACATCCCTACATGAAGCACCTCCCTGGCAGTCGCATGACCTCCTGTAATATCCTAGGAACAATTTACCAAGAATATTAACTCAATTCCAAATTCCTTTAAACTCCACTAGTCAAATTTCTGCCAATTTCTTCGAACCATGCAAGGAGTAAGTGAGGTGTACTGGGCTAAAGGATGAGAATAGTGGGATGAAAGTTCAATTCTGGAATTTATATGGGGTTAGGTGCAGTACCAATACCTTTCACTTTTAAGCAATGGAGTAAATAAATTGCCTACTTTGAGGCTTCCTGGGTAGCTGGCATATGCATACTAGACAGGTAGGGGTTCTAGGAGTTATTAACAGTGTATATATCATTCCAATGGTGGCTGGATATGTTCAGAAGGATTTTGGAGCAGGTTGGACAAAGTTTGGAAAGATTTGTGTGACAGGTGCTTAGCGGGGATTGTCGGGCTAGGAATTTTGCTGGCTTCCCAAACATAAGGAATAATCTTCCAGATTCTAGTTTTAAGGGTTGATATGGTTAATATATTGAGTTATTAACCTACTGCAATAAACAGGAGGTTGAATGGATCCACAGATTGCATTTTATAAAGAAAACAATGAAACTAGTCTAGAAAAACCTCTCAATGAGCTAGTCTTGGAATTTAACTTGACAAATGACTTCCATTAGCTGATTTTTCTATTCTAAAAGTTTATGCAGCTCTGATATAATATTAAAAACAGCATTGAATCGAAATAGACATAACAAAACTCTTCTTTTTATTTCAGTGGCTCCTTTCTCAAAACATAGTGCCTCACGGGCTATAAATTGCATTACATTGGTGGAGAAGATGAATAGAGAGAAGGATTTTTACAGTAGATCTGTTCTTGATGTAATGATCAGAGCCTATATGGATAATATGTATTATTTGGCTTCTCCTTCTGCTGATGAACTTCACTGGTACGTCCTCCTTCAAATAGATGTCTCCATCAGAGGAAATGCCTCCAAATTTAGCTGGACGAATTGGAGCAATGAGAGGAATGGGAGATCAGGTCTGAATTCAACCTCTGGACATGGAAGCATATGATATATGATGATAAAAACTTCTAGATATAACTGGATTTCCTAGGCATGCTCCTCTACAACTATCTTTTTCTGCTAATGATCCTCCTCCAAAACTAGCTGCAGTTCGTCTCCAAAAGTGGCCTCCTCCTCAATATGATATTAAGACTCCATGGCTGAAATGTACTGGAGCTTAATTGCTGTAATATGACTTGCTGGACCTGCACAAAACTCTTAGATATCTCACAAAGTATTGGGGCACATCACCCAAGCAACTTGTTGAGGCACAACACTCAACTAGAGAGACTCAGAGCTCTCAAACGAAATTTGCAAATGACAAGAGTTCTTCATTGGAGTTTGTTGGCTTCTTTTATAAACTTCATGATGACCTACTGAGTAAGTTACTTAGATTTGGTGACTTGTTAGAGTAGGTTACCCACTTTCCCATCCTACTCCAAGTCATGTAGGTTCCTTCTTGGAATAATTAGCAAGTTTTGTCTTAGAAAAACTTACCAACTTTTGTCTCTCTTCACCCAGATTAGCAACTGCGCCTTAGTTAGATTTCTGGATGTTGCTAAATCTTTACTTACAACTTTTCTTGTTTTTTCCGTTTTATTTACTTTCCACTTTTCTGCTTTTGCCTGCTTTTTCCAGCTTTTGTCAGTTTCCTTCTTGGTTCACCTTGCCATCTTGTCTCCATTAGATTCTCTTGCTATTTTGAGATTTTACCACTTAGGCAAGTTTATCCTACTTGACCAATTCGAATTTCCTAGCCAATTCAACAACAACTTGGCACATTTATTAGCAATAAACATTTAAATGTGAATAATACAACTCAGAAATAATTTAACGTAGTCATTAATTAATTGCCCAGTAATTAATTAATTAATATGGTGTAATGCCTCAAAATTTCCCCAATTAATTAATTTCTCAATTAACTAATCCCTTAGACTTAGTCACGGGGTTAATAAATACATGGGGATCCCCCCTTGTCCATTTAATTCCCAAATACAACCTTAGACATCTTCCATAAGGTAGTTTCCATACTTGCTCATTAATTTAAATAATTATTGCCTAGGTGACTTAGGAAAAAATTACCCCATGGGCCATAGCAAAATTTGGGGACATGACAGTCCTCCCTTCATAAGATTGCTTGTCCTCAAGAAATGTCAGGATTCCACCAAGCTTCTGCTACACCACTCTGATTATAATTGTCCCCATCCACTGTACAGTCTGGGATTAACTTGGGTCTTCAAAAAAATGAAGAAAAATTGCACTGTAATTTATATTTGCAATTTAACCAGCAATGAACAAAATTTCCAACTCAGTTAGGATAACTTGAGTAGAATTCCTGGATCCCATGGTACCTGATGAATACCATCCATTATATATGTTACTTGTGAAAACTTGTCACTCCAGTGTATGCCCGGATCCATCCATCATGCTGAAAGTGTGCTTCTCCTAGTGCAAAATTGAATAACTGTGTGACTTCTCCACCAAACACAGAAGTTCTTGAAAGCATGCAAATTAGAATGCATCTCTTGTGCATGGGCACTGGAGACATCTAATGGATGCAAAATACAGTTTTGTTGTTGCTCACAATTTAAGACAATGTCAGTTATAACAACAAATTTATTGCAAAAATAAGTGAACATTTTACCTTCCAAGGTCTTCACTGCAATGATGCCCATATCCATCCAACCCATAGATGGACAAGCACTTTTATTTGCTGAATCATATGGAATGTGATCAACCATGTGTATGTCCTCCTCACATAAAGAGAACTCATGATCTCTATGGAACTCCATAGGTGTTCCCGTCTTCATCCAACGGCTCGACTCTCTTCCATTGATCCAAGGGTGCATAACTCCATCAAATGACCCACATACTGAAAGTAAGTGTGCATCTAATACTTCCTTGTCAAAAATGGCTGCACACACATGCATGGGCTGCCTCCACTGCTGCAGGTTAAGGAACATGTCATCAACCTCGATTTTAGGATCCTCCTTCTCATCATGTGACACCAAGAGGAAGAATCCTTTTACCCAATTTTCATTCCCACAGTTTGTGGTTGAATGTGGAGTGGGGAATGAAGGGTGGTGAGCCATGCTTTTGAACATTCCATCCACTTTTTCTGCACCTTCTTCCAGCACATACTGAACAAATTGCTCCTCATGGTCCACCCACTCATGAGGTTCCTCCATAGATATTTTTATGTCATTTACCCAAAAGAGATGACTCTCAGGAAAAATTGAGGATTCGGTCAATTGTTGCCACTCTTGTTGAAATTCTTCTATCTTCCTTTGTGATTCTAAGAGGGCACTTTCAGTGTATCTCAAAGAATCTTGGGTGGCCAACAACTCACCTTTGAGCTTGCAGTTCACTTTTTCATATATGCTAATACTCTCTTCATCATGCAGTGTTTCTTCCCGCAATAACTCAATAAGCTCAAACATGTAATTTTTATCTGAAAGCAATCGTGAGAAATTACCTTTGATTGTGTACATTGCTTTCTGGATGTCCTCCATGGCTTTAAAGGAAGATTGGTCTTCCATTAATGCAGCTTCCCAACACAACTTTGATATTGAAGCATGAGTTTCATGGAGAAGTTTCAGGGCCTCTTGGATCTTCTGTTCATCCATCTTTAAAGATGCTGCAAGAAGATAAGGTTCTTGCAGATGTTCCTCCTTTTCATTTTCCATCACCAGATCAATTTCATTCAATGCACTTGAGGTTTTGAAATCTGATCTATATGTTGCTGCTGCAATATATTCATCTTGCAGGTCCTCGGAAACATAATTTGGGCTGCAACATAAGTGCTCATTCATCCTTGGTGCAACAGAAAGATCTTCTCTCCAAGTTTCATCCTTCACACTGCTCTCATTTTTAAAACCAAAATTGTGAACCTCATCACTATGGGGGTCAACCATTCTTAAATTTTCAATGGAAATGGATGCCACATCAGATTGACATAATGACACATAAAAATCATCATTTAATAAATCACCAGGTGTCATGCTATCCTCCTTATGTGGTGGAGTTATGATGGCTTGTTCACCCACCCATTTCACTGCTTCACACCCTACTGAGATGTGCTCAATTTCTACGTCCTTGTGAGGTTCAAGGGGTGATTGTAAATTTGAATTATGTTCCTCCTTTGGATCAGATCCAAAAGATGTATCACCTTCATCAATTTGTCCCATTTCTTCTTCACTTATTTTGAAATCAACCATCAAAAGAATGAGAGTGATTTTACCTCCCTCATCTCCAACAATCAAATGTTTGACTACTGGATCTTCCACTGTGCATTGACCTTCTTCCTCCACTTCTTGGAGTAATGGGGCACCAACAAGGTCTTCTTGGTCATTTCTTTCCAAGAAAATTAATGTCTCTCCACATTGTGTGGTGCTTAGATCACAACCTTTGGACTTCCTTCTTGAAGGAACACCAAACAGTCTCACAATGCTTGGCCCTGCCAATGGCCTTGATGAAACTTCCTTCTTGATTCCTTTTCCCTGAGATTGGGATGGATCCATATGTAGTGCTGCAACTTCATTTTTATTTTTTCCTACTTCTTCTCCACCCGAAGAACTAGGTGGCTCTTGGTTTCCTCCCTTGATTTTTCCTGGTTGTGAGGACACATCTTTATTCCTCCTATCCATCTTAGCTCCTAGGGGTAAAAATCTTGGCTCGACTTCCTTGCACACACCATCAAACATATGTGCAATCCTTCTTCTGGTATCACTATTGTAGGGGTCTTTGAATAAACTCTGAATCTCTAAATCACAATAGTCTCTAAAGGTCAGGGACTTCTGAACCTCCTTCTTCAAGGCAGAGTACTCCATGAAGTACTCATAGAATTTCTTTGGGTTCCCTCTATTGTGTATTCCTCCATAATCCCAATTAGTCATAGGTAGATCATTATATATATCCTCTTCAAACATATGTTCAACAAGAGAATCACATTCAACTTTCTACAAATAGAAATTTCCAACAGGGATCAATTCCTCTTCATATGGTTCAACATATTCATCATCATATTGCTCATAAAAAACATCATCAGAGTAAGAGTCTTCTTCAATGAATATTGACATGACTGCAAGTTCATTAAATTGAGAGTCTTATTTCCATAGGAGTAGAGGAAAGAGCTCTAATACCACTGTAATATCCTAGGAACAATCTACCAAGAATATTAACTCAATTCCAAATTCCTTTAAACTCCAATAGTCAAATTTCTGCCAATTTCTTCGAACCATGCAAGGAGTAAGTGAGGTGTACTAGGATAAAGGCTGAGAATAGTGGGATGAAAGTTCAATTCTGGAATTTATATGTGGTTAGGTGTAGCAGAAGGTCAAAGTGCAGATAGGAGATGTCCTATGCACCATGTACCAGTACCTTTCACTTTTCAGCAATGGAGTTAATCCATTGCCTACTTCGAGGCTTCCTGGGTAGCTGGCATGTGCATACAAGACATGTAGGGGTTCTGGGAGTTAGTAATAGTGTATATATTAGTCCAATGGTGGCTAGATATGTTCAGGAGGATTCTGGAGCAAGATGGACAAAGTTTGGAAAGATTTGTGTGACAGGTGCTTAGCAGGGATTGGCAGGCTAGGAATTTTGTTGGCTTCCCAAACATAAGGAATAAGCTTCTAGATTCTGGTTTTAAGGGCTGATAGGGTTAATATATTGATTTATTAACCTACTTCAAGAAATGGGAGGTTGAATGGATCCACAGAATGCATTTTATAAAGAAAACAGTGAAACTAGTCTAGAAAAACCTCTCAATGAGCTAGTCTTGGAATTTAACTTCACAAATGACTTCCATTAACTGATTTTTTTGTTCTAGAAGGTTATGCAGCTCTAATATAATATAAACAACAGCAATGAATCGAAATAGACATAACATAACTCATCTTTTTATTTCAATGGCTCCTTTCTCAAAACATAGTGCCTCACAGGCTATAAATTGCATTACATTGGTGGAGAAGATGAATAGAGAGAAGGATTTTTACAGTAGATCTATTCTTGATGTAATGATCAGAGCCTATATGGATAATAGGTATGATTTTTCTGCTCCTTCTGCTGATGGAATTCACTGGTACGTCCTCCTTCAAATAGATGTCTCCATCAGGGGAAACGCCTCCAAATTTAGTTGGACGAACTAGAGCAATGAGAGGAATGGGAGATCAGGTCTGAATTTGATCTCTGGACATGGAAGCCTATGATATATTATGATAACAAATTCTAGAGCTCACTAGAGGTCCTGGTCATGCTCCTCTACAACTATCTTCTTCTACTAATGATCCTCCTCCAAAACTAGCTGCAGTTCTTCTCCAAAAGTGGCCTCCTCCTCAATACGATATTAAGACTCCATGGATAAACTGTATTGGAGCTTACTGGATGTAATATGACTTGTTGGACCTACACAACACTCTTAGATATCTCACAAAGTCTTGGGGCACATCACCCAAGCAACTTGTTGAGGCACAACACTCAACTAGAGAGGCTCAGAGCTCTCAAACCAAATTTGCAATTGACAAAAGTTCTTCATTGGAGTTTGTTGGCTTCTTTTATAAAATTCATGATGACCTGCTGAGTAAGTTACTTAGCGTTGGTGACTTGTGAGAGTAGGTTACCCACTTGCCCATCCTACTCCAAGTCATGTAGGTGCCTTCTTGGAATAATTAGCAAGTTTTGCCTTAGAAAAACTTGCCAACTTTTGTCTCTCTTCACCCAGATTAGCAACTGCGCCTTAGTTAGCTTTTTGGATGTTGCTAAATATTTACTTACAGCTTTTCTTGTTTTTTCCACTTTATTTACTTTCCATTTTTCTGCTTTTGCCTGCTTTTTCCAGCTTTTGTCAGTTTCCTTCTTGGTTCACCTTGCCAACTTGTCTCCATTAGATTCTCTTGCTATTCTGAGATTTTACCATTAGGCAAGTTTAGCCTACTTGACCAATTCGAATTTCCTAGCCAAGTCAACAACCACTTGGCACATTTATTAGTAATAACCATTTAAATGTGAATAATACAACTCAGAAATAATTTAACGTAGCCATTAATTAATTACCCAGTAATTAATTAATTAATATGGTGTAATGCCTCAAAATTTCCCCAATTAATTAATTTCTCAATTAATTAATCACTTAGACTTAGTCATGGGGTTAATAACTACATGGGGGTCCCCCCTTGTCCATTTAATTCCCAAATACAACCTTATACATCTTCCATAGGGTAGTTTCCATACTTGCTCATTAATTTAAATAATTATTACTTAGGTGACTTAGGCCAAAATTACCCCATGGGCCATAGCAAAATTTGGGGACATGACAGTCCTCCTTTCCTAAGATTGATTGTCCTCAAGCAATGTCCGGATTCCACCAAGCTTTTACTGCACCACTTTGATTATATTTGTCCCCATCCACTGTACAGTCTGGAATTAACTTGGGTCTTCAAAAAAATGAAGAAAAATTGCACTGTAATTTATATATGCAATTTAACCAGCAAGAACAAAATTTCCAACTCAGTTAGGATAACTTGAGTAGAATTCTTGGATCCCATGGTCTTTGATGAATACCATCCATTATATATGTTACTTGTGAAAACTTGTCACTCCAGGGTATGCTCAGATCCATCCATCGTGCTGAAAGTGTGCCTCTCCTAGTGCAAAATTGAATAACTATGTGACTTCTCCACCAAACACAGAAGTTCTTGAAAGCATGCAAATTAGAATGCATCTCTTGTGCATGGGAACTGGAGACATCTAATGGCTGAAAAATACATTTTTGTTGCTACTCACAATTTAAGACAATGTCAGTTATAACAACAAATTTATTGCAGAAATAAGTGAACATTTTACCTTCCAAGGTCTTCACTGCAATGATGCCCATATCCATCCAGACCATAGATGGACAAGCACTTTTATCTGCTGAGTCATATGGAATGTGATCAGCCATGTGTATGTCCTCCTCACATAAATTCGCACTTCACCTGTCTTCTTGTCTTGCACCACCATTGGACTAATCCATTCTGATTCTTTAACTAGTTCAATGATGCCCGCATCCAACATGCAGTCAAATTCTACTTTGACCCTCTCCTTATGGTGTGGATTCAGTCGATACGGTCGATTCCTTATTAGTTTTGCATAAGGTTTCAATGGGATCTTCATCTCCCCCAAATCCCCCAAGATTCCCTTCATCTCAGAAAACTTCATAGGGAACAAGTCTTGGAACTCATGCAACAAGTCTGTGACCTCCCCCATCATCTCATCATCCCAATAATCCACAACATTCGCAAACTTTGGACTTTCCTCTGTCCCAAGGTCGACCTTTCGGAGCTTCAGCTGTTGACTAATCGGATCAGTCAGTGCATCAGGAGCTACCACATCGCGATTGCCTTCTGATTCCGGAATATTGACATTCCGCGGATCATCACCATCCTCTGGCCCACCAGTGATATTATAACATTCCATCATTGACTGCATCTTACAGTGCGTATGTGGATCTGTAGGATATACCACTGGAACAACCTTTAAAACAACATCGCGGATGAGCTGCAAAGCATTATGGACATCGGGGTTGGCATCAGCAAAGGTGAAAGTATGAGTAAAACAAACTGTCAACTCTAACCAAGTGGTAATCTCCCCTCGCAATTCAGCTGCAGTATACCATGAGCGTGGATTTTCATCCAAAGTATGGATAAAAGCATGGACCCATTCATCCCTTAGTCGCAAATCCCACAAAGTCTTACATTCCATTAGCTGACTGCCAGGGTCATTCTTCCCATCATACCTTCCGGTGTGGTATATTTCTTTGTCACCGAAGCAGACCGTCATCAACCTGTGACACTGCGACCAACCAGTGATCGATTTCTTATGGGTTTCCCACCATCATACTGGAGTAGCCTCCAGCGCCTCCTCCAACGCCAGTAACCGCTGCGGTTCTCATACCTTAGCTTCAAATGCGACCAGAAATTCAGACAATCCTGATAGTCCTTCATACACTAGCAACTCAATAGTTTCAGTCGCAACCCGCCACAGCAACTATGTGATCAACCCACATTTCTGGAATGATACCTCATGTAGGCGATTTTGCCAATTTTCTAAAGCATCATCCAAATCGGAAGACGCAGAGTTGGAGCTGCGCCAACCAAGTTATCCACCAGCAATCGGATGGATATAATCTTCAGAAATATTATATGCATGATCCCATCCTCTTCCAACTTCTTCCTTGGCATGTTCAAGATATCGTCGCCCTTCAACCGGATCCAATGGAGCGATGATGTAGAGATCTTGATTCTCAAAGGTCATCATCCACTTCTTAAAATTAATGACTGCTCCGCTGTGATTAGCCTATCCAATCCCCAACAACGCGGGATAGGAGCTTCCACCTTCGACAACCTTAATGACATCAAAATCCGCATATGTCTTCATCCCTTCAATATCCACAACGAGGTGTAGAACCCTCTCAATGGGTGTCACCTTGGCCTGATTAGCCAATCGCAGCTATACAAGAGACCAGCTCAACGTTGGGCTCCCCATCTCTGCCTTACCTGCTTTGTCAATATGTTAACATCATATCCTAGATCCAGAATAACTGAATCGACCTCATAATCCCCGATATGGACATTCATGCGCATTTCTTTGCCCGTCTTCTTCCTTTGCAAGGAATTTACCGCGGACTCCCTCCATCCATGAGTTGGGAAACGTAACAGACTCTCGATCTCAGCTAGGGCATAAGGATCTCTTGCCAGCAATAAACAACTTTCCAAGAAGTGTTGTAATGTGTCGTACTGACGCGAAGGTCCTGCTTCCGATGTTGAGTCAAAATCTAGGGGCATGTCATAAACGATTGACTTACCGCGATCTTTTTCCATTGCACTACGTGCTTGAAAGAATGCGTCACACTCGGTATCAATGTGAAACTACACCTTTTTCTTCCCATCCAGCCGGGTCAGAGGATGTGAACCATCCTCTCCTGTTGTCGCACCTCCGTGAGTGATAACAACAACAACAACATCTTGCGTCCTCGGCTCTGCTGAAATTGTCGCAACCATTGGTCCTTGATTCTTGTTCGGCAGTGGGTTTGTAGGTTGATTCACATTCTGGTTGGCATTTTGATTCGGATGCTGGTTCTGGTTCTGTGGCTGATTCTGATTTGGCAACTGGTTCTGATTCTGCAACTGTGGTATATTTCCTACCTTCCACCGCGCAATCAACTATGGACAGTTTTCGACAGTGTGATCAGTAACAAAACAAAACGTACACTGTGTCTATAATTGTGAGCAATCTCTCTGGTAGTGCCCCAACACTCCACAATTGTAACATTGGATAGGTTCGCGACCTCGTCCTCCTCCGCGACCAAAGCCTCCACCACATCCTCCCTGGAATCCTCCATGGAATCCCCCTTGTTGCTGATACTGTGATTGAGAAAACTGCTGCTGCATGGGATTCGGTTACAACTGAACGCCTTGTCCTGGCTAAAAGTACTGTGGTTGCTGAACGTACTGTGGCTTCTGAACATATTGTGGCTGCTGAACGTACTATGGCTGCTGAACATATTGTGGTTGCTGAACGTACTGTGGCTGTTGCGCAGCCATTGGCGTCTAAGTATATTGTGGCATAAGCTGTTGTGGTTGTTGCTGCGGTATGAACTGCATCTGCGGTTAAGGTAGCGGTTGGGCTACCTATGGCTATGGTTGCGGTTGTTGTACATCACGCTGGTCGTCCTTCAGACAGAATGCATCATACGTTCTCTCATGAAGCAAGCCATAGGCGCAGCAATATTTATCTTCATGTCCCACGGATTTGCAGAATGTACAATACAAATTCATTGGCTTTGTGACCATCTTTTGCATGTATTGGCACTCCTCATGGCGATTCCCATATACCTGACAGATGTGACACGACAACATACCTCTGCCACTAAATGGGTTCGGTGCTCCAGATACCAGATAGTTGTGGAAGTCGGGACAATTATCCTTAGTATGCCCCTCTGCACGACATCGCATACACCAAGCCAAATCAAGATGTTCCTTACCCTTCTTAAGGTCTTGCAAATGTATTGTCAAGTTGGCCAGCTGTGTCTGAATCTACGACATGCCTGCTGCGTTTTCACCAATCGGCAAAGCTTCTAACCGCATTGCAATCTCCAAAGCCTCACTCGGCGTTGTAATGTTCTGTTGCATCAGTGGTAGCCGAATGTGAGGGAGTAATGTCGCGATGAACCATTCTTTGTGTTGGACATCTCTCATGTCAAAGCTTGTCACGAACCCAAATTCCTAAACTAATAAAAATTGGTAAAAATTTAAACTTTTCGCTATGGATGATAATAATAAAATTTAAAACATGTTAATTCCTACCTCAACATAACGTTGGTCACTTAGTCATCAAAGGTATGGGACATACATAAACATTTATACGACTTATTAAGCTATTAACTTAAATACAAAGTTTTTCTATCACGTTTGTCAATTGATTCTCATTGTCAATTACTATTCACTCTATTTTACTTTGCACAAAGTACATTCATTCAAAGTAAAGATGCATGACTATTATTAAAGGGCATTTACTCTGATCATACAATTTATTAATGACGCATCAATTGGTCTTACCATCTTTACCTTAACCTTTTCAAGGATTCCTTACTTAATGGTAGTGAACATGATCGTATGTGCTAAAACCTTTAGTACACTTTTATCTCATGGATAAAATAGTCAACTAAGAAAAACATAATTCACCAAAGCCTCAATTGACATAAAGATGTATTAAAACATGCTTAACTGCACCATTATAATCATATATGTAAATGAGAGACGAATACATAAACAAGGAGACGTATATACAGGAGACTAAAGATGATAAGAGACATATATACAGGCATCTGCCATCTACGACATCGCCGAGCTTCGTCCATATTCTTGATGTCCTCTTTTTCTTCCAACGCAGGGGCACGGTCTTCCCGCTACTACTCACGCCCCCCTATCTTACTATTGTCCTCCTTATGAAGGCTCTCTGGGCTTCCCCCCGTAGTGGAAAGTTGAAAACCTATTTTTAAGGGAAGGTTGCCTGCTATCGAGCCCGGTGTCCTTCTTAGCAGGTGGCGGGAAAGAGATTTTTGATTGACCTATCGAGGAGAAAACTCCTCCTAACACATTTCTAAGTGAAAAGCCAAACGGTTAAGCTCCCACGATGGGATTTTCCACTTTCTAAGGCCACCCATTAACAGAGAAATGAATACGAAACTGAAAATAAAAAGCTAAGTCTGTGTATCCACGAAGGAGACAATCTTACATAAATCACTCCCACTATAACTGTATTAAGTTTTTGGTTTAACTTCCACCATCTTAGTAAATTGGTTAGTTTTTCCATCCAATGTATGCATAGATAATTTCTCTTATCTACCGATGATAACAAACCATTAACGGTTTCTTAAATCCAGATGTAATAGCCTTCTTATACATATATTCTCTTAATAGTGTTATTATTTAAAGAATTCTATTGGATTCGCATCACTATGGGGTTTAAATATATATCTATATATATTCTTAAAATAATTACTATCCTCCAAAAATAAGAATTATGCTTACGTTTAACTTTTAAACCTTTTTCTTATATATATATTGAATGGATAGTAACCTTTTAGTCCAACAAAAAAAAATTATTATTAAAATGTATGTAACTATTAATATTTATCACTATTATTTATAAATATGTAGGACTTATATATATAGATCTCTAAATGGTTATCACAACCATTTGTTTACCTTTCATAACTCTATAAAACAGGTCTATATATATATATCTTAATAGTGTTATTATTTAAAGAATTCTATTGGATTCGCATCACTTTGGGGTTTAAATAAATATATATACACATATTAATTCTTAAAATAATTACTATCCTCCAAAAATAAGAATTATGCTTACGTTTAACTTTTAAACCTTTTTCTAATGGATAGTAACCTTTTAGTCCAACAAAAAAAATATTATTATTAAAATGTATGTAATTATTAATATTTATCACTATTATTTATAAATATGTAGGACTTATATACATAGATTTCTAAATGGTTATCACAACCATTTGTTTACCTTTCATAACTCTATAAAACATGTTTATTTTAATATATATATATAAAACATATTTATTTAATAATGACATCAACCATTATATATATATGGTATCTACCTCTATATATATATATAACATATATATCTTCATTGCTAAATAGGATAAAATAACTTAGGCTATAGTATCTTAGTTAGATATCTCCAGTGAGTAATAATCTTATTAGGGAAAACTTATGCCCCTACCCATCATAATTCAACATGATAAGTTACGATAGGGTCAACCAACACATAGCTCTCTAGTCATTACCATTCTTAAATCTTCTAGGCTTAAACTAAGACTTAGAAACATAACACTAGCTCGCGGTCCACTGGTGGGGCCTTGGCCTTGAGTTCCTCACCAGGGTCGTTCTACACAATTCATAATTATATTTATAAGAATATTAATAATAGGGGTTGAATTTGAGGGATGTTACAAAGCTAACCCTTTCTATCAATGTTTTGAACCGTTGGTCAAAATCCCACACAGTTTCATTGGGATACTGCTTAATCTCTTTTAGTTCTGTAATATACTGCACTTCAGATTTGGGTTTTCTAAACTTTGCAATCAATCCTTTTCTGATTTCTTCCAACGTCTTCTCTAGGGTGCCTACGGGAACTTGAACAAACTTCATAAACTAGTCCAATGCACAACCTCAAAGAGTTGTCGCCAATTGTCCTTTCTTGGCCTCATCATCAGTAATTTGCTTGACAGTCCATACTGCTTCACATAAGAACCAATATTGCTCGGGATTATCTGTTCCATTTCCATGGAACAGTGGCAACTTTGCATCTTCGCCCGCCATGCTGGGCTTCCTTCCTACAGTTGCTGAGCTACTAGCAATTAAGTTATGTTGACACGATGAACACGGTGGTGTCAAAGTTGTATTTCTTCCTGGTTGAGAGATAGTGAGCCGAGGTGTGGGAACGTTGCTGCTGGGGGTTGGTCGTGCCTATATCCTGGGTGTAGCCTGGTTGTCCTTGTCATCACTTTGAGGTCGCTTCGTCCCATGTGTTATTCCTTCACGGATTTGTGTTTCGATTGCAGCAGGACCTTCTCCTGTCCTCTGCCTCTTTTCGTGTCAAAACCTTGCTCCTCCCCTCATAAGACCACTCTCTTCCTCGGCTTCCTTCACAGTCTCGTTATAACTTGCACCCATCTGCCCTATATCATTCCATGTACCTCCCAACTACTATTGTAGTATCCACATCCTCCTCCCACTAGGGTTCTTACTGGTCGAGGTGCATCTTCAGTATGCCCTTTTCGCAAATAAGCATCTTAATGGAGAACTGTAGCGACAATAGAAACCTGCCTCGTGGCCCGTTGAAAAACTCCCTTTCAGCTTCACTATAGGATTTTATCATGTCGACCGCAAATTCAGTGATATATCCTTCCAATATACTATCGACCCAGACCTCGACAGCCCGCGATGCTTTGTTGTCGACTTTCTACAGCTCCCGGATCAATTTTGGGGTCCAGGTTGTCGGCTCACCACCTTGGAAGTTTCGCTTCTGGAAGGTCAATTTTGCTAACCATTCATACAAGATGATTGGGAACTCGCAGAAAAAATATTCATGCGAACCGTCGTGAATGTACTTTTCCAACCACCAATCTGTTGACAACCCAGGATTCTGATTTTCTTTTTCAGCGAACTCTCGCAACTTCAGGTCGAACCAATCTTGGATCTATAGTCTCGTCATAAGCCACAACATATCCTCCTCTCACTTCCCGCTATGGTCCTGGCAACCACCTAACTACTTCTTAACAAACTCCACAAAAAGATGACCCAAAACCCACATAATGTGGTCCCAATGACCCAAAATACCCATGACGGGGTCCAAACGACCCAAAATGTACATGACATGGTCCAAATGACCCAAAACTACAAAAAGTACTATCGCCATGCACGCTGCTTTCCTCCTTTCGTGGTACTTTTGGTCTTACATAGCATCCGTGATGATAACTCATCCAAACCGCCTGCCAATAATGTGTACCGGGGGTCAAGCATCATATAGAGGAAGGATTGGTCAACCCTTCCTCAATTTTATACTTCGAGTTAAGAATCATTGAGAGGAAGGATCGACCGACCCTTCCAAAAATGTGGATGTCTTCTCTGGCATCATATTGAGGAAGGGTCGATTGAACGTTCCTCAAAAGTATACCTCGAGTTAAGGATCATATAAACGATGGATAGACCTACCCTTCCTCACACGTGGAATTTAGTTCAAACATCATTTAAAGGAAGGATTGGTTAACCCTTTCTCAATTGTGGAAATCAGCTCAATCATCATATTCAAGAAGGATTGAAATAACCTTCTTCAAATATGGACCTAGAATCCAGACAAATTATTGGTCAAGTTTTCCTTAGATACTATATCCAAGAAACCTTTATGCTAGAGGAATGATCAATTGAACCTTCCTTCAATATGGTTTCTTGTAAATGTATAACATAAACAAAGGATCAACCTATTCTTTCCCAAATATGGTGCCAATAAAATATATCAGCTAGAATAATAATCAGTTGAGCTTTCCTAAAATAAAATATCAATGGACCCTTCATCTAATACAGTACAGGGAAAATATATATGGATTAAATCATGGATGACACTTCATATTAAATAGATTGGATGAGAAACTTACTTGCTAGAAAAAAGATCTACCAATATTCCTAAAAAAAGTTGAACAATAACCATATAACCTACAAGAAAGATTGACAACTTTACCACAAGTGCTTTCTGAAATAAAATATCTAGTAAATGCATTTTCTATAGTAAGTATCAATTGTTACTTCCTTAAATAGAACATCCTGGAAACCTACCATTCAAATGAAGGATAGACTATCCCTTCCTCAAATACAGTGAGGATGCAATTTATCATCTGTGAGAATAATCCTCCTACTATTTTTCAAATACAGTTCCCTGGAAATTTATTATCTATATCAAGGATTTACTATCCAATCCTCAAACATGGTACCAAGGAAACATGTTATCTAGAGGAATGATGGGATGTTTATTTCTCAAATTACTTCCTAGAAAATGTATCATTTAGAGGAAAGATCAGTTGATCCTTTCTTTAATTACGGTGCCTACAACATTTATCATCTCGATGAATTTTTGGCCAACCTTTGATCCAAAGGAATTATCAGTTGTCCTTCCTCGAATACTATATCTAGAACCCTTATCACCCATAGACATGATTGAATGATCTTACTAAAATTTAGTACCCCAAAAATGTATCATCTAGATGAATGATCTTCGAAACATACAAAAATAAGATACCCAAAAATGTATCGTATTAAGAAAGGATATGCCATCCCTTTCTCGAATATGATACCATGAAAAGTATCATGTTGAGGAATGGCAGGCCGATCCTTCCTAAAAATCAATACCTAGGAAACCTTTATGAACAATATTTCTAAGATATAGTAACCACCAAAACGTATCATCTAGAAGAATGATCAGATAATTTATTCTCAAATTTTGTTTCTAGGAAACCTATCAGCTGGAGGAAGGATCAAGTAAGCCTCCCCAAATAAGGTCTCTAGGAATATATCATCTAAAGGAAGGATCGATTTTCCCTTCTTCAATTCCTTTGCTTGTGAGGAAATATCAGATGCTTCTTCCTCAAATACATTCATTCAATGTATTACCTATTTGAATTATCTTCCTACCTTTCCACAATTACGTTAGCTAGGAAACCTATATTCTAGACTAATTATACGTCAACCTTTCCTTAAATATGATAGCTAGGAATTGTATCAACTAGGAAAATGACCTTTCAACTCTTCCCCTTTCTGAACCACCTTTTTTAGGATCCCATACTATTTGAGATGCCTCTCGATATTTTAAAAAGACAATGGATTTTACTATATTTGAAAGAATGTTGACTATATTTGTTAAATTTAACTTAACTCTCATAAACATGTTGATAACTTCGACAAGGCTTATTACTGATTTGTTTTTTTTGTGCTCTTCTAATCACGCTGCTATGAATACTTCCTATTTTCGCACACCTCTAACAATACTATAGTTGGGAAAGTGTTGCCCGATTTTTAAATTTGATGAGTGAACACCGTGTATTTTTACATATCCAACCTCTTTTAAGATATTTTCGCGAAGAAAGGGTCACCGGACACTTCGTCTTTACACTCCCAGCTGACAATACTAGATTTGTATAACTTTGGAATGGTCTCCCAACACTTCCTCTTAACACTCCTAGCTTACGATGCTATCATCGGCGAAGTGTGTTCCATTTCTATGTTTTATGAAGGCTCGCACAACATTTCTCTTTGACCCACATCTTCTAGTTTAATTCTATTCGGTATGAACAATTTCCTGTTTGAAAGGTAATTCTTGTCCTCATTATTTTTAGGCTTCTCTTCTTCATTTTCGTGCAATAGGTATTGAAACAAATACACAAATTCTATTTAAAATTAAATAGAAAGACACAATCAAATTAGTATTAATAATGAAACTTATCAACTAGTTATGATATTGTTTTCAATTTGGATATAAAAATGGTCTAATTTTTATTATGTTACTATCGATGTTTGTTTTTCAATTAAGCTTTCTTTTCTAATGTGGTAAAACTAATGATTTTGTCTTTCTATTTTAATATGAATTCATTTTTGGTGACTTTGTCGATTTTATAAATGTCTTTCAGAATGCTTGATTTTAAAATGGATGTGGATCTTATTTCCAATTGAAAGTTGTTGAAGCAATAACTTACCACAATTAAATACAATTGTGCAATCGTTACATCAAATTATATGGATGTGTAGTTGTCAATATTACTAAAGTTTTGAATGTATATTTTCAATTGCCACATGCATCAATTGGTGCAAATAGTTTGCTAGAGGAAAAAAGAGCTTTTATTGAAAGGGATGCATCACAAATTTCTAAGAACTTTCAACAATATTCCAAACAAGCTAGGTCAAGTGAGACATGTGGTATTGTATTGGGAAGTGAGAAAAAACTAATCAAGTTGAAAGTCATTTTTCATTTCTACTAAGAAATGTGCAATTGCTTCATAGATGTTCAGATCAAAGGGATTGTATTGATAGAGGCCTTGTAACAAATGTTGACAAAAAAAATTCATTTGATGGAAGGAATTTGGGATCCATCTCATTTGGTGTTCTTGTGAAGCAATTAATATTTCCTTGTTTTGTTTGTTCTTTATAATTAGAGAATAGGATCCCTGTATATTGGCCAATAGAAAAGCTAAAGGATTGCAAAACATGTTCAATATTGTGTGTTGCAAAGGATGATCATTTTGATAGTTTGGAGAGACAAATCAACTAGAATCACAATATCAAGTTTGTGGTAGAAAAGGTAAATTTAATTTAGTTGTGTTCGTTGAAGCCAAATTATATTGCAAAGGGAATTCTTTTCAATGTTTTAGAAAAAGAAGTGGTGCACTTTGAGCCATTGAATAGTAATGAATTTGGAGTTGCAATTATGAGAATTGTGTTGTCGTTGAAGGTTATTAGATGGATTTCAAATTAT
Source organism: Larix kaempferi (assembly GCA_027924585.1). Taxonomy (NCBI): domain Eukaryota; kingdom Viridiplantae; phylum Streptophyta; class Pinopsida; order Pinales; family Pinaceae; genus Larix; species Larix kaempferi. Next base: position 8,013,968 of record BSBM01000255.1, read on the forward strand.
TTGTATGGCCTTGATAATTCCCCTTTGGATGTAACTTTAAGGATGGATGGAGAAGACAAAATGGTTGAATTATGGGAAGAATTTGAAGCATGTCCTTTGTAGACGATTATTCCATTTGTTCATAATAATGTATATGCCAATATAAAGGTTGCAATGAAAAGGACTTATGATTCTCTAAACCATCAAAATGGAAGTGCATCATCTAAAAGGAACTTGTGTTCAAAATTTGTGAAGGAAATTGATGATATTTCATTCTTTGAGAAAATAAAGAATATTATTGTTCAAAAATGTGTATTTCAAAATTTTTATTACATTCAATGATGGAAGGAATTAAGAAATTCATACAACTAAATGAAAATTCGAAAATAGGATTTGTATTGCACCTATTTCAAGTCAAGAAGAATTGAAAAAAAGAAGAAAATTGTTTACAAATAAATTTGATCCATTCTAAGTGTGTCAAAATGCATGGAGAAAATGTCATAGAATAAAAGGGACATTTTTCAATCATAAGAGAAAATTTCTATATGGTGATTTGAAGGAAGTGAGTGGAAATAGTGGATTGCAGAAAACAAGGACAAATACTATGGCAATAGTTACCATTATTAATTAAATTGTGGAGCAAAATTCAGATACTGCTCCAGATATAACACCTGAAATAAGTCAAGATGGAACAAGTGCACCTATGAAATTATTTCCATCAAATATGACCCATGGTTTGTTGTAGAAAAAGGGTTAATGATGATATTCAACATATTGGCCCTCTCCAAAACTTTGCATTCATCTTTTAGCGTAGTATTGAGAGATAATTTTCCCGATGGTCCAATCACCAAAAACAATTTTTTTGTGAGATGTAATGAATGTATTTCAATCATGATCAAACTTAGGGATACCAATGATCCAAATGAAGTGGAACATCTATGAAATATTCAGACAACCCATAATCATTACAATGCAAGTTGTCAACATATGTACTATGCACATAGGTTAGCTTCAAAGAAGCATCCAAGCAATTATTTGAGCATTGTACATGACAAGATGAATCAGTCGAAGAATTCTATACCAAGGGCTTATAGAAGAGCAAATATCGTTAGTAATATAATGGATCTTCCTATATCTTTGACTGGTATGTTGACAAATGGACACAAGGCTCGAAGATTTGGCCATTTCAATCTTTCCTTTCTCGATATGGGTTCAAATTTCACTGTCACTTAATTAGCCAAATGCATTAGATATCTTGAAGAACCAATCATCAATAAAAATGGATATTTGTTTTACAAAACAGGAACATTTAATCACCCATTGAATGAAGCTTTGTTGGAAACTATCTCCTTATATGGACAGTGTTTCTCCTATAGACAAAATATTATGCAAGCAAGAGAAATAAGTATTGATAATACAAATTTTATTCTTCCGAATAAGAAATTACCCCCAATATTATTATTTCAAATGGATAATTTGCAAGTGATAACAAAAATCAATATGGGTTTGTGTTTCTTGGATATTTGTGTAGGTGATAACAACAATCTTATATGTGTTTGTGTTCCTTTCTTTGTCAATAACAAAGAGGGTGTTTGATGTTGTTGATGTTGGATTCCTTCCCACGGTCACACACATGAAGACATAGATGGCACTTATGGGAGGCTATCAACAAAATTAAGGAAATACATATTTTTTTTGCCATAGATGATGGACATGTATAGGACATGCGAAGACAACAATTCCTATGTCCCATTTTTTATTGATGAATTTTTTGATTTCAAAACCTTTATAGAGCCACACCTTTTGGATAGAAGCTCCAAAATTGCAGGTATAAAAGAATGTCAAATTTTTAAATTTCACCTCATTGATGATGTTCCAATTATGCAATATAAGGCCTCTTTGGGATAAAATTTGTTCATCTCCTATTCATATATGGCATTTCTTACCTGAACGAACCACAAACTTACCAAAGGGGCATCCCAAATGGTTAAATATACATGTAAAGAAAAGTTTGGAGATGGATGAAATAGAAAAGTCTTGGAAACATATATCTCATTTTGGATAAATGTTGTCGAGAATGGAGGGGAACAATATTGGTATCAAAAGATAATTTATTGGTGAATTATTTATAAATCTTTGGACACTCCATGTAAGAGAATTGTGCACTCTTCATCTAATTTTTGGCCAGTCACAATATAAGAGAGAGGAAGTAACGAACCTATAAAATCATTTCATGATGTTATGGAATCATATTTGAGACAAAACGTCCCCACAATTCAAGAATGTTATACTGGTCCTCTACATAGAAAACCTATAGACGCATTTTCTCTAGAAAAAAAAAAGATATTATGGAAGGACAAATGCTCATAGTGAAATCACATAATGAAGAGTGTGCAATATGGTTTGGTAGGGAAAAATTAAATGTTTACTAAGATTCTAAGGGTATTATCGAGTCTTAAAAAGTGGATTTTCAATGGTGGAATCCAACAAGAACGTCAAAGGATCACAAAGAATTATATAGAAATTTCTTAAATAAAAAGCTGGTTGTTGGTTCAAAGGAAAGTATGGTCATCGATGTTAATATCATCATTTTGGCATGGTAACCAATGGTAGGATGGGAAGGACAAAAAATAAAAATAAATGAGAAGGGCTTTGCAATAGTTAGGGAACAACATGAACATATGGAGTGCAATGTTGAGAATGGAAGTGATGATGCCATGGATAGAAACTAAAGGGTTTATGATTTGACTGGGAATATTTCACTTATGTTATGCTTTATATATAGATTATTTGATATGTGGAGTAGGGGAATGGTTGTTTATCATCTCTTTGAATTATTTTCACCTTCATTTAGCTCTTCAACTAGGTTGACACGTGAATGTACAATATGTGGATCTTTGGAACCCACCCTTCCATGCCAACAAACAAGGGGTCAAAAAAATTAAGTAGTGGGAGCCTAAAAAATGGTCATTGATTGGGAAAACAAGCGATGCAAGGTGAAAATTATGTTCCTCAAACATATTCTAAAAAAAATACTTCTCCTCTTCAAATATTTTAGTGTACATCCTCCACCCATATCTTTGGAGAACTCAATCAATAGGCATACCATCTCCCCAATCAAGCACTACTTATCCAGGTACTATGGTATTTTTCCATTTATGACTACAAAAGGATATGGAATTTAATTTCTAGTTCTATCTTTTTGAGTTTTTACAAATTGTAGTTATGCATCTTTTTGGTTTTTTTACTAGGATTTAATGCATTTAGTTTAATTTGCAAGACTAATGCTACAAACTGTCGGTTTAGTGTTGTGAATGAAAGGAACCCATGTATCGTGGGAATTTTTGTATGATTGTTGTTTTGAACACTTTGTAAGCTCTTAATTTAATGAGGAATGCAAGGGAAAAATATAAGAAATTTAGATCACAAAAAATGGAGTCCTCTTTTTGACTTGATTGGGTATGAGAAATTTGTGTATAGAAATTTGGAAATATTGAATAAGTTGTTGTATTATCCATTACAGTTAGAAGCATTTTAAAACATTATCTCAGATTTAGTCAATATCATCATCAAAGAGTTTCAAAAGGTTGTATGGAAATTGTTTTATTATAAATCAATAATACATTAGTTTATTTTTTATCTGGAGGCATAATATTTTTTTTCTTTTTTCACAACAATGGTTAGAGTTTGATATTAAAAAGGGTGGTTAAGCCACTGGGAAAAATTTTAAAAATAAGTCATTAATTCCTATGAACGTAACTAAGAGATTCATAATTTTGTTTTGAGAAACAAACTGAGTAGATCCACTTAAATACAACAATATTCTAGCTTAGCTTAAGATGTCTCCAGTTCTGTAAATTCTATTGAAAAGAGTGGCCAAGCTAATGAGCAAAATTACGAGCCAAGTCAATAATGTCTATGAACATAATTGAGAGATTCAAAATTTTGTTTTGAGAAACCACCTGAGCAGAACCACTTAGATATTGTAATCATCTAGATATGATTAACATGTCTCTACTACAATAAATTCTATTGGCAGATCCCAAAGATATAAAACATCAGAATTGCATACTAATTAGTAGGATGGGAAGGAGCATCATGAATCCATCTAGAATTTGGATGAGCCTGGAAAAGAGGGTGGCCATGGTTTCAGATCCTCCGATTGTCCATATTTAATTAGTACACTTGACGCTCCATCCACTGAAATCATACACCCAACTCTTTGGTAGAATGGCATTGAACCTCAAATTCATGTTGAGCAATCAATTCCTTAGCTCGAACCTTTTCCTAGATTTGAAGTGTTTCCTGTTTGAGTTTCTAATTTTGGGTTGACAATTCCCTCAAAATGTTATGGAGTATCGTGTGCATGTTGTCTTGATTTACTAAATCTCCTTTAATTCTGCTAATATTCACTACATGCCATTCCCATTGTATCAGTCCTCACTGCTACTACTATTCTCCATTTTTGCTTGCCTCCACTAAACTGAGTTATGGAAAAGAGTGATTGCATAGAGGAAAAATGCAAATTTCATCCTATGAGAAGACTACCCACAACAAATAACTAAAGTGATCCCACCATCAAACATTATGATAAATGACTTCCATCCCTTGATTTCCTCGTATGAAATTTGAAAACCCTTGATGTTTGGATGATGCAACCCTCCCTTTATGACTTCCCCTGAGCATGCAATATTGTGTTTCAATTCCTTTCAGGTGATGCAAATTTACTCAACTGCATACTTTTAAATCATGCTCCACCTCTTCTTCCTCTTGCAACCACTCTAGCCATACACTAACATGCCTTGAGCCCCATAGGAAATTACTTCCTATGAGCATGCAATCTTGCTTCAAGTCCTATTATGTGATGCATATTTAGTAATTTGCGAGCATTTAACTCATGCTTCACCTCTTCTGACTTCTATCATCACTCTTCCATGTGTTGGGATGCCTCAAGCCCTACGACATGTTTGAGGCCAACCATGCTTCTTATTTCCAAGAGGTAAAATCTAACTAGATTTTAACTCTAGCTAGAATAAATCCTTGATGATTAAGGCCATTGCACATCACTAAGGAATGGGTTCCCAACTTGGTGGATGGGTTCTTGTCAATCACCAACCCTCCATTAAAATTCATTGTAACATTTTCTTTACTATCTGCAAATGAATTGTGCCTTTGATAGACATGGAACATTTCAATGTCTTGGAATTTATTCATAAGATGTTTAAGTTGGGAGATCAAGCGTTCAAGTTGCAAATATTTGGCAAGCCTATTAGTGAGCACTAGGCATATAATTGCTAGGGAATCTCCTAGCACCAATGCCTTTAAGAGATTCTTTTGTTTCATAAATTTAGCCCTTGAAAAAGTGTGAGTGTTTCTGTTCCCTGCAAAGGATTTCACTTGAACTCCCTCAGGAGTTTGTATTATCCCTCTCACTCTTTCCGCCCCTTGAAGGAAAAATATTACTATGGTGGACATTGTTAAATATATCGACATTGAGGATATGCAACAAAATTATTCAAAACATGTCATGGTGACAATCGTTGCACTTATAGTGTAGTGTATAATCTGTAAAAAAAATGGAGAACCAATGAAGCATTGAATTGTACATTGTTGAAACGCAAGATTAGGGGCATTTTGAGGTAAAAAATGTGCTTCCAAACAAAAAAATGTACTATCAAAATCAACTTTACAAAAACCAATCGAATTCTAGAGAATGACATCATCCCTTATGGTTGAGGCGGAATTGCTTGAGGTAATAATGTTTACTTGTCAAATCTTAAATGGATGATGAAAATCCATAATTAACCATACTCATAACGGAAAAAGTACCCATAAATTACTTTTAAATATAATATTTATATATTTAGTACTTTTAAATATAAAACTATAATAGTAATCAAAAGTCAAATATAAATTCAAAACTTGAATCTTAATTTAGTACTTTTAGATATAATATAATGTACTAAATAAGTTACAATATATATTATATTTTAAATTATTATAACATATATTAAAAAAAAATTTATATTATATAATATTATATTTTAAAAATTAGTATATTAATAAAAGTTAATATGTTAAATAGTATAAAATGTGATATAGTATATTTTAATACAAATCGCATATATTATATTTATTATAATATATTATATTATACTATGACATACTATCATTTTTATTATAAGAAATATAATATACTATTATATAATAATATACTATTATATAATAATATAATATTAATGATTTTTTATCAATTTCTTATATATTATATTATATTAAATTATATATATAATGTTATGCTTAATTAATAAATATAGATTAAAATTTATTTACAAAATTTTAATTTATGTTTATCATTCAAAACTAAAATATTTTACTTTGTTTTATTTTAGAAGTACTTTATTAAGTCCCCGACATATATTTTTCGGTCGGAGGCATTAGTCGAGAGGGCTATGTCAAAATTTTGTGAGTTCACTAAGGTTTTGGTATAGTGAGAGCAATTTTCATTTATGAGGATTTTTTAAAAAACAAATTTTCTTAGTTTTCATTGGCTCCATAGGCCGTGATGTAGGCCTAGGGATTTATGCCCTAGGCCCCAACAGCATGCTTGCATTAGCTGGTTTAATGGCAAATGAATGCGATTTAGTGTACTACGCTGCAGGGGTCAATAACGTTGGTTCCTGGTTGATTAAGGAAGGCCATACCGCTATTCAATGCAGGTTTTGTGGATGGGATGGACCAATGGTGGACATCATTTCGGATAGGAAGGCCATGCCACTATTCAATGCCTCCATCCCACACCTAGCCTCCTTCATGCGTTCAATTCAATTCATAAAGCAGGCAAAGGACACTCAAGTGTTGAAGATGACATCTACCTCGTCTGTGTTGTCTCTGGATATCGACGTGTGGCAAAAGGATGCAGACTGGCTTGTTATCATCGATGAATTGCAGAAACATGCAACGTTCGTCTGTCTCTCTTTCTAATGCATTTGAGCTCATAATTTATGAGTTTGAGGCACAAATACCTTATCGTTGACTACCTGTTGCGTCTGAACACTAAAAAACGCCTGCACCTCTAAAGAAGAGCCTCTACAGACTCTGAAGGAAGAAGAACCTGCATCTACACACTCTGAATGAGGACCTCTGCACACTCTGAAGAAATGCTCCTTGGTTCACCTGCACATATCGAAGCAAGCAACTAGAGAAGGTTAGTATCAAAGCAAGAAGCTATAGAATTTGAGTTTATCTATACGGCAAACATGATTTTACGTTAAATTACTAACAACTTTAAATAGGTTTAAATTACTAGCATCATACTAAAGGTCTCCAACTAAAACATCTAGCCTTAGTGAATCATACAAGCCACGATAGACTGCAATTCCCACGGAACCTATGTTGAACCCAGGATGGATACCATTAAGACCATTGGAACAGATTTCCATGTTCTCTTGTAAACATCAAGAAGTCCGTTAAATTGTCTCTCTTCTCCTTTCTTTGTAGTTTTGGCATCGTTAGCCAGCCGAGTTTCAGCATAGTCCAAATAATAAACAAAAATGAGAGAAGACGCACTAGCTGCACCACCAAAGGACAAGTTTCCAGCAAACCATTTCCAGTAACCATCCCTCTCTTAATAGTTAAAACCGAAGAAGCTCTTGAAGTAATGAAGAGTGATTTGTTATTTCAATACGATAGACTTATACCTCGAGGTAGTTGTAGGTAACTCTATAGACCGCAAGAATGGAACAAATGCTTTCGACTAGAGATTATCTATAGGTAAACAAAAATAATGACAAAGTTATTATTACCTAAGATGACAATATCAAGAGGTTTAAAATAATACAAATGGTAAAAGGGTACCATAGGTGTAATTTATGCAAAAAAAAAACTACTTGAAACAAATTTCCTCTTTTTCCTGTGTCACGAACAAAAAAATACATGATTTATGACTCATAATATGTCGAGAATTTCTTTTGCAAACCTGATTCACCATGCATTTGTCTTAAATGAAACATAATAGTGCATTAAAAGGATTATAGTAAAAAATAAACGTACTTGTTTTTGTTGCATCCAATGAATGTACTGTGAAGAATCTATACCAATAATATACATTAGCACATCATTTATGTGTTGATACCATGCTTATGGAATGGGAAACAACAAGTAAGATAGAGATAATTTAACACCATTCACAACAACATGCATTCTCTTGATTCATGAATTAAGTGTTAGTTGTGAATAAATAGATGGAAGGAAGGAAAATAAAAATGGTGTGAGATCATAATTTGGAACTTGAGAGATTAACATTAAATATAATATTAAAGGTACGTATTTAAATAAAACTTTTTAAGCCTATGTTGTTGATGACTGAGGATTCCATTGATGGTCGCAGTGAACCATGCCCACCTTCCATTCCCAGTGTTGCTGCAACTGAGAGAGCATCCGCATAAGGCATATGGAGTCCTGCCCTCCTGAAACGGCCACCAGGGATCCCCTCATATGGAGTCCTGCTCTAAGTGCATCATCCTACGCTTTATATTGTGTGTTCTTGAAGGTAATTCATTTTCTTGCAACCCACGACACTTCTGTTTGAAAACTGAATACAACACGTCTCCCTAGAAACAAGATACTTGAAAACCAGATACACCACTTCTACTTTTCCCCATAGTCACGTCCAGAAACCCTAGGTGAGAGTAATTCTAACCAGATTTTTAGCGAACAAGAATACCCCTCGGTTCTTGACTTGGGTTGTTTCAGAGGTAATAAGCCTATAATAAATTCAATGCGCCACAGCTGGTGAAAGAAGTGAAGTACAGATGGTTTTACTAATCCATGCAAGTGTACAGCTGTTGAATTTAGGTTATTGCTTGGTTAGTGCTAATTCCTTTACTCACCTTGAGTTGAATGTTAACCTCCACCAAATCACTAGTAAAAGGCCCACTATTCGAAACCTTATAGAGTCCACAGTAAATAGTAAGAGGAGATTTGACCATGTTGCACCTAAAAGTGAATAGTATGGTCTTACAATATGTCCTCCTTCAATGGACATTCCCCTATTTATAGACTTAAAGAATGTTAATGTCAAGGGTATATGCAATCATGGGTAAGTGTAACCCACACCAAATGATTATGATTATGATTATGAATTCATAATACTAAAAAATACCTACATTGAGGGAACTTTGTGAAAATCCAACAAGAGAAATCTGATGTGTTTTGAAGTATTAAAGCAAATGCTCCTTTTAGATGTCACATATTGATGTGAATAGGGTTAAAATGCTTTCTTGTAATGGAAAATTGTGAAGAAATCATATGAATTTCTTATTGATTACACAATTATAATCGAAATTGAAGATACCTGATTTGGTTGACTCATTTCTAAACTGATTGTTTATTAATGATTAATTATTTAAAATAATGATGAAAATTTGTATGATTCTTATGTACAAGATTGTATTTTTAATTTGAATATTTGTTACGAAACATTGTATATTTTCAAGTTAAAAAGAAAAGAATATTAAATAAAATTATTTAGTTAATTATTTTATATTAAATAAATTTATTTAGTTAACTATTTTATATTAAATAATAAATGAAAATATAAATACATCTAATTATTTTTACTTTAATTTTAATTAATGTGGGTGTTAAGAAAAATGATATTAACTTTATTAATCACATCTTCCCTATTATGCAAAATCTTATTAATCATGACTTATGTATAATTAATATGCTCAAACTTATCCAAAATTTTGACTCATTATCTTTTTATTGATCTAGACCATACATAAATAATGTATACAAGTATAGAATGAGTTTGTCACAATATGTTTTGATACAAGGTTGTGGAGGAGGAAGAAGGCCGTTACAATTTTAAACACAGTTTGTCACAATATGTTTTGATACAAATCGGATTTTTTCACTAAGCTATGTGGTTTAATGATCAAATTGACAAGAGAACAATTGCTTCTCAACAAATTAATTCATGTCTTGACCTCCATCAACAAAAAGCTATTTACCCATAGGAAAACAGAGCAGGTGACAATATCGGGGACATTGCCACCTCGTGGCTCTTGCTTTATTTTATGTTATGAGTACTTTATTTTAGTACATTTATGTATTCAAAAGTATTCATGTTTTTAGTCATATCAAAGATGGTTTTTTTTATTAATTTTAGTTGTACGCATCTTTTCAATTTAGCTTAACCATAGTTACATGAATTCTAGTGCAAGAGGTGAGTTGTAAATATACCTTCCCCACAAAATGACAAACTTACAATATTTTATTATATCTCTTAGGAAGCCCATTTTAGACCTCAAAATTCCCCTATTATGAAAGATTTGAAATAGAACAATAAAATCGGCATATTAGGAATTGTTATTTAGATTTGAGACTTTAAATTGACATTTATTACAATTAAGAATTAGATTTCTTGAATTGTAGCATCTTCTTTTTTTAATGGAAAATTGCATTTTCTGAAATAAAAAATCACACTTTATTGATTGAAAAACACATTTGTTGAATAAAAAGCCACGTTTTTCAAATTAAAAAATGCACATTTCATATTAAAAATTGCATTTTTGAATTGAAAAATTGTGTTTTTGGGATTACAATTTCCACTTTTGGGGTTCAAAATTCTTTGAAAATATCAGTTTTGGAATTGAAAATCGCACTTTTGGAATCGAATATGCACTTCTTGAACCCAATTTTGCAAGTCTTTAGAAGGGTTTTTTGGGGCTTTAGAAAGCGTGATTTTGTACTTTTTTAGTCTAGCTTCTGTTGAATTAAGTCCAAATTTAATGAAATGGGCATTTTGGTGTTGAATTGGAAACATTTTGTCTTCCTATGAATGTATCTTGCACTCTCTCTTTTTTCTTCTTCTTGGACTACCTTTCTTTGCTTATGAGCATTGATATCTTCACTTAAACTCTCTCACATTTGAAAATTTTCCTTACATGTTGTCACTCCTCCAACAACTCCACCGACAATACCAAGGAAATGATATCTTGCTTGAGTCACTAATGTCCCATAAGTATTATTGCATAGCTTACAATAATTTTTTCATCAATTCTTCTTTCAAGGTATTTCCGTTCAAAAGGTTTAAATTTAGGTGCCATTCGCTTTCTCTAGAGGGCATCAAAATATACCATTGACAAGAAAGAAAACATCCACTAAGATTTAATAAACTTTTGTAAGGATTTAGTAAAAACACATGAAAAAATGTTACAATTTACAAACACTAAAATAAAAACTTGAAAATAATAAACCCTTGGATATGACAAGAAAAACACCCTATAGCCGACGTTTTTAGTGTTACAACATTGACAAAAAATGACAAAAAAACCTCTGCTACAACCTCCAATTTTTGTAAGGGATGTTTTTGTAGTCGTTATAATGGATATTCACTATAGCTAAAAATCTTGGCAACTGAAGTTTGTAGTAGATGTTTTTAAAACAATGTTTTTTAGTTATATCATGCGAACCAATGCATTTTTTATACACCAAACGCATTGCTGCATACCTTTATAATAAATGCACCGGTGCATACCTTTACAGTAAACGAACTAGTGCATATAATTTAATGTAGACATGGTGCTAATATAATATTGTAACAACACTGGTAAGTTGTATATACATATATTGGTGCCTACATTCATTGTCAATGCATTGTTGCATAAATTTTAATGTTGGTATATCGGTGTATATATTACATTGTGAAAGCATCAATGCATTTAGTTTGATGGTACGCTTTGGTGTTGTAATTCCCCTCAAACTAGCTATGACTATCGATATTGACGACATTTATTGGTAAGTGACTCAGTTAAAGAAACCAAGATAAAGGACTGCTTATATGTTGATTTAGAATAAAATATTGACTGATTAGCGATATTTGTGATAAGTGAATATGTTTCTAATGAATAATTGATTTAATGATGATTATGGATACTTATGGTTTTAATATGAAATATTGTTCATTGATTAGCACATGTGAAACCTTATGATGAATTTCGTATTTATGCTGAAATATGGAGGTGGAATTATGCGGGTGATTATGATGTGAATCCAATGGACAATTATCTTTGTTTGCTTAACGATTAGCGAATGAATGAAGTGAATTATGATATGACGGTTTTGAGAAGTACTGTTGATGTGTGTGCTTTGAGTATGTGTACAGTGACAGGTAAGATGGTTTACCGACTGACTCATGATAGAATAAGAAAGGGGTCATAGAGGACGGGATAAACACACAAAATGGTACGACGATGGTGTCGAATCCCGATAGCATCCACGCACGAGTTTGGAAATCCCTTTCATCTTTACTTGGGGGAGCATAAAGTCATACAAGGGAGACCATAATGGATTGGTCACGTACGAGGTTGAGGGGCGCGCAATAAGAATGAACTTACTCCTCAGCGCCATTAGTCTCACATAGATTGTAGCCGGATGATTTATGGTAATGATTCCTGTTGGCTCGGTTTTGCAACCAAGCTTAGTGCTATGGGCACCTACTAACTAGTAGTAGTAGTTTCAATAGAAATAAAAACAATAAACTAAATAAACAATACTTTTTATGGATCTAAGCAAGAATCTAAGCAAATAATGTAAACATTTCAAAATCAAGAACAAGAAACATAATAAATAATTTTTTGTATTGAAAAGTGGGGGGAAAGCAAGTGCTTGCGATATTACCTTCAATGGTGAAGGTTGATGTTGAGCAACTCCCAAGATGAGTAGCTCCAAACTCCAATAGGTCTCTTTCTCCAAGGTTGCTTCAATGGCTAAAAGTGCTCAAGGGAGATTTCAGCAGCATAAGGATGAGATAATGGAAGGATGTGAAATGAGGAGCCCCTACCACCTTTTTATAGGTTTTGGTGGTGAGGAATACCATTTGTGGTTTTGTGGAAACCAATGGTATTGACCAACATGGTTTAGGTAATTTTCCCTCCTTTTTCCTTTTTTGAATAAAAATAATATTTTAATTCCCTTTTTGATATTTTTGGGAATTTGGACCCTTTTTGAGGGTTTTTTATGATTTTCTTGGAAAAATAATCTTTTCTAATGGAAAAAGGGGTGTACTAAGGTCTTTTGGTGACCTTTTGTTGGTTTCAGAGGCTCAGATGGTGGAAAAGTGGACAAATGGGTCATGTGAGTAAGGGAATGAGCTAGTGAGCACTTTTTAGGTGTTAACAGATTGCCCCCTGATGTGTGAGGGCAGGAGCTCATCGTATGGCCGATAGACATCATAGTTCTTTTGTCCTTTTTTTCCGGGTTTTTAGGGGAGAGAAGAGACCGGTTGGAGACTGGAGCCACGGCCCTTGGAAGCTGAAAAAACAAAAAATATTACATGGCCTCAATATGAATGAGGTATAATCTCTGATAAAGGACGAGGCGGGCATTCCCATGCTCGTATCAAGGCATATACAAAACAATTAGTCCCAAGAAGGGGGATCTAATACGTGAAGAAATATACTGGTACATCATAATGGTCCAGGGGGGACATGATTGTGGGATATACTCATGATCATGAATGATCTCAATAACTGATACACTGGATCAACTGTGGAACTGCTGAAACCGAAGGTGTCCAACATCTGTAGGGACTCAAAGACTATGAGTCAAATCTGGGAATAAATGTAACTGTATACTCAAGGGAGTATGAAACAGGTGTGAATCTGAATACTGTCGCCATGCGCAGCCCGGATAACTATAGGAAAAGTGTAACTGATATTAATCATAGGAAGACTCTCAAATGTGGAGGAGTCAGGAGGTATCCGGGGTCTTCGACTAATAACTGAATGGACCAATACCCTGTGCGAGTCTCAACGATGCGATCAAGGTGTTGAAGTCGAGCATGTGAGAAACAACCATTGGGAGAGGCACTGAGGATTCCTCTCGAAATGATTCGTAGGCACTCATCATAAATGGTAATGAGTCCAAGACACAGGGGCCTCGAGGTCTATCCTCTGGAATAAATGTGGTTGTCGTCGACAGAGGGAGACCAGCAACTAACAAGGCAATGATGTTTCCTTGCTAGGAGCGCGAGGTGTAAACTGAAGTGATGTAGTACTGCTGGTAGGACTGACATACTTGTGGGAATGGGAAATAACTGGGTCCAACATGGGTAGACTCAAACTTCCTTTGTTCAGAGTAAGATGACGTGGTTGACCTGGCAGTATAGGGAACTGACTTGTAGGTGTGGGGATCATCTGTTAGGGATTGAAGGGTATGTACTGACTCTGGGGGGGTGAAGCTAATGGTAGCTGTCGAGGGAGTTTTCGGGTGACATACTGCAGACTACTCTGAACAAAGGCGACCAGAATGGGGAAGCTGCTATGTGAGTAGATATGGTCTGTCGTGGCGCCAAGAGGCACCCTTCTTCCTTCTTCGTAGTTTTAATGAGCTCCAAGAAGGGATAGAAGTGTGCTCTGAAATGGTACGGTCCTGTGGATTTTGTGAGCCCAGGACGGCGCATGCTCATGGTTGCTTTCATGTTTAGAGAGTCTGAAAACGGTAAGTGGACTCTATTGGTGTTTCTTTTTCGTAAGTTTAGTCTCCAAGGCCCGAAAAAGCATAAAATGATGCGGATGGAGAACTCTTCTAGCCGATGTGACTAGAGTATACCTTTTTCGTAATTAGTCTACGAGGTCCGGAAAAGGGGTAAACTTATACCAAGTAGACGCCCTTTCAGATACGTTTAGCGAGCATGAAAGGAAGCAAGATTGCTCGGCGATCTTTTCATTGTTTTAGGAGTCAGAAAAGAGCTTAACAGAAACTCCCTAAGTGCCTTTTTCGTAACAGGGGTTGCTCGGCCCGAAAAAGGGATAAAATTATACCGAACGAAAATGGATTGATGAGGGTGAGAAAAGGTCTCAAGCATCGTCATCTGTGCGAAAACCTGGGTCCGGTGACATAAGGATTGTCGAAAACGGAGAACGGCCGATGTGGCACGCAAACCGAGGTGATGAGGGGGCGTGGAAAAAATGCCCAAAAAATATAAAGGTGAGAGCGAGAAATGATCTCAAGCATCATCGCGAGCGCGGAAAACTGAATCCGGCTATATAAGGTATGTCTAAAATGGAGAACGGCCGATGTGGCACGCAAACCGAGGCGACGAGGGGGCGTGGAAAAAATGCCCGAAAAATCTAAAGGTGAGAGCGAGAAATGATCTCAAGCATCATCACGAGCGCGGAAAACTGAATCCGGCGATATAAGACACATCGAAAACGGAGAACGGCCGATGCGGCACGCAAACCGAGGTGACGAGGGGGCGTGGAAAAAACGCCCGGAAAATCTAAAGGTGAGAGCGAGAAATGATCTCAAGCATCATCACGAGCGCGGAAAACTGAATCCGGCGATATAAGACACATCGAAAACGGAGAACGGCCGATGTGGCACGCAAACCAAGGCCACGAGAGGGGCTAAAAAATGGTCAAAAAATGGACCCCGTGAAAACGGGAAACGGAAGGAACCTCTATGAAGTTCTCGCTGTGCTGATCCCAACGGTACCAACGGTTCGAGAAATGGACTTCGTATGACACCGCAATGGTTGTTTGAAATTTTGGGAATTTCTATAAATAGGACGTGGGGCCCAATATGACCTGTCATTGTTACGTGCGAGTTTGATAGAGCAGTCAGAGCTATTTCTCGATTTCCGGGAGATTTCACCGTTGGTTTTCGATTTAGCGAGTTGCAGGTAACTCTATTCTCCTTAACCTAGTCAATTATGTCTTTTTTATTTGGCGGTGGGCCCCCGAAAGCCGCGAAACTCCACGTTGACTCTCCAACGTGGAACCGCGCGGGTTTCGGGGCGGAACCCGCGATGAACCGCGCGGGTTTTAGACCCACAGTCGCGATGTTCATCGCGACTGTGAGGTCGGAACCCGCGATGTTCATCGCGTGTTCATGGGTGACAGTCGCGATGTCCATCGCGACTGTCTGGACGAAACTCGCGATGTTCATCGCGAGTTTTTTCATGGAACCCGCGATGGTCATCGCGGCTTTTTGTGGAAAAGCCGCGATGGTCATCACGGCTTTTTGTGAAAAAGCCGCGATGGGATTTTTTCTAAAATTTTTATGCTGGGGCTAAAATTTTCTGTGTTTTCTTGGCAGGATGTTGCGGAGGGCTCAGTCCGTATGGCGGGAGAGAGAGATTGATGCCGAGATTGTGGTGAGGATCGAGAATGATGGGGGGGTGAGACAGACCCTAGCCATGAGCGGACTCTTGAACTTCGCTCAGATACCTCCTATCCGTTCAGTGAGGAGACTCCTGAACAAGCTCGTGCAGTGGTGGGTGCCGACAGAGGGTGCCTTTATTATTGGTGGTGAGAGGTTGGAGATTACTCTCACTGATGTATATTTTTTGATCGGTTTGCCTCGCTTGGGTGAGGTGGGTGATATCTCTCCGAGGTTGCCTCCAGGCGTGGATATGGAGGACCTCTTACAGACCTTCTGTGGGGGTGACGCTGTTTTGGTAAACAGCTCTATCAGTCTGAAGTTCCTACGTGAGTGGGATATGCGGGCCGTTGGTGCCTGTGTTCTGAGGGTTTTGGGTGCTGCTGCACCACATCGTATGTCTGGGGGGCAGACGATGATGGTGGACTCCGTTCTACGGGGTACTTACTATGCTTGGGCTCAGATGTTCTTGGCCGGTGTCCGGAGAGATCTGGACAAGGCCGTGAGAGAGGGAGGTGAGTTCTGTTACGCCTCTTTTTTATGTTGTTTCTTCTTTGAGCGGGTGCCGACCTTACGGCCACACGTACCCGTTCGTGCTGGTCTTCCTAGTGAGCCTCGTATGATGAGGTGGGGGCAGATGATGCCCCGTGCTGGCGGTGGTATCCGTGGCTTCTTCACAGAGGATTTTTTCCAGCAGTGGGAGCAGATGCCACTGGTGATCGAGGACTATCCATACGCCGGCATGGACTACCGGGGAGACCAAGAGATGCCACGTGCCCCAGGACAGGCCTGGAGCTTAGACGGTATGTTTTTGTGTCTTATGTTATGTTATATCATATGTATTATGATTGATCATGATGATATCTGTTGTATAGTATCTGATGGTTCTACTTGCTTTGTGCAGATATTGGTCCAGTACCACCACCTGACTATGTGGCTCGGCAGGGGCGGGCGATGGTGGTTTTTCGTCCCCCAGTACCTGTACGTCCTCCTCGTGGTGGAGGATATGGAGCCCGTGGGCGAGGGGTTGGCCCTCAGGACGATGCTATAGATGGTGTTCGACGGACTTTAGCCCGGATCGTAGCTAGACTTCCGGAGGATGGCTGGAGGGACCTTGATCGGGACATTTTGCAGGGATGTCTCGGTGCACCGCCTGAGTGGCAGTCACTGTTGTTGAGGGCAGCGGTGCTTGCTGCGAGACACGGGGGTGGTGGAGGAGATGCTCCGGCAGGGCCGGCACCGGGGAGGATACGTCTGAGGGACGATCCAGCAGGGCCAGCCGAGCGGCGAGTTCGGGGTCGTCTTGACCCGGCTGGGCCGGCGGAGGTGGACTCGGAGGAGGAGCCGGAGGAGGAGCCCGAGGATCCGGAGGATCCAGATGATTAGACGTCATTGTACTTGCCCCCAAATGCTCATGAGCATATGGGGAAGCATTTTTTGTATGACAGATGTATTTTTGGTATATCGAGTGCTGAGGGCACTTATGACATGTAGACTATTTGATTTGTATATATATGTGGATATATATGTTTGGATCTATCGTCGTGTATGCACGTGGATGCACATTGTCTTTTGTATATGCCCGTGGAGGCACATGTTATGCACGTGGGTACAGTGTATTTATTGATTTATGTATGCCCGTGGAGGCACTTGTTTATGCATATGGATGCATTATTTGGTTTGTTTGTTTTATGCCCGTGGAGGCACATGTTGTGCACGTGGATGCAATATCGATTTTTTGTATATGCCCATGGAGGCACATGTTTTGCACTTGGATGCATTTTTGTTTATGGATATGACATGATGTGATTGGTGTGCCAGTCGAGGACACTGTTGGCCATATTATCTGCTACACCATTGAGGTGTCTTGGGACATGTGTGAATGTAATGGATTCAAACTGTCTAACCATTTGTTTAGTGCGCAGGAATTTTCTGAACAGACAGGGATCGCGTACCTGGTAATCGTTGTTGAGCTGGGAAACTAGGAGCTGTGAGTCCAAGAAAACGTTGAGGTGACGTATGCTCATCTGGAGAGCAGCGGCCAGGAGACCGGTCACGGCATCGTATTCAGCTTGATTATTGGTGGCGGCACCTAAACATACTCCGTCAATGTGAATTAACTCATGTGAAGGGGAGTATATTACCCAAGCTGCGGAGGCGAGATTGGGAGACTAACGGCTTGCACCATCAGCGAAACCGACATGGCAGAGTGGAAGAGGCTCCATCTGTGGTCATGCAGAGAAAACAAATATTTAGGTTTTTTCAATTTTTTGTGAACGAAAAACGTATGCCTATACTAAAAATGGACGATGGTGTCCATGAGATTTTCTATGGGTAAAATCGTTTAAGGTACAACCCGTTGCGTGGGTTGCGCAGGGTGTTTCCTTCTGAATCGGTCAGAATGTATGCCCCCTGCCCGAGGCAGGTGTGTATGATGTAGGGGCCTTGCCACATAGACACGAACTTTCCCTTTCCGGTTTTATCATGAGCTTGATCGTAAGCGAGGACAAGGTCTCCCTCCGAAAAGGTTCTTGGGTGGACGCGTTTGTCGTAACTTAGTTTCGATCGTTGTTTAGCGGCTTCCATGTTTTGAATGGCTGTGCGCCGATCTTCATCGGCCTGCTCTAGGAGCAGTAAACGTTGCTCGATCGGGGAAGTATCCGGTAGGAGCTCAACGGCGATGTGTAAAGCTGGGATCTGGCACTCAATAGGGAGGACAGATTCGACACCGTGAACTAAATGGAAAGGGGTAAAACCGGTGGCGGTTTTGGTTGATGTGCGGTAAGCCCAGAGTGCTGGGAAAAGCATGTGATGCCAATTGGACTTGTGCTTGTCTACAGTGCGTTGGAGAATGGTCTTCAAGATTTTATTGATTGCTTCGACTTGGCCGTTTCCTTGGGGGTAGTAAGCGGAAGAGAAATGGTGTTCGAATTTCAACATGGTTGATAGTTCTTTCCAGACGGCATCTTCGAAGTGAGAGCCGTGGTCAGAGACTAGCTGTTGTGGTACTCCGAAACGAGTGATAACGTGGTTGAAGAAAAAACGCACTGCAGTGTCGGCTTTGCAGTTATAGGTCGGCATGGCTTCTGCCCACTTGGTGAAATAATCTATGGCCACGATTATGTGTTTGTGACCGCCGGCTGACGGGGGGTTGCAGTCGAGGAAATCTATGGCCCATTTGCAGAATGGTCCAACAGTGATGACTGGATGAAGGGGGGCAGGAGGGGTTCTTGCTTTGGGGGCAAATAGCTGGCAGTTCTGGAAATGCTTGACTGCGGTGATGCAATCAGTAAACAATGATGGCCAAAAATAACCGGCCCGAATGATTTTCTGGGCGGTGGCCATGCCGGAGAAATGGCCTCCACAGGCACCGCTATGACAATCATTGAGGACTTGTTCTGCCTCACTATGGGATAGGCAGCGGCGTAAGATAGTATCAACGCTGCGTCGATAAAGTACATCCCCAATAAGTAGGTATCGGGGGGCGTGGTGTCGTATGCGACGGCATCCATCACGATCGATGTGTGGTCGGAATTTTTGCGTACGAAGGTAAGTCAAAATGTCCCCGTACCAAGGGTCGTCAGACGAAATGACGAAGATCTGCTCGTCAATCAGGTCCGTTTGGATGACGGGTGATGTCGAAGAGGATGGGAGATCTGTAATGAGGTGAGCAAGCGCGAGGGCTTTGGTGCTTTTGGGAGTCTTGAAAGTAAGGTCATATTCCTGGAGGATAATGACCCATTTAGCGACACGACCCTGAAGGAGCCGCCTGGTGAGGAGGTAGACCATGGGGTTGGAGTCGGCCACGACCGTGGTATGACTAAGCAAAATGTAGTGTCGTAGTTTTTGTACGGAAAAGACCACAGCTAGGGCTAATCTTTCCTCGTATGGGTAACGTAGAGGTGGGCCAGACAAGGTCTGGCTGACGTAATAAATCACATGCTCTTTGTGGGAGGCATATTCTTGTACCAAAACTCCGGACACGGCATGTTCAGATGCCGAGACGTAAAGGGTGAAGTCTTGGGAGAAATCCGGTGGGGATATCAAGGGGGCTTGTGTGAGAGCCTTCTTGAGGGCTTCGAATGCCGTGTCTGCTTGTTCGTCCCAAACAAAGGGTATGTGGGTACGAAGTAAGCGTAAGAATCCATGGACTTTGGTGGCGTAATCAGGAACAAAGCGCCTAAGAAAATTGGACCATCCTTGCAAGCTCTGAAGCTGCCGAAGCGTGCGAGGAGGGGGAAGTTCTAAGATGGCTTTGACTTTCAGGGGATCAACAGTGATCCCGTCTTGGGAAACAATGAAACCCAACAACCGGCCTGCCGGGACGCAAAAGACACACTTGTGTGGGTTCAAGCGGATTTTATATTTACGACAACGCAGGAAAACTTGCCGGAGGTCGTTAAGGTGGTCTGATCGTTTTCGGGAACGAGCTGTGAGGTCGTCAAGATAAACTCGCAGGATATGGACCAAGTCGTGAAAGCAATAAGTCATGGCTCGCTGGAAAGTGGCACCAGCATTTTTAAGGCCAAAGGGCATGACTCGATAGGCAAAGGTGCCCCATGGGGTGGTAAAGGCAGTCTTGTACTGATCCTCCTTGCGGATGTGAATCTGGTTGTATCCGGAAAACCCGTCCATGAAGGATAGGACCTCATGGCCCGCACACTCATCAATGAGTTGGTCAAT
The DNA here is from genome assembly GCA_027924585.1 of Larix kaempferi. Lineage (NCBI taxonomy): Eukaryota > Viridiplantae > Streptophyta > Pinopsida > Pinales > Pinaceae > Larix > Larix kaempferi. The sequence continues at coordinate 8,034,800 of BSBM01000255.1, forward strand.
GAATGGCGTGCGGAAATTGTCTTTTGGACAAGCGTGGTTTAGATCGCGGAAATCAGTGCATACTCTAAGGGTGCCTTGCTTTTTGTTGACAGGAACGGGGTTCGACACCCATGTGGTGTACGGAATAGGGTAGATGAAACCTGCTTTTCGAAGTTTCTCGACTTCAGCCTTAACAGCGGGGAGCTTGGCAGGGTGAATAGGTCGCTGTTTCTGACGAACGGGGGGTACTTCCGGCCATGTATCGATGTGGTGTTCAATAATGGCGGGGTCGAGACCAGGCATCTTGGTATAGGACCAGGCGAAGACATCGCGGAACTCTTGAAAGATCTTTTTGTACGCCTGAGTTTCTGCTTGAGTGCAAGATGCGCCCAGCGAGATGAGCTCAGGTTTCCCTGGTGTTGTGGAAATGTCTATCTGTATAGTGGGGGAAATGTTTGACATGTTCCCTTCTTCAAAGGCATCCGGTGCTGGGATGGGGTCCTTTAACCAATCGACCTTAGCGGGTATGAAGTCTTTCGACTCGACTGATAGCTGGTTGGATGCGGTGGAGGTAGATGCTTCCGAGAGGAAGTACGAGCGATGATGCATATCATCCCAAGGGTAGTCGGGTGCAGTGAGAGTTTCCAAAATCTGCTCGTCAGTATTGAAGTAGTCAGACCATAAATCGAGGGGTTCTGGTTTGAAGGTTGTCGAAATCATATATATCGTATTGACTTCTTCTGACGAGGATGATGGTGGAGGGTGAATCTCCTCGATAAGGGGAGGAGATATCTCTAAGTCGGCATTGTTTAACTCGTACAACGCTGCTCTATAGTCAGGTAGATCAGGGCAATGGTGAGAGTAGTGGCCGTAAACGCTGCATATAGCACAAGGATGGTTAGTGCGCAGTGATTTGTCACGAGGCTGTAGAGGTGGCTCTAATCTGACTACTGGGATGCCGATGTCATCGTCCAACATATTCATATGCTCTTGGAGTGCGGGTAAATGTGGGCATTGGTGAGTTGGATGGCCAATTTCATCGCATAATGAACATTTGGGGGGAGCTCGAAACACCGGTGGGGGTTTGGCTGCCTTAGGAGGTGGTATAGCAGTGTAGGGTTGTGGACCTCTGCCCCCAGTGGGCTTAGCAAGGAGAGGGGGATCCTTTGACGTCGAAGCAATCGTGAGACCCGGAGGAGGTTTCATTGACGACGAAGGAATATTGAGGTTAGGAGGAGGTGTCGTTGCCGACGAAGGGATCGCGACGCCAGGAGGAGGTTGATTTGTGGTAACAATAGGTTGTACCGGTTGGAGGATGACGTCTGGTGTCGGTAATCGAACGGGAGGCGGAATATACCACACGGGTAATCCCAATGTTAGCCCGGGTAGGCTAAGGGTAGCCATAACCGGGGCGCTTACTACACCCGAAGGAGGAAATAGGAAGGGGATGGTGTGGATGGGTGTAACACCAATGTGACTGGGGATCAATGGTGGTTGACCGCCGGATGTTTGCGTATTCTGCGAAACAGTACAGAGATTTGCGACCTGTGTCTCCGGTGACGGTGGTGGGATGGCCTGGAATGTAGAGGTCATTGGTGTATCTGAATACAGTCCGGGTGCCACAGAAGACACAAAGGAGGTAACTGCACTAGAAGCGGGTTGTTCAATCATGGGGAGAACATTCTCCGGTGCTGCAGGGGCGTTGGGGTCATAGTAGGTGAGTTGGTCAATTTTGACCATGCGGCCCTCATGGGGGAACATCATGGTGCGGAAGACGGAGGAGGCGACCGCTTTCATGGCGTACATGTAACTACGGCCAAGTAAAAGGTTATAGTCAAGCTGGGCGTTAATGACCTCTATGTCGATGAGCACAGTCTTCCCACCTAATTGGACGGGTACCTTGGGTAATAAACCTTGGGGTTGAGCTGACCGGCCGTCGTAGGCCCGCAATGCAGTGGTGGATTGCTGGAGAGCAGGGGAGCCCAACTTCTGCCAAACAAAAGTGGACATGACGCATGTGGAGGCACCTTCGTCGATGATACATCGATGGATGACAAGATTTCGAATAGAAACGGAAACTTGGACTGCTATGGTAGAAGGCAGCCGTGGTTCAGATTGGTCTAAATCAAAGGTCATCAATTGCGAATCATTTGGGTCAATCGCCCCAATGGCGGAAAGTAAAGTCTTGCGCTGAGTAGGACAGGTTTTCAAGACTTCTAACGCAGACATGGCTGCGGGAGATTGAGCTAGGTCATCAACGATGTTGTAATTGGACGCAGCTCGTGCATTGGGGTTGTTGTTGATTCGGCGAAGGGGGAAGCGAGGTGCTTTAGGAGCGCCATCGAGTGGAAGCTGAGGTATACGCAATGTCTGATCAGTGGGATTAGCAGTAGTATCCTTTTCGGCGGGGGGGGCTTCAGGAGTCAGTCCGTATTGATTCCGACGGGTTTGGATATTGACGTCAGTGGTGGACATCATCAATAAGTGGTGGGTGCCTGAATCAAACATGGGTTGGTCAGAAGCTGTGTAAGTAATTTGTTGTTGTTGTCCGTTGCCCTGTTGGGGGGCTAACGGCTGAGTGTTCACTACTCCTTGTGTTGGAAAGGGGTTTTGGAGGACCAAAGGTTGTTGTGGAGGTGGTGGGGGGTTGGGTGGTGGCTGAGGAGCCGCCTGCCCTTGACGATGGGCGTCATTTGTCCATAGTTGTCGAGCTCGCTCGAGATGTGGGCAAGCGTGGGTATAGTGGCCATAGACACCGCAAATGGAACAAGGATGGTTTGTTCGTAAATTAGCATTTTTAGGTTGTTTAGGTGGCCGATCAGGATTCTGATGAGCGGGCGCCGCGTTACTTTTTTGTGGAGGCTGGGTAGGCTGTGGAGCTTGGTTACGGTTTTGATTGTTTCCACGGTTGCGTCCTCTTCCGCGGTTGGGTTGCCCACCCTGGTTGCGTTGGTTATTTTGGTATTGGGGCTGCTGTTGTTGTGCGTACACATGCCCTTGGGCATTGGGGGGATTCTTAGGAGCCGCAGGTGCGGGAGCAGGTTGCGGTGGATAGTATGCAGGTGGAGCTGGAGGTGGTCCAGTTGCCTGTTGGGGTTGTTGGTACCCCTGAGTTGGTGGAGGTATGAGGTTAGCCGGTGCAACCGGTTGTGGGTAATGCATGGGATGTTGTGGAAACTGCATGGGGTTTTGTACCGTAGGTTGAACATAGTATGTAGGGGGTACATATGCTGATGGCGCTTGGCCATAACAATGTTGTGGACAAGAGGGTCCATGAACATGATGGGTCTGGTTTGTTGGAGCATAAGAAGTTGTCGCTCCGGAACTGGATGTAGCCCTAGAAAGGTCTGGGGCGGGCATGGTGCTCACCATACTGAAAGGTTTTTCTTGCGGTGTAATTTGGCCAATAATGCCATCAGCGGCATGGGATGCCCCCGGTGTGTCACCGCGTGCAGAGTCACCTCGTGGGGCGTCAGGTATGATGGTGTATAGGTAACCTGACTGGGCATAGATAAGGTCAAACTGTTGGGCCTTAAGGATGGCCTCCTCTTCAGACTGGGGTCTTTCAGATGCTACATCCTTCGCAATGAGAGGAAGGAGGGATTTAAGGAACTAGTCTAAAAAGATTCGGTCGTCTAATTTGATCTTGCATAGGCTTCGGCGCCGACGCCAATCATGGATATGGTCAGTGATGTGCGTGGCCGTGTTCTGTCTGCAAGACAGTAGGATTTCGACGCCCGCATCATAGCGGACTGGTAGCTGAAAGAACTGCAGGAAGGTCGAGGCAAGGGAGGTAAATGTGGAATGCGTCCCATGGGGTTGCTCGATATACCATTTGGCTGCAGAGCCAGTGAAGGTGCGCTGTAATAAACGGAGGCGGACAGAGTCGTCGACTATGGAGTTGGAGGAACACCATAAATGGAAGGACATGATGTGGTTCTGGGGGTCTTCTCCGGCCTTTCCCTCAAACTTTGGGATGTCAGAGGGAAGCTTAGTGGGCATATGGGGCCAAGCAGGATCATGCCTAATGGGGTCATTTGTGAGCCTAGCTAAATCTGGCAGGTTGAGACTTGCCATGTATGGTAGACTAGCGGATGTGGTGACCGGAACCGGGATTTGCCTAGCCATTGTGGTATGGTGTAGGGGTCCAGTAGCTCCTATAGGTATGCTAGGTATGGAGGGTATGTGCCCTCCAAAAGGTGTGGCCTGATATGGGTTAGCACTTCCAAGTGCAACTTGGGTTACACTTGGGTTAGGAATCGCGCTAGGGATGCCTGGTATTGCACTACCAAGTGCAACATGAGTTGCACTTGGGTTAGGAATCGCACTAGGGATTCCTGGGATCGCACTCCCAAGTGCAACAGGAGTTACACTTGGGTTAGGAATCGCACTAGGGATTCCTGGGATAGGGTTTGTGGAAACCGAAGGGGGTATGACCCCCATGTTGGGCATGCCCATGACAGGTGGTGGTCCTGTGCTAGGCATTCCTGAATGTGGAGTGGTACCCATATTGGGCATACCCAAGGGGGTGGATGTTGCCATGGATGGTACTCCCGCAGAAGGGTTTGCGGATGTCTGACCTATGGTTAATGTAAATTGTGGATCATCTGGTGTTCCAGACATAATTGTGGTTGGTGGTAACTCTGTGGGGTTTTCGGATTCTACCTCCAAATCAAAGGTGAAGTGGGGTATGTCAGAATCGGATGACCGTCTAGATGATCGACGATGTGTCGAATCAAGGGATAATGCTCTGCGTCCGTGACGTGGAGAGCCAAGTGGACTAAACTCTGGGAGTTCGCCCCGTAGACGACGAGAACGTCTAGAATTCTCAATGGTGAGAATATGTTTTTTATGTAAAAATTTGTTTTAAGTATCAGGTAGTGATATATATGTAAAAGACTCAAAACCCTAATGCAACCAAGGGTGCAAAAAGGGGAGTGAAAAAAGAAGGCTCACAGGCCAAAAAATCAATCCTCAAAAAATGCACTTATTCTAGCAGCTGTGCTACAATAAGTGGAGGAATGCAACAACCGGTCAGAATACCAACATGCAAGCGGCTCCTAGAAAAAATAGGTGTAACTAGACTCAAAAGGTGGTAAAGATCATGCAAACACCTAATCTAAAAGTATTGTGACTCAAACAGACGATATCCCCTGCAAGGTGATGAAATCCAAGTCAGACAATATGAATGTAGAGACAACGGCTAGATATCCCCCTACCGGGAGGGACACCGGGTAATCAATCCTAAAAAGACAGGCTACTAGGATACTCCGTTCATGACGCGTCGAGAAAAGGTAAATCTGCCGTTTGGTCCTTTGATCGCAATATCCCAATACAGGGATATCCCGAGAACTGCGAATGGTAGCCCTTCGGTTACTGAATGGGTTTCAGTATCCCACTCAGGCTTCCGGAACCATCCTCGCGACTTCAACCCTCCTAAGGGAGAGGCCTTCCCACAAACCGGTTGTGACCGTGCCAAAAAGTACTAAGAGATTTTAGCTCCCTAATTGGACAACTTCTATGTCTCAGATGTATGAACTGAGGGGTGTTATTGGAACACCTATCCCCCCAATACTACCTAGCTACAAGAATTCTTTTTGTGTTCCCCAAGTGGGGTTAAGAGTGTGTTCAAATTAGGGTAAGTTTTAAGTCTTAGTTCAGTTAAGTGATCGTGTGAGTGCACGTGAGGTGTTGTAAACTGAACTTTGAAAAAATAAAATGCTTTAAGGGAAATTTTTCAAAAAATAAAGGACTTTTCGAAAAATATCAAGCAAATATTTAAGACATTTTTTCACTAAAAGAAATTAATATGCTTTTTCAAAAAATAACTCAAAAAATAAAGGATTTCTTGGATTTTATGAAAGCAAATAATAAACTCTTTTTTAAAAGAAATAAATGGATTTCTTTGTTTCAATAAAAATTGCTAAGGGCAAGATTCTAAAGAAGTAAACAAGAAAAAATTTGAATCTAGATAAAGAATGCAAAATGAATCTTTCTTTCACTTTCTTGAAAATTTTTAAAAAGATTTCTAGGTATGCACTTTTAAATAGTAAATTTTTTTTTCTAAATCTGGAAAATATGCAGAATTTGATACTGTAAAAAATGTGCTATGGGCAGAAAGTACAGTAAAAAATATTTTTCAAAATCGGGATGGCCGAATGAAAAAATTCAGCCGCGCGGGTTTTGGACGAACAGCCGCGATGGGCCGCGCGGGTTTTGGCCGCACAGTCGCGATGGACCGCGCGGGTTTTGGCCGCACAGTCGCGATGGACCGCGCGGGTTTTGGACGCACAGTCGCGATGAGCCGCGCAGGTTTTGGCCGCACAGCCGCGATGAGCAGCGCGGAAAAATGCAGAAAAGTCGCGATGGACCGCGCGACTGTCTGGAAAAAGGCCGCGATGGACCGCGCGGAAAAACGCAGAAAAGCCGCGATGGACCGCGCGACTGTCTGGCAAAAAGCCGCGAGGCGGAAGCCGTGCACGGAAATCGAGAAACGAACCCGAAAATTGAAAATTTAGGGCTGTTTTTGGGGCCAAATCTCAGATCAGCAATGGATCTGCTGTCTAAGATGGCAGATCTATGGATCTAAAGGTTAAAAACTCATAAAAACTAAGATTTAATGGCAAAGCTTGAGATCTAAAGTTCAAACCAAAGCGGAGTCGCCAAAAACTGTTGGCTCGGTTTTGCAACCAAGCTTAGTGCTATGGGCACCTACTAACTAGTAGTAGCAGTTTCAATAGAAATAAAAACAATAAACTAAATAAACAATACTTTTTATGGATCTAAGCAAGAATCTAAGCAAATAATGTAAACATTTCAAAATCAAGAACAAGAAACATAATAAATAATTTTTTGTATTGAAAAGTGGGGGGGCAAGCAAGTGCTTGCGATATTACCTTCAATGGTGAAGGTTGATGTTGAGCAACTCCCAAGATGAGTAGCTCCAAACTCCAATAGGTCTCTTTCTCCAAGGTTGCTTCAATGGCTAAAAGTGCTCAAGGGAGATTTCAGCAGCATAAGGATGAGATAATGGAAGGATGTGAAATGAGGAGCCCCTACCACCTTTTTATAGGTTTTGGTGGTGAGGAATACCATTTGTGGTTTTGTGGAAACCAATGGTATTGACCAACATGGTTTAGGTAATTTTCCCTCCTTTTTCCTTTTTTGAATAAAAATAATATTTTAATTCCCTTTTTGATATTTTTGGGAATTTGGACCCTTTTTGAGGGTTTTTTATGATTTTCTTGGAAAAATAATCTTTTCTAATGGAAAAAGGGGTGTACTAAGGTCTTTTGGTGACCTTTTGTTGGTTTCAGAGGCTCAGATGGTGGAAAAGTGGACAAATGGGTCATGTGAGTAAGGGAATGAGCTAGTGAGCACTTTTTAGGTGTTAACAATTCCTAAAATCACTACACGAAATCCCAGCACAAAAGTAAAATGAGAAAGTGTTGTCAGAAGGACCCGACGATGTGGTATCTAGACAATTAAGGAAAGAAAGGGTTGTTAGAAGGACCCGACGATGTGGTACCTAGACGAATAAAGGAAATTGATAAATGAATACCTATGTAATTGGCATATGATATTGCATTCGATTATTTGTGCATGAAAGGACTATTTATAATTATGTACTTGGCATATATAATTGCATTAGATTATTTGTGCATGAAATGACTATTTATAATTATGTACTTGGCATCTAGTATTGCATTAGATTATTTGTGCATGAAATCATTATATTTATAATTAAATAATTGAGAATAATTAAATATGGAGCAAAAGATAGACTAGGAGTCATTAACTAGTCAACTCCACCTGCACCCACTAAAATAAGGATTGGAATCCTAGCATCAGGGGACATCTAAGAGTAAAATGTGGGAAGTATGTGCACTCTCATGAGAGAGTGACACATGGTTGGTTGAATATTTCTATTAAATAATTTTTGCATAAAAAAAAGTATTTTTGCATGAGGTGACATGTGTCACAGAGGATTTTTCTATTTAAGCAAGAGGAAAGGAAGGAAAAGGGGATGTCTCCCTAATGTGGGATGACTGCCGAAATGGCAAGGAGTTCTGATTGTGTTTTCTATTGTGAGTTTGGCTAAGTATTTTGTTGGTGAGGGGGATCTCATGTCTGAATCCTTGCGAGTGTGTATTCTCTACGACCTTGATGCTTGGGGGTGGCTATGCGATTGATGCGTAAGCCTACGGTTGGGTGGCGAAGCTAACGATTGCTTCACCTATGGTTAAATGAGCTTTTACTTGTGGAATCCAATGGAAGTCGCAGACAAAAAAGGACAAGTTGGATCGGTTTGATGACGAATCCTCTTTCGACAGTGGGATCGACCTACGGTTGACAGGTTTATTGTTTCATTTTGTAGTTTCTAAGTTCAATCTTTGTCTTATTTATTTTTTATCAATGATATTATCGAATCTATTTTATATTAAGTTGCTAAGTTTCAGATTCATTTTGTGAGGGGCCCAGAAACGGGGGTCTCTACATTTGGTATCAAATCCGGTCGAGCCTTGAGGGAACCAGACTCATAATTATATGATCTAGTATTTTTCCCTTGCTGTTAATGATAGATCTAAACTCTGTATATCTCACTATAACTTGTGTAAAAATCGATTTAGAATGAAATGTTAATCCCTGTCAATTTCACAATAACCCTCTGTAAAAAAAAAAAAACTTATAACTCGTCGATTCTTGATCGAACCCTACGACCTTTGTTATCATGATCACCTGTAGTTCACTTGCCAAGATCCTATCCTAAGCTTGCTATTTCTCCATATATAGACCAAGCTATTTATAACAAAACTCTATTGGGGTTCCATATTATTAATGTTTCTTGAGACTCAGACCTAACAATTTGTAGAAGATGTTATATTTTTTTGAAATCTTTCTCTTTATATAAGTTGTTCGCAATTATAGCAATTATGATTTCAGATCTGACTCAAAAAGAGTGATATGCTACCATTGTTGTGGTCTGCGAGTATTAGATAGTCAGTACAAATCATATGGTATACATACATTAAGTAAATTGATCAATAATTTATGCACATTAACAAGTCCCCAAAGCCATCAAACAATTGGGATCTCAATTGATTGGGTTGGATATGATTATATACTTAAAGATACTTCATATTTAATGCATGAAGGGCCTTATTTATAACGAATATCTAGGATTGATCAATAATTTATGCACATTAACAAGTCCCCAAAGCCATCAAACAACTGGGATCTCAATTGATTGGGTTGGATATGATTATATACTTAAAGATACTTCATATTTAATGCATGAAGGGCCTTATTTATAACGAAGATCTAGGAGGATGATTACATATAGTTCAATATTTAAATATATATATATATATATATAATAAAATAAAATAAAGAGGTAATGAATGTGAATATGTCAATAGTGAATGAATCAAGGTTCATAAGAGATGTCATTAAAGATTGTGATATTATGATATATGTTTTTAGTCATTTTCTTACATAGGATTCCAACAATAAAGTATTACATTCATATTTATAACCATATGATGAATATATTTATAGTTCAACTCTTCCTGGAGAACTTAATTGATGAATTAGTTAGAAGTAAATTAAGGATACACCAAAATGCTTGCTAATTTTTACAGATTAAGTGCATAAGTGAAGAGGAATTGGGAGATTAGACTTATATAGAATACATATAAGTATATAAATGTTTTTAATAGGATGGAACTTACATTTATTTAATATTTTGATTTAGGATTTATTCCACATATATATTAGGTAATAAATCTCGTTGCATGAAAAAGGTTAAGAATGATAAGTGTTACTTAGCCACACAATTAATATTAATAATGAAAAGATTACTTGTTTACATAGTATATAGAAAAATCTGATATAGATGATTTTAGGTCAGCAAAAAAAAAAAAATTTACGACCTTTGGATTGACTAGCGACATAGGTCGCTACTCGATTAGAAGGGTAAAAGTCAACCTAGAAATATCATTCTTAATGATTGTGTTGGAAATTATAAAAATCGAAATCTTAGAAATGAGTATGAAATTTATTAAAAGGAAACTTACATATATATATTCATGTGATAGAAGCGTCAAATGTATTTTCTTTTATAATTCTTGTTTTGTAATATATATATATATATATATATTTTACGTGTCCTGAGATATAATTAACTACATAAGAGATAATTATTTGTGATATGTACATATGTATTTTTAAAACACAATTCTTATCCTCATTAGGAAAAATAAGGATTTGGTAAAATAAATGATAAAGGAGAAAAATCAAATAAATACGAATACTTGTTTTGAGGAAACGTATATATATATATATATATATATATAAGGTTCATGGTTATTGATGAATGACAATTGATACATTTGATATTATGTGATCAATAGATGTTTTTGGTAACTCTTATTTATATTTTATAAAATAGGGGATGGAATTTATAAGTAGATAGTGTATGGATTTATATACATTGTTTTATAAATTGTGAAGAAGCTATCCAAATTGTTGATGTTAGGATATATTTTATAAATATAATTTTATACAAATACTTAAGTGATTAATAAGGATAGTTAGTGAATGAAGCAAACTCTGTAATTTTTAACTATCATGAGGCAAAATGAATATACTTACCAGGACTTCGACAGATAGTCACGAGGGTGAAACGAAATTAGAAATTGGAAAGCAAGGTATCTACAAGACTATTGTGGTAATCTGAACACAAGGACATCGATTTTACATCATGATGATATTGTTAACGAAAATGAAAAATTACAAACTTGACTTGACCATGACATGATAATGGGGAAATGTAACCTGGAAAAACTACCGAAGTGGTCATGTAAAGATGATTATTATCAAGCAACGTATGGAGATGATTAGCACAATGAAATGAACGCAATGAAGCTAACCTCAAGACATGGTTGAAAACCTAATGACTATCCCTCGAGATGGAACTTGATGAGGTTAAGAAACACACGTAGTGCGACTTGATGAGTCTGTCGAGATGGTCCTATGAGGATAGAAATGATGAAGTGAGGTAAGGACGTGATGACTCAATGACCAAGACATGATGTTATTGATGAAAAGAATAGGAATTAAAAGTTTAATATGTTCGTCGAAGTCACTGAGTTCTGACACTTGGAAATCATATCAAGTTGAAAATCAACTTTATTAAAAACTTATGGGTTGGAAATAGTCTTTTGGGAATTGGCTTTTAGAATATTTTGGTGACCGCTCTTGAGTTGTTAACTTGTGATTTTAACTATTGTCAGTATTCCACTGAATATGGTATGACGTTTACCTTCTCGTATTGGAGGAAAGGATAGCCAATAGATTTGAAATCTCGTTCGAATTTGTTATGCAAAAGATTATTTGGTAACTATGGTGTGGCCATCGATGCAATATAGCTTAAATTGTATATTTTGGACCTTCGTGGATGACTAGAAGGTGTAGTAAATCTAAGTTGGGATTGGAATTTATTGAAAGTATTATTGGGTTTACATTACCTGGAACTACGATTGAGTCCCTGAGAATATGTTGGAAGAAATAAAAAATCATTGATAGTAAAACCCTAATATTTATGCCAAAGGTTATTTGGTGAAAATAGAAGTGAATGGCATGAAAATTGATTATGAAAGAAAGTGAAAGTGTCTATGAGTGTATGATAAAAAATTTAACTTCATGACAAAGTTTTAACAAGAGGGGGTGTATGTAATGCCCCTCAAACTCGCTATGACTATCGATATTGACGACAGTTATTGGTAAGTGACCCAGTTAAAGAAACTAAGATAAATGACTGCTTATATGTTGATTTAGAATAAATTATTGACTGATTAGCGATATATGTGATAAATGAATATGTTTCTAATGAATGATTGATTTAATGACGATTATGGATACTTATGGTTTTAATGTGAAATATTGTTGACTGATTAACACATGTGAAAACTTATGATGAATGTCGTATTTATGCTGAAATATGGAAGTGGAATTATGCGGGTGATTATGATGTGAATCCAATGGACAATTATCTATGTTTGCTTAATGATTAGCGAATGAATGAAGTGAATTATGATATGATGTTTTTGAGCAATACTATTGATGTGTGTGCTCTAAGTATGCGTACAGTGACAAGTAAGAAATTTTACGGACTGAATCATGATAGAACAAGAAAAGGGCCATAGAGGATGGGAAAAACACACAAAGGGGTACGATGATGGTGTCGACTCCCGATAGAATCCACGAATGAGTTTGGAAAACCCTTTCAGCTTTAATCGGGGGAGCGTGAAGTCATACAGGGGATACCATAACGGATTGGTCACGTATGAGGTTGAGGGGCATGCAGTAAGAACGAACTTACTCCTCAACGCCATTAGTCTCACATAGAGTGTATTTGGATGATTTATGGTAACGATTCCTAAAATCACTACACTAAATCCCAGCACAACAGTAAAATGAGAAAGTGTTGTCAAAAGGACTCGATGATGCGGTACCTAGACAATTAGGGAAATAAAGTGTTGTCAGAAGGACCCGACGATGTGGTACCTAGACAAACAAAGGAAATTGATAAATGAACACCTATGTACTTGGCATATAGTATTGCATTAGATTATTTATGCATGAATGGACTTTTATAATTATGTGTGAAGCACCTGCAACAATTAATTAATAAGAATATGCGAAATAGCAGAAATGACAGAACTCAGAATCACTTTTATATTGATCATAGGACACTTCGATGGGGCAACCTCCTATGAGCAAGCTCAATACAAATAACTTCACAGTGCCTTCATAGGTCTCAACACACACTTATATACTAAATCTAGGCGCCAATACTATGGGTCAAAACCATGGGCCACTACAAACTATGGATCAACAATACTACGGGCGACTTACAAAGCATATGCGCCAACAACAATAACACAAACTCTTGATCAACAAATACTATCGGATGACTTACAAAGCATATGCATCCAACAACAATATACTAACAAAGTAAAGACATGGGTTCCTAACATCCTCTCTCCCTTAAAAAAAGCTTTGTCCTCAAAGCTTGAGATGTGGAAATTGTTGTTGAATTTGAAGGAGTGGTTCCCATGTAGCATCCTCTGGTTGCATGTCGTGCCACTGAATTAAGACCTCCGTGATAGAGCGAGAGCGAAGCTGACGAGTGCGCCGATTGAGGATGGCCTCTGGCTCCAAAAGGATGGATCCTTCATTATCCAGTTTGGGTAAAATCGTTTGTCCACTGATGTTGGTGCCAAGAACTTTCTTCAGACAAGAGACATGAAATACTAGATGAATGCGGGAAGAAGGAGGAAGTTCCAATTTATAAGCAACAGACCCGATCTTCTGAAGAATCCGATATGGCCCATAGAACTTTGGAGCGAGCTTATGATTCCCTTTGAGTTTCAAGGAGGATTGCTTGTATGACTGGAGATGAAGAAAAACCATATCACCTACTTGAAAAGTGCTCTCAGAATGGTGCTGATCAACTTGTTGCTTCATGCGGTTTCTTTCCATGTGAAGATTGTCCTGCAAAATGCAAAGAATTTGATCGCGGTTTCGAAGGACCGTGTCAACTTCCTGAACTGGTGAACTGTTGGGGGTGTGTGGAAGAAGAACTGGAGGTGCCTGACCATAGATTGTTTCATATGGGGTCATTTTAGAGTCAGTGTGGTAAGAGGTATTATACCACCATTCAGCGAGAGGGAGCCACTTTTCCCACTGATGTTGTTGTTCAGAGGTGAAGCAATGAAGATAAGTTTCCAAGCATTTATTGATAATTTCAGTTTGACCATCGGTTTGTGGGTGATACCTTGAACTCATCTTCAGTTTGGTGCTAGTGTGGCGAAATAGTTCTGTCCAAAAATGACTGGTGAAAGTCGCATCAAGATCCGAGACAATGGAAGAAGGGATGCCGTGAAGACGAAAGATCTAGTCCAGGAAAATTTGAGCGACTGAGGAGGCTGTATAGGGATGGCTGAGAGCACAAAAATGACTATATTTGGAGAGGCGATCAACCACAACGAGAATCACCATCTTCCTGCCATATTTAGGGAGCCCTTCAATGAAATACATAGAAATATCTGTCCAAATCCGTGTAGGTATGGGAAAGGGTTCGAGCAATCCTGGAAGGAGTGTTGTTTCACCCTTATTGCACTAGCAGGTATCACATTCGACCACCATCTGTTGAATTGTCCTTTTCATGCCTTGCTAAAAGAAGTTACGCCGTGCCCGTTCATACATTTTGAGAAACCCAGAGTGCCCTGCCGATGGAGAAGCATGGAGTTCATAGAAGACAGCCTATTGAAGATCTGTGCTCTGGGGAAGCACCAAACCACCCTTGTATCTCAGAGAAGCACCATCCCAAGAGTAATGTGGTACAGCAGAAGGGTTGTTGGTCAAGCGTTGGATGATTTGAGATAAGGAAGAGTCATTGACCTAACCCTGTTGAATAGATTGCAACCAATTTGGAACAGGCATAGAAATATCTGAGAGAGAACCTTGGGCATCAAATGTGCGAGAAAGAGCATCTGCCACAATATTGTCTTTACACTGCTTGTAAGTGATCTCATAGTCATAACCCATGAGTTTGCTAACCCATTTCTGTTTTGCTGGGGAGGAGACATGCTGTTCTAAGAAATATTTCAGACTCTGGTGATCAGTCTTGATGCAGAAATGATTCCCTAATAGGTATGGTCGCCACTTCTGTACTGCATTCAAAATAGCCATCATTTCCTTCTCATAGGTAGAGGCATCTAAATTCTTACCTGAAAGGGCTTTGTTGGTGAACGCAATGGGGTGTTCATCTTGAAGGAGAACAACACCAAGTCCATTGTTGCAAGCATCTCTCTTAATAGTGAAGGGATTGGAAAAATCGGGCATAGCTAGAACAGGTGTAGTACACATAGCTTGTTTTAGTTTGTTAAATGCACACTGAGCAGCATGTGTCCATGTAAAAGCATCCCTTTTTAATAGAGAAGTTAATGGAGCTGCAATATTCCCATAATCCTTGACAAACTTGCGGTAGTAGCCAGTCAACCCCAAAAAACCATGAAGGCTCTTAAGTGTCTGAGGATGCGGCCAATTGTCCATGGCATCGATTTTGGTAGGATCCACGCAAACCCCTTGTGCTGAGATAATGTGCCCGAGATACTCAACTTCCTTCTGTCCAAAAACAAATTTAGACTGCTTGGCATGGAGATGATGGTCAGAGAAAATTTGCATGACAAGATCCATATGTTGGAGATGTTCATCCCATGTTTTACTATAGATGAGGATATCATCAAAGAATACCATAATGAATTTCCGCAAGTAGGGTCGAAATATTTTATTCATTAAGGCCTGGGATGTAGAAGGAGCATTAGTGAGGCCAAAGGGCATGACCAAAAACTCATAATGGCCATCATGTGTGCGGAAAGCTGTTTTAGAGATATCATCCTCATGAACCCGAATTTGATGATACCCAGAACGAAGATCCAACTTGGAAAAAAAATGAGCCCCATGAAGCTCATCAAGAAGCTCATCAACAACAGGAATTGGAAACTTATCCTTGATGGTGAGGTGATTAAGTGCTTAGAAGTCAATGCAGATGCGCCATGACCCATCTTTTTTGCAGACAAGAAGAACTGGAGAAGAAAAGGAACTAGTGCTTGGGAAAATAATACCTTGATTCGATAAGTCCCGAACGAGCATTTCAATCTCCATTTTTTGGTTAAATGGGTAGCGATAGGGCCTGATGTTGGGAGGAACGCTGCCATGAAGGAGATGAATATGGTGGTCTTCTAGCTTGGAAGGTGGAAATCCTACTGGTTCAGCAAAGACACTTGTATATCGATCCAGAATTTGTTGTAGATCCAAAGGAGTAGTGGAGACCGCTAATGGTTGCATCTGAATGGAATGGATCTGAGCGATGACACCATGTGAATTCTTCTTGAGGAGTTTTTCCATGCGATGTGAACTGATGATGCTGACAGAACCTGGTTGTAATCCTGTCAATGTGTGTTTTTGTCCATTGAGGGAAAACTGCATCCAAATTTCAGCAAAATCCCATAAGATAGGGCCAAGTGTGCGTAGCCATTGAGCGCCCAAAACCACATCACATCCGCCTAAGGGAAAGGCAAACATGTCAGAGCGCAAGGTATAATCTCCCATAGAGATACGCACATTTTGACACTTCCCTTTGCAAGGTAAGGTGCCCCCATTGGAAACCATGACTTCAAAGTTGGAGCAAGGATGGATAAAACAATCAGCTTGTTTGGCGATCCGAGGGTCAATGAAATTATGAGTGCTACTAGAATCAATGAGTATTGTAAGAGGAAGCTTCTTGAAGTAACCCCTAACCCGCATTGTTTTGGGGGTGGTGATTCTAGCTAAAGCATGGAGAGATATCTCTGGCTGGTCATCCTGAGATGGAGGGTCAATAGGCGGTTCCTGAATGTCAACCGGAGCATCCATTGTTTCTGGATCTTCGTCACCAATTTCAGAGGTAGGCAAAGAATCCACATCCAAGAGATAGAGCTTTTGCTGAACACATCTATGTCCCCGAGTGAATTTCTCATCACAATTATAGCAAAGCCACTTTTCTCTGTGTGCTTGCATCTCTGTTTCAGACAAACGATTGATAGGAGTTAGTCGAGGAGCCTGCGGTATAGTTGGTCGTTGAGAACCCATATTTTGGAAGGGAACAAAAGTGGGCTTGGAGCGTTGTTGGGCTGCAATCTTTTCTTCTACCAACTTAGCCAACCCTTGGGCTTCCATCATTGTGTTGGGACAGAACATTTTGACCTCAGAGCGGATGGCATCCTTTAGACCACTGATAAAACAACTCCAGTAAAAGTAATCAAACAAGGCTTCAATTTGGTTGGCTATTTTCTCAAATTCGGTTTGATACTCTCTCACAGTGCCAATTTGGAGAAGTTTAGTGAGGGCTCCTGTGAAGTCATCAAAAGCACTAGGACCAAAGCGTTGCAAAAGGAGTTGGAAAATGTGTGGCCATTTTGGCTCTTCATGAGCCTTGATGTACCAATGGTACCATTGAAGAGCTTCCTGTTCCAAATGAAAGGATGCAAGCGAAACTTTCTTGACATCAAAAGTATTATGCAGACTGAAATACTGTTCCGCACGATAGATCCATCCAGTTGGATCAGTACCATTGAAGCAAGGAAAATCAAGCTCCGGACCACGGAAATTGCTGGAAGAAGAGAACCCATTGTCTGATGAAGACTCGGACTGTCGTTTGTTGTTCATAGCTGAATGTTCAAGATGGAGGCTGAGAAATTTTTCATCCAAACCCTAGAGTTTGGCTTGGATGGCTGCAAGTGCGTCTTCCATGGTTTTTTCTCCTGCACGGGTGACAACCATAACCAGGAGTTTTTTTTTTTTGGTTGACTGGGTAGGAAAACAAAAACAGAAACTGCTTCAGTAAAGGAAAATCTGGACTTGGGAAAATATCTGAAGGGTAATTGGGGTTTGACTAGGTTTTGGACACTGTCGAATAGACAGGGAAGAAAAAATGAGGATTTCAGAAGTGGGGTGAAAGAATGGGAAAATTTGGCAGAGGGGGACAAAGAAGAAGAGCTCGGAAGGGATCTGGAATAGATAAATCGGCAACGACCCATAAGCAAGCGGAAATAGAGGGATCTGAAACGGCACCGAATGGATTGAAAACGGTTGGATCTGGAACGGCTTTCAGAATGGATCTGAATGGCTAGATCTGAAACGGTGCAGCAGTGATTGACAACAGTTCAGTTGAAAATAGATATGGACCCTAGGTATGTGCGGCTTCCTAAAATTTTAGGGGTTTCACTCGGCCACCAATGCTGTTTGACGGCTTGCGTATTGGGGCAGTACCCCTCACTCCACGGCTCAGGTAAAACTGATAATCGCTTTGCCATAAATGACAGCTCTTGGTTTACCTCACGGGTGGGAACTAGTCAATCAGGTAGGGGTCGTTTCCCTTTTCGATGGTAGGTCCTCTCAATGGGCCAGCTACTTCGAGGTTCCTGTGGTACTCCTCACAATGAGTTTTAGGGCTTATTCCAAAGTACTTCCCACAGTTAAGCAGATAGGGATTATTCCCAAATCCGAACCTGCAACAGATATGAAAAAAACATTTGGCAGAAATTTCACCCAGCGAGCCCAAGAAAGTGCTCTGATACCAGATCTGAAGCACCTGCAACAATTAATTAATAAGAATATGCAAAATACCATAAATGACAGAACTCAGAATCACTTTTATATTGATCACAGGCCACTTTGAGGGGGCAACCTCCTATGAGCAAGCTCAATACAAATAACTTCAGGATGCCTTCATAGGTCTCAACACACACTTATATACTAAGTCTAGGCACCAATACTATGGGTCAAAACCATGGGCCACTACAAACTATGGATCAACAATACTACGGGCGACTTACAAAGCATATGTGCCAACAACAATAACACAAACTCTTGATCAACAAATACTATGGGATGACTTACAAAGCATATGCGTCCAACAACAATATACTAACAAAGTAAAGACATGGGTTCTTAACATTATGTACTTGGCATATAGTATTGCATTAGATTATTTGTGCATGAAAGGACTATTTATATTTATGTACTTAGCATATAGTATTTCATTAGATTATTTGTGCATGAAATGATTATTTGTAATTAAATAATTGGGAATAATTAAATATGGAGCAAAAGATAGACTAGGAGTCATTAACTAGTCAACTCCACCTGCACCCACTAAAATAGGCATTGGAATCTTAGCATCAGGGTACATCTAGGAGTAAAATGTGGGAAGTATGTGCACTCTAATGAGAGAGTGACAAATGGTTGGGTGAATATTTTTATTCAATCATTTTTGTATATAAAAGAGCATTTTTGCATGAAGTGACATGTGTCACAGAGGATTTTTCTATTTAAGCAAGAGAAAAGGAAGGAAAAGGGGATGGCTCCCTAATGCGGGATGACTGTTAGAATGACGAGGAGTTCTTATTGTGTTTTCTATTGTGAGTTTGGATAAGGATTTTGGTGAGGAGGATCTCATGTCTGAATCCTTGCGAGTGTGTATTCTCTACGACCTTGAGGCTCGGGGGTGGCTATGCGACTGATTGCATAAGCCTACGGTTGGGTGGTGAAGCTAACAATTGCTTATCCTATGGTTAAACGAGATTTTACTTGTGGAATCCAACAAAAGACGCAGACGGAAAAGGAAAAGCTGGATCAGTATGAGGACGACTCCTCCTTCAACAACAGGATCGACCTATGGTTGACAGGTTTATGGTTTCATTTTGTAGTTGCTAAGTTCAATCTTGTCTTATATCTTTTTTTTTATCAATGATATTATCAAATATGTTTTATAATAAGTTGAGAAGTTTTAGATTCGTTTTGTGAGGGGCCCTAGAAACGGGGGTCTCTACAGGTGTGATCCCTCATTCCAAAGGCAGAAATCTGTATGTTTTAATCCAAACATATCTTTTTTATATTACATTGCACCATCATCGATGCATTTATCACTCACAACCACACCCGTTCCTCATATATTATCTATAGGCATTGGTGCGCATTTTATATTTAAATGCAACAATGTATTTTTATATTTAAAACACATCGGTGCTAATACTGTATTATATTTACTGATGTTTTATGTATTAGAATACAACTTGTGTGTATATGCTACAAATATGCACTGATGCATATATTATACTATCCCAAATAGAATTGGCGCGTATATGTTGCCAATATGCATCAGTGCATATATTATCCCAATGAGAACCGGTGCATATAGTTTGGAATAAAAACACTCGTGCTTCTATTGAAAAAACAACATCAATTCCTATGATATTTATAGATTATCATTGCATTTATTATGCCAATGAGAACCATTGGATAAAATTTGAGTAGGCGCTGGTTCATGGAAATGAATAAAAGGAACCGAATAGTGTAGATATGCAAATATTGTTTTTGCTTTTTTATTTTTACAAATTTTCAATTATCATATTTGAGAATGAAATGTTTTTTATAATAAGATTTATTTTTTATATTTTATTTATTGGATTTGGATACTGAGATCATTACAAATATATTCATTGTAACCAGGTAAATCATTCATATATTTAGCATTTGAATTAATTATAAAAAAAAAACTAAATATATTTTTAATAATATTATTTTTTATATTTTAACTATTGTGAATTTTGAAAATCTTGTTGATTACATCTTTGTTCATAGTCACAATGTAAATCATTCATTTATTTAATAAATGATGTAATATTTTGCGACATTAGGAAATCCAATACAAGAAGAACCCCATTTTATTTTATATGAATAAGAATCCAAAATATGGAACAACATAAAGGTCTTCGATAACAAAACTTTCATTTTGACATTGTTACAATTATTGATTACTTATCGTCATCCAATTCGGGTGATATGTCCACATTAAACATAATGTTTTTTTTTCCAAAATATATAACTTGTAGTAACAACGTTCAAATGTATTGATCATCATTCATCACTCGAACTGATGTATTCCCTTGAGCTACTTCTATGTCCCATCTCTTCATCACTTTCAAGGGATATTGTTCTTGATTTATTTGAAATGTTTTCTTGATTGAATTGATTTCATTCCATATTTTCTTGTTCCATCTACAAGCATAACAGTAAGATGTGATGGGTATATCTACATTTATAGATATTGTAATATACATAACTATGCAAATGAAAAGGTCTAGCAGTTCACTGAGTGAATCATAAACTTCACACATATTTTTGAAACCATTCCTCATCTCGTGTGTCGATGAATCCTCTATTGGATCCACTCCATACTTTGTTTCCTGTGAGTTTTAGACACAATGACAAAGCATAGATATAATTAACATTTTATTATTGTTTCCTTAATTATAAAATAAGAGACATAAAATAATATAGCTAGTTACAAATTGTTCAATTAGCCATTGATACCCCAACATATACTGGAAACCCTTAATTAATCCAATGTCGGTCAAATGATCAGATGACTCTTCACCGTATGTTAGAACCTATTAGAAAATATACATGTCAATTTTAAATTAATTAAGATATAAGCATCACACCAAATATGAAATATGGAGAAAACTACAAGTACTCACAAACTTTGCAATCAACCCTTTTTTGCCTTGTCATCTTGTCTTATGCATTGAATTGGTGTCATTTTCGTTTTGTTTCTACTACAACAAAACAATCGAAAAATTAGTAAATTTCATGCGATAATTAAAATCTATGCACATTAAAAATTAAGCAATGATTACATACGTTTGATGCATGTTGTTGTTGAGATGGATCCCCTCACAATGTGGCTATGTTTATTTCTTTGAGCATATCATGATGCACCTTTTTTTAAATCCCTATTACCATATTTCAGATATTGCATCATTCCTCCTTTAGAATTTTGGCGATCTTTCTAGGAAACTAAAATCACAATAAAAAACAATAAATATTTATATGAAAATAAGCTTAGAAAAATATTAACAAAATATGTTTTGGACTAGTACGCACATATTATAGAAAAAAAAAATAGTGATAATACCTTTTAAACGATTCTTTTTGTTGTTTAATGTTTTTGACATTGGAAGTCTCACTGGTCTTAGTGCCCAATGCTTTAGAAACACTTCTTTTAATTTACTTATAAACTCATTCTTAAAATCATAGATTTTTTTTGTGTTGTAAATGAAAAGTACGTCTATGTATTCTTTACACTCTATCCCTCAAAGTTTTGTACATCGTTTTCTTCCTCTCATTAACTTCCAATACCACTATAGTTGAATTGATGATCAAATCAACATCATTTGAATTCTTCTTAATTTTTATCTTTTTAGGGCATCTTATTTCCTCACTCTCTGCCCCTTCACAATATTCAACAAATTTGAAATCCAAAGTATGAAACAAGATAGCAATTATTGTTGAGAAGCATTGTTAATAAGAAGACAAACAAAAACCTCATGTTAATGACCTTTTGATCCACACAATTCCTTAGTTTGCAATGATTTCTTAAATATTTTTTTCTCTTCTTCACTTACATTGTGAAAAATCTTATAGAGTTTCTTTAAATTTTTGTTTTTCATGACACACATAAACTAATACATATCATTTAAACATGCATATAATTCCAATATATTACTTTTATATTAAAATTACCAAAAACTTGCCATATTCTTTGTGTGAGATGTGTTTCCCTTGCTCCCTTTGATATGATTTGTATTCCATGATATTTTATTGACCATTTTTTATCAATCAACATATTGCATAATAAAACACATAATCTATAAAGTATTGTTTACACAATAAGTAAAAAATTTCAAATAAAAATGTAGTCGGACTAAAAATATCGATTTGCATTGGACATATGCTTGTTATCCAATGCATTTCAATTTTCAAATTAATGTGATTTGTTTTTAAAAAATTTTAAAGTTTTAATAACTATAAGTAATCAATTCTATTGAATCTTCAAATGAAAAACTCTACTAAATCTATGAAGAGGACTTCTTCTGGGTTTTTGTTAATATTCCATCACCCAAAAAAAATTTAAAAATTAAACAAAAATATTTGAGACAAAGCATATAGAACTAAATTAAGGAAATAGTAAAATAAAAAGGTTCTTACAATCAACTCAAGTGACAATATGTGAGAAGGAAGTACACATAATTTTATTAAAATAAGATTGTCCTCCTTGAATATTAAAATAAGATTGTCCTTCGGCTTCAAGGGAATCTCATGGTGTTTCTCAAGCTTCTTCGACTTATACATGCAAGAAGTAAACACAATTTTATCAAAATAAGATTTTCCTCCTAGAATACTCAACTTCTTGTACTTGGTCACTTTTCTTCTTGAACCGCTTCAAGGGAATCTCATGGCATATCTCAACTTGATCCAACTTATACCACATCCATCCTCGAGATTCAAATTTAATATTTAATTTTGATAGATAAACTCTTTCCGTACTTTGCGAGTGTGCAAAGAATTTCATTTTCTTGGTTGCATAAATGAGAAAAAAACATGAATTTCAAGAAATTACTGTAAAATTTGGGGCATAACGCATGATAGTCAAAAAGTTCTGGTTTTTAGATGAATTGGGATTTTGGGGTGAATTTAGATTTTTTTTTGGGGGGGGGGGCAAATTCTATTTTTTCCTTATTTTTTAGGGATTTCATGTTTAGAAATTAGAAATCCCATCCATATTGAATTCAAATTGGTCAAATTCATGGCCAAATCTGAACAAATTTATGAATTTCCAAATTATTTAGCTTGATTCGGTCGAATTTGGTAACTATTATTAAAGATGGGAAAAAATGTTGTATATCAATATATATATATCAACCATTTTTAATTAATATGATTGTTCGATCACATAGTACATGGAAACTTACAAAATCATAATAAATTTGTTTAAATTCATATAGTAATTCATTTTTTTAACAGAAATCGAGAATATATTTATATAAAAGAGGGTTGCGGCCGAACCATCCAACCAAAAGGGGTACAAAAAAAGAGCTTGAGTTCAGAAAGCTCAGATATTGGACTGTCTATTTTCCTAGTTTTTATCCACAATTGTCTATCACTGATTACATATTCAAAATTGATCCGCACGTGCTTAGGTGCACAAGGGGGACAACAGTTCGACTGAACGAGTCGACTCTGTTATGGCGGAAGCTTAAAGAATAGAATAAGTAAAGCAGGAATACACTATGCAGATAAACACAAATACACACAGAGAATATGCAGGAATGCGAACTGATCTTCTATATTACTCGATGGTTGAATGCTTGATCGATCGATTGATGCATGTTACAATATTATACATGATTTTATAGAATACTGAGATGCTTGGGTGCCTTCCCATTACGTTCAGTTACAAGAGAAGTTAGAATGGTTTGGAAGTTCAACCATTACAGTCGACTGGAAGATAGAGAGACAATCTGTCGTGTTTCAACAATCACAAGTCGCAGGTCAACGCTGCATGTCGACGTTGCGAAAATGTTTAAGGTTTCTGAACTTGTCGATTTTTTTGGGGTTGTCGAAGTTGTGTCGAATTCGGAACTTGTCGAAGTCGATGACTTGTTGCAATTGATGTTAGCATTTGAAAACAATGCCAAATGTTGGGTGTATTAGAACTCCTTCCTTAAGAAACAATGGTCCCCATTGTTTGCTCATAAAGGTGAGGAAACGTGTCTGTCAGTTCAGTAGCAGAGTACAACTTTCCTTGGGATGGGAGTTGTCTGGATTTAGAAACCTGAAATAAGGGAAATGTGTTCGTCCTTGTATGGCGTACTCATCATCCCACAATGGTGTTGTAAGGGAGAGGATCCTGAACATCTAGATGGATCTCTTCGGGTTTTGTTGTCGGTAAATTGTTCTGTTACAACAGTGGTGCATGGTATGGTCGAATTAGATCCACATGGAATACTGAATGCAATCCTAGGTATGCAGGAATGTCAAGCTGGAAATTGTTTTCTCCAATCTGTCAAAGAATACTATACGGACCATATCGCAGGGGTTTGAGCTTCTTGTATGGACCAGTGAAGTGCTCCTTCTTGAGATGTAACCAGACCTTATCCCCAATTTGGATTGAATGAGGAATATGATGCTTACCGTGTCGAGCCTTAGCTTTTGCATTTTCTCGTTGCAACATTTCCTGTGCTTGCTTCTGGATGTCGCAGATCTAATCTCAAAACTTCAAGGGTTTATCAACTTCATGTTGGTTGTAGTCAGTGTCAGGGTTCGATTGTGTCGAGGAGCTGATCAAGTTGATAGGCGCTAAGGGTTTAAATCTGTAATAGATCTCAAACGGACTCTTTCTTGTAGAGGTTTCTTGAGCACAATTGTAGCTGTGATGTATGTATGCAAGACTTCCATCCCATGTTTGTTGATGCTTGTAGTTGTACATGCGAAGCAGTTGTGCTACCAATTGATTCACAAATTCCGTATGTTCGTCGGTCTGAGGATGGAAAGATGTCAAAAATGAGAGTCTTGTGTCAAGCTGTTGCCAAAGAGTCTTCCAAAATACACTGACGAATCTGGAATATCGGTCAGAAGTAATGGTTGTCGGTAAACCAAAGTGTTTCCAAACATGTGTAAAGAAGAGCAGAGTAGTCTGTTGCGATGTCGTGGTATTCTTACATGGAATGAGAATTCCCATCTTGGAAAATATATCGACCACTACTAAGATTGCGTCATGTTGATGTTTGGTAGTAGGTTATCCTGTCAAGTAGTCCATAGAAATAGATTCCCATGGTCGACTAGGAACTGGAAAATGTGTGTATAATCCCTGTCGTTGATTAGGAGGTTTAGCAATGGCACAAACCATGCATGATCGAATGTACTTGTTGACGTCAGTTTTAAGTGTAGGAAAAAAGAAATACTTCTAGAGAATAGAACGTGTCTTTGCTACTCCAAAGTGTCATGTAGTCTTGCTATAGTGCATGTCCCAAATGAGCTGTTGTCGATTCTCACCGGTCGATACACAAATTTGTCTAAGCTTGTATAGCAAGGTGTCTTTCAGTAAATAGTCGGAGGTCGACGAATTGTCGATCTGTAGTTTTCGATAGACTATTGAAAAGTCGTTGTCATCCTGATACAATTGAGGCTAAGTGGTCGTGTTGTATCCCTGCATACTTATCACTATGAAGAGGAGAGTAATGGCTGGTCAACTTAGACAATCGGCGGTGGCATTAGCTTTACCTTTCCGATACTTAATCACCAATTGGAATTTTTGTAGGTAATTAATCCACTTGAGCTGTCGATTTGTTTGTAGTTTTGACTGGGTTGGATCGAACTGTAGAGTCTTATTGTCAATGAGGATGATCGTTTCCTTGCCAAGGATGTAACATGCCTCCATTGCTTGAGAGCTCGCACAATGGCATACAGTTCTTTTTCGTATGTTGAATATATTCTAACTGTGTCGTTAAAAGTTTCATAATGAAAAGAAACTACGTGACTAGACAGAGTGATCACTATGCCCAAGACATAGTCTGATGCATCAGTCTCAATCTAAAAGGGCTGATGAAAATAAGGTAACACAAGTACTGGTGCAGTGCAGAGCTTGTTCTTGAGTTGTTCAAAGACTTCTTGTTGTTTCGATGTCCATTTAAAGACTATTTTTCCCTTTCCCTTCGTCAACTGATTCAAGGGCCAGGATATGTGACTTAAGTCGAGTATGAATCGTCAATAGAAATTCGCCAAACCAAGAAAAATTCTTATTTGTTGAATGCTTTGAGGAATGGACCAATCTTTGAGGATTTGTACTTTTTCTGGATCGACGTGAATGCCTATAGAGTCAATTACATACCCCAAATATTTGATGTTGGTCATCGAAAAGGTGCACTTGTCCATGCTCAACTGAGGTTGATGTTGCTGGAGAGTGTCGAGGACTTGTCGAAGCTATCTGACATGTTCTTCCCATGTTCGACTCAAAATGAGTATGTTGTCAAGATAGACAATGACACATTTTCCAATGAAAGTTCGAAGAGTGTTATCCATGTATAGCGTGAAGGTCACAGTTTTATTGGTTAAGCCAAAAAGCATGAATAACCATTCAAACGATCCTTCCTTTGTCTTGAAAGCAGTTTTCCACACATATGTAGGCTCGATTGGAATCTGATGATATCCCGACTTGAGGTTGAGCTTAATAAAGAATTTGGAACCTTTCAGACAGTCGATGAGATCGTCTATCCATGGAAGAGGGTAGCGATTCTTTACCGAAATTTTTTTGAGTGCCTCATAGTCTATGCACATGCACCAAGTCCCATCTTTATTTGGAACGAGGATGACTGGACTTCCACAAGGATAGGAGCTGGTCAGATATGAACTTTGTTGATCAATTCTTGCATTTGTCTGCAAATTTCTTCATTATCGAGAATGGATCTTCTGTAAACAGATGCATTAGGAAAAGAAGAACCACGAGCAATTTCAATGGAGTGTTTTACCTAGAAATGTCAAGGTACTCCATCTGGCTGTTGGAATAAACTCTTATACTCATCGAGAACATTTTCAATCAACTCCTTCTCTCGGGAGCTGCACTGGTCGGTGATTCGACTTGTTGTTGCAGTATTCCTATAATGTTGCGGTTTGATCATAATCAATGTGAACTTATGAGCATGATTGATGAGCTTCTTCGTTTGCTTAGCATATATCATTAAGACCGTTGGTGTAGGTCGTCGCTTTGGTATGTCATACCATTGATTTTGGATTTTAACAATCACCTTCTGAGGTCATGACTGATAACTTCCATGGAAGTCCAACAAGTAAGGTTTCCCTAACAAGGCGTCGTCTAGGGAGAGTGGTGCCATGTCTCGAAGTACTTCATCTTCAAATGGTTTTATGAAGTAGGCGAGTTTGCATTGATGGGTGATCCGTAGTTCCTGTCCATCCTTCATCCAGCCGATATTGTAAGGCTGAGGATGCAGAGTGGTGACAAGACCTAGTTTCTTCACGAGATCTTTAGAAATGAATTTCTTCTGGCTACCGTTATCCACAATCATATGTAATGGATTACTATGAACCCATATCCGTGTATGGAATAGGCACTCTCATTCCTCCTCGTCGACAATAGTCGAGGCTATTGGAGTGGTCGATGTCAATGTCAAAAGGGTCGTTGCATCTGGATCAGATTCTTCCATCGTCTTGTCGAACACATCGAATGTCGACACTTTTTCCAAAAATGTCTTCCGGGATTTGCATTCAGACGTATCATGCAAAGATGAGTGGAGCTAATCACACCATTTCCCGGTAGGCAATTGTTTGCTACGTTCCCTTTTCTGAAAAGGATTTTTGTCGTGATCTGGCTTTAGCGGTGTCGGCTGAGAATATTTCAGACTTGTCGAAGTCAGCTGGTGCCTTCAGGTGGTCATACTGATGCCGGCTTTGTCACGAAGAATTTTTTCCTTTCTCCTTGGTTTCCAATTTGCTGGCATAGTGGAAAGCATCCGTAAGCGTATTGGCAGTCATAAATTCCATCTCTTGCTGAATGTACTGGGACAATCCGCTGATGTGCTTCAGAACAAGCAATTTATCTTCTTCCTAGACGTCAATTCTATCCAAGAGTCGATAGAACTCGTTGGTGTAACTTTGTACTTATTGGTATTTCCATTTCCTTAGTTGTTGCCACTTCTTGTACTGTTGTTTGAGGTATTTGGGAGGGTAAAATTCCTTTCGGACATATTCGACGAATTTATCCCATGTTTCGATGGGGTCTCCACTTTTCTCCATATTTTTCGAGAGGTTATCCCACTAGCAGTGCACAGATGTTGACATCTTTAAGGATGCAATGGTGATATTGTCAGCTTCCAAGAGTTGATTCACAAAGTAATAGGATTCGAATTGTTGTACCCAATTGTCGACGGATTCCGTGTCAATCTTGCCTTCAAGATTCGGTATGTCCAAATTCATTTTCACTTTGAAGGGCCTGATTTTGTTGGAGTTAGTTCTGGTCGGAAATCCTCCCGATGTCGAAGCAAATCGTGTGAGTATCTCATTGAACTAGGTGAACATTTCAGTCTGTTTTTGGGCCAGCGCTTGCTCAATAAGTTGCGTTGTCTCGTTAGTTGCATGTTTATCGTCTATTTCTTCTGCCATTTCTGGAGGTAACGTCTGCTTGGATTGCTAATATTGTGAGCATGTTTGAACCGGAATAAGTCAGGAAACTTTGCTGGAAGTGTCTATGCAAAACTTAATCACAAAAAAAACTGATTGCTCTGATTGAGTATGCTCTGATACCAATGATCCGCACCTTCCCAGTTGCAAGAGGGGGACAACAGTTTGAATGAATGAATCAGATCTATTATGGAGGAAGCTAAAATAATAGACTAAGCAAAGTAAGAATACACTACGTAGATAAACACAAATACACATAGACAATATGTAGGAATGTGAACTGGTCTTCTCTATTACTCGATGGATGAATGCTTGATCGATCGATTGATGTATGTTACAATATTATACATGATTTTATAGAATATTGAGACGCTTGGGTTCCTTCCTATTACGTTTAGTTACAATAGAAGTTAGAACGGTTCAGAAGTTCAACCGTTACAGTCGACTAGAAGACAGAGAGACAATTTGTCATGGTTCGACAGTCACAAGTTGCAAGTCGACGCTGCATGTCGACGTCATGAAACTGTTTAAGGTTGCTGAACTTGTCGAAGTTGTTGTGGTTGTCGAAGTTATGTCCAATTCGGAACTTGTCAAATTTTTGTCGAAGTCGATGACTTTTCACAGTTGATGTTAGCATTCGTCAACAATGCCAACTGCTGAATGGATAAAAAATGCCTACTGGTATATATCCTGATAAAACTAGAATAACAAAAAATACACTTGTAGTGCATATATTAGAAAAAGACATGATAGTTGGAGTAACCTGGTGGTGTTCTAGCAAATTCATCCTACAGATAGTTAAATCTACCCAAATATCAAACTGGGTTTAAACAGGCTTAATCTAAGACAAAATGATAACAAGTGGTTGTTTACTCTCCTAGATCTAACACATCAGGTAAGCTTTTAAACACTAAGAGGTAAATGGGCAATAAGATTTACCTCGAATTTTCTGATTTTCCAAGCTCCAGCTTCAACTTGATCTCCAAGAATTGAACGTGTTTTAATAAGAAGAAGAACAATACCTCCAAGAGCTAGATGTAATGATTAAGATCTAAATTATATAAAACATGCCATGCATCAAAATGAATGGAAACATAACATGGGAGAATAATCCAAGTTATATTAATGAGAGATAATAAGACTATTACAAAGTTACCCTTGATGTCCAAGAAACAACTTCCTCTTCCAAGCTTTCCTCTTGTTATCTCTGCAAATCTCTTAAGACCATAGGTTTGATGCCTCAAAAGTTCTCCCCCTAGCTTATGGATGGCTTCCTTCTTATATCATTTTGGAGGCCAACCACTAGGAGATAATAATGGATCTAAGGGAGTAGAAGGTGGATAAAGAAGGTGACTCATAGCAAGGAAGAAGGAGGAGATGAGATTCGAGAGGAACCTCTATCCCAAAAGTTTCTCCTTCGAATCCAAGATCCAAAATTCAAGGGATAATATGTTTAGGGGATTTTAGTTTGACCAACACTAAGCATAGCACAATGAAGTTCTAATTTCCTTGCCCCTACAGGCATGCAATGCATGAAAATGTTGTAATTTCGCACCTTGCACCACTAGCAGGGCGCGAAAATATGGGTAAAGTGGCCTGTGTGAGGAGGCATTCGACCATAACAAGTTGGATTCGTCTCCAAATAAGGTTAGGGAGGGGACCAACATGATAGAAATGAGCTCAACACTTGCTAGGAGGTATGTCCATTAGGTTCGGTAAGGTGATATAACATGAATATGGGAAATGGCACTCAAAGTGATCATTTGAGGTACAACAAATTCCCCCTAAAGTGTGAGGTCAGAAGGAACTGATGGCCGAAACACTTTACAAATATGTTTCGCAGAGATACTTGCAAGGAAGATGGAGAGGAAGTAAAAAGAAACATCAACCATATGTCTAATAAACTCGAGGCGGGAATACCCATGATCAAAACAACAGACTAACAGTATGGTTGTCGACCAATACAAAGCAGATCCATGATAGTACTGACTCAACAATGACTGAAGAAAGATCATGGATACTAGATTACAAGCATAGATCCATGATAGAATATTGACACAGCCACGACCGATAAAAAAGTGGATCTGTGTTACAATTCATAAACGGGACCACCAACATAATTACTATGTGTGGACCTACTCAAAAATTGCCATCGCAGCTTGGATTTGAAAGAATCATCAAAATCATCCATGGTCTTCTACTCAATCCCAAAGCAATACGAATCTAGCCATGTGATTACAGGGAGTTGAAGTCGAACATGGTGGAGACTACTTGATTAACGGTCAATGATGTGAACCATTAACAAGTACGACAGAAATCACCAATGATGACAGTCATCCCCAAGGTATATCTAGTACATCCCAAGGAATGTGAATAAGGATTCTTGAAATCGAACATTCAAGGCTTTATTCAATCAAAGGTCAATGATGAAAATCTACTGTCGAATACGAGGAAACCTGCCATTGAGGTATGAAGGTACCAAGGTACTACAGTTGGTTCCTAAGCCTAATTCATGGATAACGAGTTTATGTCGACAGGAATAGATCCTTCAAAGGAGGGGCATAATGAATCCCACATCATTGACATGAAACCGAGATAGGAAAGTAGTGTGGATTAATGGAACATATGAGTGTGGATTGACACAAAAAGGTAGAGGTTAATAATATTGCATATGCTTGACTTAGGTTAACACTGATCCTTTGAACATATAACGACATGCGACACAGCTTGGCAGTAGGAACTGACAGAGCTAACAACCAAAAGGTGAGAAGACTCAAGTTTAGGAGGTTCATTGAATGATTCTCACATGAAAGACGACTCACGATTGTAGGTGTGACCAGGATATATACTGAATACCCAAAGAAGACAAGGTATGGATGCATGCCACGTTCAAAGGTGAAGACTCATAAGATTTCAGAAACGGTAAACTCGGTGTATTCCCCCATTTTCCCCCATCATGAATGACGAGTACCTCTTTGTTTTTTAACAAGCTCGAGGAGGATAAAAGATGCTCGGTATATGTAATGCCCCTAAAATGACTTTGGACCTTAGGGGCACTTGTCGAGTGACCCAGCCGAACAACTTCGATAAAGTGGTTTCTTGAGCCTTGATACGTCTTAAAAGATTGAGGAAAACCTGAAGATGTGAATGACGACAATAATTGATAAATGAATTAAGGATTTAAATTATATATGTGGAGTGGTATAATTGATTGATTAGTTCTTGCTTAATGATTAGCCCTGATTGATCAAGTCAAAGTATAGTAGGACAGCTACAACCTTAGCTTTGTGACTTGGGAGGACGCAACTGAGATGCATCATAGCTTTCCGCATTTATTCTGAACTTCGGGACGAAGTTCTAAATAAGTAGGGGTGTATGTAGTGCCCCTAGACTACTGTAGACATTGAGGGAACTTGCTTAGTGACCCGACTGTTTCAAACATTAATAAAATAATCCTTTGATTTTATTTTGAGTATATTTATGATTACCATTGATTGTAAATCAATAAAATAATGATTTATGTTTGTGAGAAATGTGTGTAGCGATAGGTGAAACGGTTCACCGAAGGACACATAAAGGAACATGAAGGGTCGTAGAGTACGGGTAAATCACACACAGGGGGAGTGACGACGATGTCGACTTCCGACAAGAATACCACGCATGAGCAGATAAGCATTGATCCGCTTGCTCAAGAGGAATGCGTGAGGGCGTACGAGGTGGGCCACGACGGAGCTGGTCACGTACGAGTTGAGGGGCGCACAGTGAGAACGGACTCACTCCTCAGCGCCATTAGTCCCTAGATAGCATGTAGACGGAGGATGGATGGTAACGATTCCTAAAATCCCTACAAGAGTTCCCGCAAGTCAAAACGGAAAGACGGTGGCAGAAGGGCCCAACGATGCGGTACCCTGTCGAGAACGGAAAGAATGGATGCAAGGACCCAACAATGCGGTACCATGCCAAGGAATGGAAACCATGGATGAGTGGGCCCGACGGAGTGGTGCAATGTCAGGGAATTAAAAATGAAGGAACCAGGAGCCCAACGGCGTGGCACCGTGATCCTAGTGAGTTTGATTGTTAAATTAAACTGCATAAAAACTTAGGAGAATAACTCTAGATTATTACTTGGCAAATGCATAAAAATAGTTTAGACATTTGCACATGAATAGTTATTCTGTTGAGCATTTAAAATAATAGAAATCATTATTTAGGAGCAAAATATAATCCTAAGATTAGACACCTAGTCAACTAAAAGCTAGGAGTTGATTAAAATATCTGGGGGACAAACTAGAGCAAACTTAGGGGTGTAGGTGCACTTCCCAAAGAAACTGACACTTGGATGGGTGAGTGTTTTAATTAAATAATTAATTAAAAATATTTAATTATGCATGAAGCGACATGTGTCGCATGAGATTTTCCTTTATAAGGAAGGCTTAGGGAATGGGTAAAGGGCCCATAATTTGGACGATTGTCCTAATATTCGAATGCCTCAAAGACTTGCTGCTATCTAAGGGTTTGGCTTAGAAATCCTGGTGGGAAGGGAAGCCCAAGCTGAATTTCTGAAATACTTGTGTGAGCTCTACGACCCAAAGCTCGGGGGAGGCCATGCGACTGAAAGCATGAGCCTATGGTTGGGTGGCGAAGCTAACGGTTGCTTCGCCTATGGTTAAACGAGCTTTGCTGGAGGGATCCTACGGAAGACGCAGACAACAATGGACCAGCTGGATCCGGTTGACAGGTTAAGGTTTGCTTATTTTTGTTAAGTTATTCACTCTTTTATTTTATTTTTCCAATAACTATAATGGCTAATTTGTTTGTATGAAGTTTTTAAAGTTTCAGGTTCAGTTCAAGGGGACCCTAAAGGAGGGGTCCTACTTTTGGTATCAGAGCCGGTCGAGCCTTGAGGGCACCAGACTCATATTATTCAGAGGTCTTTGGGGAACGTTGCAAATTAAGGAGTGGATTGACGACAGCTTTACCAAAGAACTTCACCAACTGTTGAGCAGCGATTCCACAGGTACATTTCATTCTAAATGTTATTCATTTTCAGTTCTTCTCGATTAGATAAAAATTTCAACCTTAATACTCTGGAATTTTCTTGGATGACAGCGGATCTGAATTTTATTACTTCTGTGTAGATAGAAAAGTATAAAATTCTGTTATTTAAGAATTACTAGTTCAGTATGATGAATCTTGTTACAGATCCCATACGTTGGGTCCTCCTTTGGGTGGGATCGAATCTAAAATTTTTATTATGTTGCGAATTCGAGTGTCATATAATTTTACGGCTGCCTCTAAATACCAAATCCTTTTGATCCAGATTCTGTATTAAGAACCGAATACGTTTTTTATGATATACTATGTTTCACTTCCAACTCTACCCTGAAGATTTGCCTTTTTCTGAGTCTACGAATGCATTTAAATTCTATTCTATTCTTTTGTGATCTCTGTGGTAGATCGATCAATAAACAGATCGTGGTATCATTTAATTTATGTTCCATTCTTTTGTGTTTCTCTATATGCGCCCGATCGTGGACTTTGTTCAATGTGTTTCTCTGTATGCACCCAGATCGTAGCAACGATAACTTTGCCCAATGTGTTTCCTTGTACACGCCCAGATCGTAGAGTCCGCTCAATGTGTTTGTTAAATCTCGGTAAACGCCATTACGCCCAAAACATGGTGTGTCTTTACTACTCGAACTCTATTTATTGTTCTATTTTGATCTCTGTAATTAGTTGATTTCTGTACAACCATATCGCGATCAATATTTACTACTTATACCCGGTTCTAATGTGTGTATGGATCTCTATATTAGACATATCCTATCCATCTGGATCGTAGCAAATCCCTGCCGCTTAGACTTTGTTTTATTGTTTTATAAGACCTCTGTTTACCTTATTTACAACACTGTCTCATCCAGTTATTCGCATATTTTAGAACCTGTGTATGTGAAGCATGAAAGCCATAACGCAATAGCCTAAGACATTTCCCATGCGATTCCTTGATTCACATCTTTGTGTGTGTATCTTAAACCTGTATGTGCTGCATACCCAAGGATGTCCGCGGCGTCTTAGATCTGTTCATACTTATCTAGCCTTGATCTTGTAAGTGTTATAAGAGCGTAACAGACCCATGCCCCATCGATGCCACGTCGATCGTGCCCTGCTACATATATCTTTGATCTCTTCTATGGAAATTATCGTGTGACCCGTTGCTGCAGTTCCACTCCAAAACTTCACGTGGCACCCTTAAACATTAATACTGGACAGTGGTTCAGAGTTAGAATTTGGCGTCCATGGCCTAGGCTGTAATATATATGAACTTAACGTCTTCTTCGGCGGTAATTAAAATTACGGATGGTCTCTACTGGGTCGGATAAACAACCTGTATATAATTGATTTTTATTTATTTTTAATTAACTGTGACTTCTCTTCTACTTAGTGCTTACTCTGTCAGTTTTACACCGACGACCCTCCTTTAACTGAACCCATAGGAGACGCGCTGCTGTCGAATTTCCTATAAAAAAAAAAAAAAACTATTTTTTTTTTCTCCACTGATGAAGCCGAACTTATTGTCTAGCCCGTGACATGTGGACACAGCTAAACGCCACAAAACGATTGTTCCCGTAGACTCCCAACCGGCCGCTCATTTAACTGAGCACGATGGAAATTAAGCAGGCGTGTTTCGGCGCTTTGTATGCCGAAGGGGAGCTGAATCAAGGACAATTATTTCTAGGTAATATGGAAATCCCTTCTCATATACATTTATCGACGTGGAAAATTAGTCATCTTCCAGCAATGCAGATCGTAGAACGTTACTTTTAAATAGAATATATGATTTTGTATTCCATTTAACTCTGCATTTCTATTCTCGAGATCAATAATCCACCTTGATATCTTTTAATCTTTCCCGAATCTGAGAAAAGATAGTTAGAATCTTCCTCTTTGTTTATCTCGGATTTCAGGAAGTTACTTCTAACTAAATCGCACGTCTTCATTTCTTGCCAGATCTCATCTCTCAACAACCTGGCGGTCTTTGCTCCACACATAGTGATGTATTGTTAACTGATTTCGCCTCAATGAACCATCAAACCGAAACTTTGAATTGGTCACATATTTTATGAAATCTTGTGCCATCTCGTGAGTTAATGTTGTAGTGATCTGGAAGATCACGTTGCATTATGGTCGCATATTTTCCTTCTATCCCGAATTTCCTTTCAATTCTTTTGACACAATTGGTGTGAACCAGATCTCCTCTTTGGATTATCAGACGATACAATTTTCGAAAATCTTTACTATTAAAACTATGATTATTAATTGATTATAACAATGGGATCAATGCCGTAACAATGTTCAATTCGGTTAAAATGATTTTAAAGCCGTAAATGTTTTTAGCTATATGAAAATACTCACATATAGTGAATTAGTAGAATGGAAAAGGTGAATCTCTATTATTAAAGGATCAACTCCTTTTAGAATTGCATGTATTTTTGTAGGAAAAGATTTGGAGGAAATCTTTCGAATGATACAGTGGTATTTGTTTTAGCTATAGGGAATCTGGATGTTGAAAGAGTAGAAATCGAAAATCAAATCGATCTACCTTTCTAAAAATCGTGAACTCTGTTTTTCGATATTTTCTTTTCTCTCACTTGAGTTCCACTGAATGCAATGAGATGTTGGGAAGACAAATTATATGGCGATTGTAGTTAGTCATTGAGGAATTCGGCGTATCCATCTCTGATGGCCTTCAGAATCCCTTAAAAATCGTAAATCTGATCCTTAAAATCCCCTGCTGTTCTTTTTCCCCATACTCGTGGCGTTTCCAGGTTTTATTCTGTGATTTTAATTCAAACTCTAAAAAAATTTATGTATGTCGAATTCAGGGCAGCGATTCCAGAATTGGTTTTTGTGATTTTACCTTGCACTTTAAAAGAAATTTCTGTTTTTGTGATTTTACCTTACACTTTAAAAGAATTGGACAACGTTTCCAGTTTGGTAAATATGAATTGTAAAAGTGCTTATTCATTCTCTGTGTATCCTCTCCATCGACGTTTCCAGATCTAGTAATTTGATTTACAAATTGATCAAGTCTGTTTGCATTCCTCTTAGCGCCCCCAGAATTATTTATCAAGGACCGATCTGGGAGATGGCGATCCAGGGTATGAATTGTCTTCCTATTATTATCCCTGAAATTTATAAATGTATTCTATCTCTGTACATCGAATAACAGGGCATTTCTAGTCCTGTAATTACAAATTCAGATCCGATCTTGGCTTTTGATTTTATTAAATTGATGGTTTCGTTTTAGAACTCAGAGTTTTCAAATCCGATCTTGGCTTTTAATTTGTACTTTTAATTTGACTCTGTACCCATTTGTCTCTACAGACCCAATTCTTAGGTAACGGAATCTGAATCTAGGGGTCAGAGTTTCAAGACCAATGGCATTTTTCCTTAGCTTTGCCCTGCTTTGTACACGTGGATAGAAAATCTGTTCTGTGCTTCTCTTATCTCGAAATCCACTAGACAATTCCAGAACTCGTAACTGATAGATAAGTAATGACCCTGCGTATGCAGCTCTGTGCTTTAATATTTGTACATACCCGAACTCATGAGAGACGTAGGGAAGTTAGAGGAATATTGTTGACACCCAAAGCGTGTATTTCAGTTTCAATTTCATAAATTTCTGAGTTGAATCTTGACGTCTTTATTTTAAAAAAAATCATGGTAACCGAAACCCAGATTTGATGTTCTCTCTGTCTCAATTTCATAACTTTCTGAGTTTAATTCTTGACGTTTTTATTTTAAAAATTTACGGTATTTGAAATCTAGACTTTGGCTTCATCTAGTTTAAACTCGTAACATTCTGAGCCTGAGTCTTGGCGATTGATTTTAGCTTTCACAGCATTGGAAATTTAGACTTGAATTTTATTTGAATTCAAATCATACAGCATTCTCAACTGCGATCTGGCATTGATTTCAAACACATCGCACTCTGAATCCCAATTTTAGCTTGATTATATAATATTATATTTTAAAAATTAGTATATTAATAAAAGTTAATATGTTAAATAGTATAAAATGTGATATATTATATTTTAATACAAATCGCATATATTATATTTATTATAATATATTATATTATACTATGACATACTATCATTTTTATTATAAGAAATATAATATACTATTATATAATAATATAATATTAATGATTTTTTATCAATTTCTTATATATTATATTATATTAAATTATATATATAATGTTATGCTTAATTAATAAATATAGATTAAAATTTATTTACAAAATTTTAATTTATGTTTATCATTCAAAACTAAAATATTTTACTTTGTTTTATTTTAGAAGTACTTTATTAAGTCCCCGACATATATTTTTCGGTCGGAGGCATTAGTCGAGAGGGCTATGTCAAAATTTTGTGAGTTCACTAAGGTTTTGGTATAGTGAGAGCAATTTTCATTTATGAGGATTTTTTAAAAAACAAATTTTCTTAGTTTTCATTGGCTCCGTAGGCCGTGATGTAGGCCTAGGGATTTATGCCCTAGGCCCCAGCAGCATGCTTGCATTAGCTGGTTTAATGGAAAATGAATGCGATTTAGTGTACTACGCTGCAGGGGTCAATAACGTTGGTTCCTGGTTGATTAAGGAAGGCCATACCGCTATTCAATGCAGGTTTTGTGGATGGGATGGACCAATGAGGGACATCATTTCGGATAGGAAGGCCATGCCACTATTCAATGCCTCCATCCCACACCTAGCCTCCTTCATGCGTTCAATTCAATTCATAAAGCAGGCAAAGGACACTCAAGTGTTGAAGATGACATCTACCTCGTCTGTGTTGTCTCTGGATATCGACGTGTGGCAAAAGGATGCAGACTGGCTTGTTATCATCGATGAATTGCAGAAACATGCAACGTTCGTCTGTCTCTCTTTCTAATGCATTTGAGCTCATAATTTATGAGTTTGAGGCACAAATACCTTATCGTTTACTACCTGTTGCGTCTGAACACTAAAAAACGCCTGCACCTCTAAAGAAGAACCTCTACAGACTCTGAAGGAAGAAGAACCTGCATCTACA
Source organism: Larix kaempferi (assembly GCA_027924585.1). NCBI lineage: Eukaryota > Viridiplantae > Streptophyta > Pinopsida > Pinales > Pinaceae > Larix > Larix kaempferi. The sequence goes on from BSBM01000255.1 coordinate 8,073,517, forward strand.
CACTTTGAACGAGGACCTCTGCACACTCTGAAGAAATGCTCCTTGGTTCACCTGCACATATCGAAGCAAGCAACTAGAGAAGGTTAGTATCAAAGCAAGAAGCTATAGAATTTGAGTTTATCTATACGGCAAACATGATTTTACGTTAAATTACTAACAACTTTAAATAGGTTTAAATTACTAGCATCATACTAAAGGTCTCCAACTAAAACATCTGGCCTCAGTGAATCATACAAGCCACGATAGACTGCAATTCCCACGGAACCTATGTTGAACCCAGGATGGATACCATTAAGACCATTGGAACAGATTTCCATGTTCTCTTGTAAACATCAAGAAGTCCGTTAAATTGTCTCTCTTCTCCTTTCTTTGTAGTTTTGGCATCGTTAGCCAGCCGAGTTTCAGCATAGTCCAAATAATAAACAAAAGTGAGAGAAGACGCACTAGCTGCACCACCAAAGGACAAGTTTCCAGCAAACCATTTCCAGTAACCATCCCTCTCTTAATAGTTAAAACCGAAGAAGCTCTTGAAGTAATGAAGAGTGATTTGTTATTTCAATACGATAGACTTATACCTCGAGGTAGTTGTAGGTAACTCTATAGACTGCAAGAATGGAACAAATGCTTTCGACTAGAGATTATCTATAGGTAAACAAAAATAATGACAAAGTTATTATTACCTAAGATGACAATATCAAGAGGTTTAAAATAATACAAATGGTAAAAGGGTACAATAGGTGTAATTTATGCAAAAAAAAAACTACTTGAAACAAATTTCCTCTTTTTCCTGTGTCACGAACAAAAAAATACATGATTTATGACTCATAATATGTCGAGAATTTCTTTTGCAAACCTGATTCACCATGCATTTGTCTTAAATGAAACATAATAGTGCATTAAAAGGATTATAGTAAAAAATAAACGTACTTGTTTTTGTTGCATCCAATGAATGTACTGTGAAGAATCTATAACAATAATATACATTAGCACATCATTTATGTGTTGATACCATGCTTATGGAATGGGAAACAACAAGTAAGATAGAGATAATTTAACACCATTCACAACAACATGCATTCTCTTGATTCATGAATTAAGTGTTAGTTGTGAATAAATAGATGGAAGGAAGGAAAATAAAAATGGTGTGAGATCATAATTTGGAACTTGAGAGATTAACATTAAATATAATATTAAAGGTACGTATTTAAATAAAACTTTTTAAGCCTATGTTGTTGATGACTGAGGATTCCATTGATGGTCGCAGTGAACCATGCCCACCTTCCATTCCCAGTGTTGCTGCAACTGAGAGAGCATCCGCATAAGGCATATGGAGTCCTGCCCTCCTGAAACGGCCACCAGGGATCCCCTCATATGGAGTCCTACTCTAAGTGCATCATCCTACGCTTTAGATTGTGTGTTCTTGAAGGTAATTCATTTTCTTGCAACCCACGACACTTCTGTTTGAAAACTGAATACAACACGTCTCCCTAGAAACAAGATACTTGAAAACCAGATACACCACTTCTACTTTTCCCCATAGTCACGTCCAGAAACCCTAGGTGAGAGTAATTCTAACCAGATTTTTAGCGAACAAGAATACCCCTCGGTTCTTGACTTGGGTTGTTTCAGAGGTAATAAGCCTATAATAAATTCAATGCGCCACAGCTGGTGAAAGAAGTGAAGTACAGATGGTTTTACTAATCCATGCAAGTGTACAGCTGTTGAATTTAGGTTATTGCTTGGTTAGTGCTGATTCCTTTACTCACCTTGAGTTGAATGTTAACCTCCACCAAATCACTAGTAAAAGGCCCACTATTCGAAACCTTGTAGAGTCCACAGTAAATAGTAAGAGGAGATTTGACCATGTTGCACCTAAAAGTGAATAGTATGGTCTTACAATATGTCCTCCTTCAATGGACATTCCCCTATTTATAGACTTAAAGAATGTTAATGTCAAGGGTATATGCAATCATGGGTAAGTGTAACCCACACCAAATGATTATGATTATGATTATGAATTCATAATACTAAAAAATACCTACATTGAGGGAACTTTGTGAAAATCCAACAAGAGAAATCTGATGTGTTTTGAAGTATTAAAGCAAATGCTCCTTTTAGATGTCACATATTGATGTGAATAGGGTCAAAATGCTTTCTTGTAATGGAAAATTGTGAAGAAATCATATGAATTTCTTATTGATTACACAATTATAATCGAAATTGAAGATACCTGATTTGGTTGACTCATTTCTAAACTGATTGTTTATTAATGATTAATTATTTAAAATAATGATGAAAATTTGTATGATTCTTATGTACAAGATTGTATTTTTAATTTGAATATTTGTTACGAAACAATGTATATTTTCAAGTTAAAAAGAAAAGAATATTAAATAAAATTATTTAGTTAATTATTTTATATTAAATAAATTTATTTAGTTAACTATTTTATATTAAATAATAAATGAAAATATAAATACATCTAATTATTTTTACTTTAATTTTAATTAATGTGGGTGTTAAGAAAAATGATATTAACTTTATTAATCACATCTTCCCTATTATGCAAAATCTTATTAATCATGACTTATGTATAATTAATATGCTCAAACTTATCCAAAATTTTGACTCATTATCTTTTTATTGATCTAGACCATACATAAATAATGTATACAAGTATAGAATGAGTTTGTCACAATATGTTTTGATACAAGGTTGTGGAGGAGGAAGAAGGCCGTTACAATTTTAAACACAGTTTGTCACAATATGTTTTGATACAAATCGGATTTTTTCACTAAGCTATGTGGTTTAATGATCAAATTGACAAGAGAACAATTGCTTCTCAACGAATTAATTCATGTCTTGACCTCCATCAACAAAAAGCTATTTACCCATAGGAAAACAGAGCAGGTGACAATATCGGGGACATTGCCACCTCGTGGCTCTTGCTTTATTTTATGTTATGAGTACTTTATTTTAGTACATTTATGTATTCAAAAGTATTCATGTTTTTAGTCATATCAAAGATGGTTTTTTTTATTAATTTTAGTTGTACGCACCTTTTCAATTTAGCTTAACCATAGTTACATGAATTCTAGTGCAAGAGGTGAGTTGTAAATATACCTTCCCCACAAAATGACAAACTTACAATATTTTATTATATCTCTTAGGAAGCCCATTTTAGACCTCAAAATTCCCCTATTATGAAAGATTTGAAATAGAACAATAAAATCGGCATATCAGGAATTGTTATTTAGATTTGAGACTTTAAATTGACATTTATTACAATTAAGAATTAGATTTCTTGAATTGTAGCATCTTCTTTTTTTAATGGAAAATTGCATTTTCTGAAATAAAAAATCACACTTTATTGATTGAAAAACACATTTGTTGAATAAAAAACCACGTTTTTCAAATTAAAAAATGCACATTTCGTATTAAAAATTGCATTTTTGAATTGAAAAATTGTGTTTTTGGGATTACAATTTCCACTTTTGGGGTTCAAAATTCTTTGAAAATATCAGTTTTGGAATTGAAAATCGCACTTTTGGAATCGAATATGCACTTCTTGAACCCAATTTTGCAAGTCTTTAGAAGGGTTTTTTGGGGCTTTAGAAAGCGTGATTTTGTACTTTTTTAGTCTAGCTTCTGTTGAATTAAGTCCAAATTTAATGAAATGGGCATTTTGGTGTTGAATTGGAAACATTTTGTCTTCCTATGAATGTATCTTGCACTCTCTCTTTTTTCTTCTTCTTGGACTACCTTTCTTTGCTTATGAGCATTGATATCTTCACTTAAACTCTCTCACATTTGAAAATTTTCCTTACATGTTGTCACTCCTCCAACAACTCCACCGACAATACCAAGGAAATGATATCTTGCTTGAGTCACTAATGTCCCATAAGTATTATTGCATAGCTTACAATAATTTTTTCATCAATTCTTCTTTCAAGGTATTTCCGTTCAAAAGGTTTAAATTTAGGTGCCATTCGCTTTCTCTAGAGGGCATCAAAATATACCATTGACAAGAAAGAAAACATCCACTAAGATTTAATAAACTTTTGTAAGGATTTAGTAAACACACATGAAAAAATGTTACAATTTACAAACACTAAAATAAAAACTTGAAAATAATAAACCCTTGGATATGACAAGAAAAACACCCTATAGCCGAGGTTTTTAGTGTTACAACATTGACAAAAAATGACAAAAAAACCTCTGCTACAACCTCCAATTTTTGTAAGGGATGTTTTTGTAGTCGTTATAATGGATATTCACTATAGCTAAAAATCTTGGCAACTGAAGTTTGTAGTAGATGTTTTTAAAACAATGTTTTTTAGTTATATCATGCGAACCAATGCATTTTTTATACACCAAACGCATTGCTGCATACCTTTATAATAAATGCACCGGTGCATACCTTTACAGTAAACGAACTAGTGCATATAATTTAATGTAGACATGGTGCTAATATAATATTGTAACAACACTGGTAAGTTGTATATACATATATTGGTGCCTACATTCATTGTCAATGCATTGTTGCATAAATTTTAATGTTGGTATATCGGTGTATATATTACATTGTGAAAGCATCAATGCATTTAGTTTGACGGTACGCTTTGGTGTTGTAATTCCCCTCAAACTAGATATGACTATCGATATTGACGACATTTATTGGTAAGTGACTCAGTTAAAGAAACCAAGATAAAGGACTGCTTATATGTTGATTTAGAATAAAATATTGATTGATTAGCGATATTTGTGATAACTGAATATGTTTCTAATGAATAATTGATTTAATGACGATTATGGATACTTATGGTTTTAATATGAAATATTGTTGATTGATTAGCACATGTGAAACCTTATGATGAATGTCGTATTTATGCTGAAATATGGAGGTGGAATTATGCGGGTGATTATGATGTGAATCCAATGGACAATTATCTTTGTTTGCTTAACGATTAGCGAATGAATGAAGTGAATTATGAGATGACGGTTTTGAGAAGTACTGTTGATGTGTGTGCTTTGAGTATGTGTACAGTGACAGGTAAGATGGTTTACCGACTGACTCATGATAGAATAAGAAAGGGGTCATAGAGGACGGGATAAACACACAAAATGGTACGACGATGGTGTCGAATCCCGATAGCATCCACGCACGAGTTTGGAAATCCCTTTCATCTTTACTTGGGGGAGCATAAAGTCATACAAGGGAGACCATAACGGATTGGTCACGTACGAGGTTGAGGGGCGCGCAATAAGAATGAACTTACTCCTCAGCGCCATTAGTCTCACATAGATTGTAGCCGGATGATTTATGGTAATGATTCCTAAAATCACTACACGAAATCCCAGCACAAAAGTAAAATGAGAAAGTGTTGTCAGAAGGACCCGACGATGTGGTATCTAGACAATTAAGGAAAGAAAGGGTTGTTAGAAGGACCCGACGATGTGGTACCTAGACGAATAAAGGAAATTGATAAATGAATACCTATGTAATTGGCATATGATATTGCATTCGATTATTTGTGCATGAAAGGACTATTTATAATTATGTACTTGGCATATATAATTGCATTAGATTATTTGTGCATGAAATGACTATTTATAATTATGTACTTGGCATCTAGTATTGCATTAGATTATTTGTGCATGAAATCATTATATTTATAATTAAATAATTGAGAATAATTAAATATGGAGCAAAAGATAGACTAGGAGTCATTAACTAGTCAACTCCACCTGCACCCACTAAAATAGGGATTGGAATCCTAGCATCAGGGGACATCTAAGAGTAAAATGTGGGAAGTATGTGTACTCTCATGAGAGAGTGACACATGGTTGGTTGAATATTTCTATTAAATAATTTTTGCATAAAAAAAAGTATTTTTGCATGAGGTGACATGTGTCACAGAGGATTTTTCTATTTAAGCAAGAGGAAAGGAAGGAAAAGGGGATGTCTCCCTAATGTGGGATGACTGCCGAAATGGCAAGGAGTTCTGATTGTGTTTTCTATTGTGAGTTTGGCTAAGTATTTTGTTGGTGAGGGGGATCTCATGTCTGAATCCTTGCGAGTGTGTATTCTCTACGACCTTGATGCTCGGGGGTGGCTATGCGATTGATGCATAAGCCTACGGTTGGGTGGCGAAGCTAACGATTGCTTCACCTATGGTTAAATGAGCTTTTACTTGTGGAATCCAATGGAAGTCGCAGACAAAAAAAGACAAGTTGGATCGGTTTGATGACGAATCCTCTTTCGACAGTGGGATCGACCTACGGTTGACAGGTTTATTGTTTCATTTTGTAGTTTCTAAGTTCAATCTTTGTCTTATTTATTTTTTATCAATGATATTATCGAATCTATTTTATATTAAGTTGCTAAGTTTCAGATTCATTTTGTGAGGGGCCCAGAAACGGGGGTCTCTACATTTGGTATCAAATCCGGTCGAGCCTTGAGGGAACCAGACTCATAATTATATGATCTAGTATTTTTCCCTTGCTGTTAATGATAGATCTAAACTCTGTATATCTCACTATAACTTGTGTAAAAATCGATTTAGAATGAAATGTTAATCCCTGTCAATTTCACAATAACCCTCTGTAAAAAAAAAAAACTTATAACTCGTCGATTCTTGATCGAACCCTACGACCTTTGTTATCATGATCACCTGTAGTTCACTTGCCAAGATCCTATCCTAAGCTTGCTATTTCTCCATATATAGACGAATCTATATAAAAAAACTCTATTGGGGTTCCATATTATTAATGTTTCTTGAGACTCAGACCTAACAATTTGTAGAAGATGTTATATTTTTTTGAAATCTCTCTTTTATATAAGTTGTTCGCAATTATAGCAATTATGATTTCAGATCTGACTCAAAAAGAGTGATATGCTACCATTGTTGTGGTCTGCGAGTATTAGACAGTCAGTACAAATCATATGGTATACATACATTAAGTAAATTGATCAATAATTTATGCACATTAACAAGTCCCCAAAGCCATCAAACAATTGGGATCTCAATTGATTGGGTTGGATATGATTATATACTTAAAGATACTTCATATTTAATGCATGAAGGGCCTTATTTATAACGAATATCTAGGATTGATCAATAATTTATGCACATTAACAAGTCCCCAAAGCCATCAAACAACTGGGATCTCAATTGATTGGGTTGGATATGATTATATACTTAAAGATACTTCATATTTAATGCATGAAGGGCCTTATTTATAACGAAGATCTAGGAAGATGATTACATATAGTTCAATATTTAAATATATATATATATATAATAAAATAAAATAAAATAAAGAGGTAATGAATGTGAATATGTCAATAGTGAATGAATCAAGGTTCATAAGAGATGTCATTAAAGATTGTGATATTATGATATATGTTTTTAGTCATTTTCTTACATAGGATTCCAACAATAAAGTATTACATTCATATTTATAACCATATGATGAATATATTTATAGTTCAACTCTTCCTGGAGAACTTAATTGATGAACTAGTTAGAAGTAAATTAAGGATACACCAAAATGCTTGCTAATTTTTACAGATTAAGTGCATAAGTGAAGAGGAATTGGGAGATTAGACTTATATAGAATACATATAAGTATATAAATGTTTTTAATAGGATGGATTTAATATTTTGATTTAGGATTTATTCCACATATATATTAGGTAATAAATCTCGTTGCATGAAAAAGGTTAAGAATGATAAGTGTTACTTAGCCACACAATTAATATTAATAATGAAAAGATTACTTGTTTACATAGTATATAGAAAAACCTGATATAGATGCATATATATATTCATGTGATAGAAGCGTCAAATGTATTTTCTTTTATAATTCTTGTTTTGTAATATATATATTTTACGTGTCCTGAGATATAATTAACTACATAAGAGATAATTATTTGTGATATGTACATATGTATTTTTAAAACACAATTCTTATCCTCATTAGGAAAAATAAGGATTTGGTAAAATAAATGATAAAGGAGAAAAATCAAATAAATACGAATACTTGTTTTGAGGAAACGTATATATATATATATATATATATATATATATATTTAAAAGGTTCATGGTTATTGATGAATGACAATTGATACATTTGATATTATGTGATCAATAGATGTTTTTGGTAACTCTTATTTATATTTTATAAAATAGGGGATGGAATTTATAAGTAGATAGTGTATGGATTTATATACATTGTTTTATAAATTGTGAAGAAGCTATCCAAATTGTTGATGTTAGGATATATTTTATAAATATAATTTTATACAAATACTTAAGTGATTAATAAGGATAGTTAGTGAATGAAGCAAACTCTGTAATTTTTAACTATCATGAGGCAAAATGAATATACTTACCAGGACTTCGACAGATAGTCACGAGGGTGAAACGAAATTAGAAATTGGAAAGCAAGGTATCTACAAGACTATTGTGGTAATCTGAACGCAAGGACATCGATTTTACATCATGATGATATTGTTAACGAAAATGAAAAATTACAAACTTGACTTGACCATGACATGATAATGGGGAAATGTAACCTGGAAAAACTACCGAAGTGGTCATGTAAAGATGATTATTATCAAGCAACGTATGGAGATGATTAGCACAATGAAATGAACGCAATGAAGCTAACCTCAAGACATGGTTGAAAACCTAATGACTATCCCTCGAGATGGAACTTAATGAGGTTAAGAAACACATGTAGTGCGACTTGATGAGTCTGTCGAGATGGTCCTATGAGGATAGAAATGATGAAGTGAGGTAAGGACGTGATGACTCAATGACCAAGACATGATGTTATTGATGAAAAGACTAGGAATTAAAAGTTTAATATGTTCGTCGAAGTCACTGAGTTCTGACACTTGGAAATCATATCAAGTTGAAAATCAACTTTATTAAAAACTTATGGGTTGGAAATAGTCTTTTGGGAATTGGCTTTTAGAATATTTTGGTGCCCGCTCTTGAGTTGTTAACTTGTGATTTTAACTATTGTCAGTATTCCACTGAATATGGTATGACGTTTACCTTCTCGTATTGGAGGAAAGGATAGCCAATAGATTTGAAATCTCGTTCGAATTTGTTATGCAAAAGATTATTTGGTAACTATGGTGTGGCCATCAATGCAATATAGCTTAAATTGTATATTCTGGACCTTCGTGGATGACTAGAAGGTGTAGTAAATCTAAGTTGGGATTGGAATTTATTGAAAGTATTATTGGGTTTACATTACCTGGAACTACGATTGAGTCCCTGAGAATATGTTGGAAGAAATAAAAAATCATTGATAGTAAAACCCTAATATTTATGCCAAAGGTTATTTGGTGAAAATAGAAGTGAATGGCATGAAAATTGATTACGAAAGAAAGTGAAAGTGTCTATGAGTGTATGATAAAAAATTTAACTTCATGACAAAGTTTTAACAAGAGGGGGTGTATGTAATGCCCCTCAAACTCGCTATGACTATCGATATTGACGACAGTTATTGGTAAGTGACCCAGTTAAAGAAACTAAGATAAATGACTGCTTATATGTTGATTTAGAATAAATTATTGACTGATTAGCGATATCTGTGATAAATGAATATGTTTCTAATGAATGATTCATTTAATGACGATTATGGATACTTATGGTTTTAATGTGAAATATTGTTGACTGATTAACACATGTGAAAACTTATGATGAATGTCGTATTTATGCTGAAATATGGAAGTGGAATTATGCGGGTGATTATGATGTGAATCCAATGGACAATTATCTATGTTTGCTTAATGATTAGCGAATGAATGAAGTGAATTATGATATGATGTTTTTGAGCAATACTATTGATGTGTGTGCTCTAAGTATGCGTACAGTGACAGGTAAGAAATTTTACGGACTGAATCATGATAGAACAAGAAAAGGGCCATAGAGGATGGGAAAAACACACAAAGGGGTACGATGATGGTGTCGACTCCCGATAGAATCCACGAATGAGTTTGGAAAACCCTTTCAGCTTTAATCGGGGGAGCGTGAAGTCATACAGGGGATACCATAACGGATTGGTCACGTATGAGGTTGAGGGGCATGCAGTAAGAACGAACTTACTCCTCAGCGCCATTAGTCTCACATAGAGTGTATTTGGATGATTTATGGTAACGATTCCTAAAATAACTACACTAAATCCCAGCACAACAGTAAAACGAGAAAGTGTTGTCAAAAGGACTCGATGATGCGGTACCTAGACAATTAGGGAAATAAAGTGTTGTCAGAAGGACCCGACGATGTGGTACCTAGACAAACAAAGGAAATTGATAAATGAACACCTATGTACTTGGCATATAGTATTGCATTAGATTATTTATGCATGAATGGACTATTTATAATTATGTGTGAAGCACCTGCAACAATTAATTAATAAGAATATGCGAAATAGCAGAAATGACAGAACTCGGAATCACTTTTATATTGATCATAGGCCACTTCGAGGGGGCAACCTCCTATGAGCAAGCTCAATACAAATAACTTCACAGTGCCTTCATAGGTCTCAACACACACTTATATACTAAATCTAGGCACCAATACTATGGGTCAAAACCATGGGCCACTACAAACTATGGATCAACAATACTACGGGCGACTTACAAAGCATATGCGCCAACAACAATAACACAAACTCTTGATCAACAAATACTATCGGATGACTTACAAAGCATATGCATCCAACAACAATATACTAACAAAGTAAAGACATGGGTTCCTAACATCCTCTCCCCCTTAAAAAAAGCTTTGTCCTCAAAGCTTGAGATGTGGAAATTGTTGTTGAATTTGAAGGAGTGGTTCCCATGTAGCATCCTCTGGTTGCATGTCGTGCCACTGAATTAAGACCTCCGTGATAGAGCGAGAGCGAAGCTGACGAGTGCGCCGATTGAGGATGGCCTCTGGCTCCAAAAGGATGGATCCTTCATTATCCAGTTTGGGTAAAATCATTTGTCCACTGATGTTGGTGCTAAGAACTTTCTTCAGACAAGAGACATGAAATACTAGATGAATGCGGGAAGAAGGAGGAAGTTCCAATTTATAAGCAACATACCCGATCTTCTGAAGAATCCGATATGGCCCATAGAACTTTGGAGCGAGCTTATGATGCCCTTTGAGTTTCAAGGAGGATTGCTTGTATGACTGGAGATGAAGAAAAACCATATCACCTACTTGAAAAGTGCTCTCAGAATGGTGCTAATCAACTTGTTGCTTCATGCGGTTTCTTTCCATGTGAAGATTGTCCTGCAAAATGCAAAGAATTTGATCGCGGTTTCGAAGGACCGTGTCAACTTCCTGAACTGGTGAACTGTTGGGGGTGTGTGGAAGAAGAACTGGAGGTGCCTGACCATAGATTGTTTCATATGGGGTCATTTTAGAGTCAGTGTGGTAAGAGGTATTATACCACCATTCAGCGAGAGGGAGCCACTTTTCCCACTGATGTTGTTGTTCAGAGGTGAAGCAATGAAGATAAGTTTCCAAGCATTTATTGATAATTTCAGTTTGACCATCGGTTTGTGGGTGATACCCTGAACTCATCTTCAGTTTGGTGCTAGTGTGGCGAAATAGTTCTGTCCAAAAATGACTGGTGAAAGTCGCATCACGATCCGAGACAATGGAAGAAGGGATGCCGTGAAGACGAAAGATCTAGTCCAGGAAAATTTGAGCGACTGAGGAGGCTGTATAGGGATGGCTGAGAGCACAAAAATGACTATATTTGGAGAGGCGATCAACCACAACGAGAATCACCATCTTCCTGCCAGATTTAGGGAGCCCTTCAATGAAATACATAGAAATATCTGTCCAAATCCGTGTAGGTATGGGAAAGGGTTCGAGCAATCCTGGAAGGAGTGTTGTTTCACCCTTATTGCACTAGCAGGTATCACATTCGACCACCATCTGTTGAATTGTCCTTTTCATGCCCTGCTAAAAGAAGTTACGCCGTGCCCGTTCATACGTTTTGAGAAACCCAGAGTGCCCTGCCGATGGAGAAGCATGGAGTTCATAGAAGACAGCCTATTGAAGATCTGTGCTCTGGGGAAGCACCAAACCACCCTTGTATCTCAGAGAAGCACCATCTCAAGAGTAATGTGGTACAGCAGAAGGGTTGTTGGTCAAGCGTTGGATGATTTGAGATAAGGAAGAGTCATTGACATAACCCTGTTGAATAGATTGCAACCAATTTGGAACAGGCATAGAAATATCTGAGAGAGAACCTTGGGCATCAAATGTGCGAGAAAGAGCATCTGCCACAATATTGTCTTTACACTGCTTGTAAGTGATCTCATAGTCATAACCCATGAGTTTGCTAACCCATTTCTGTTTTGCTGGGGAGGAGACATGCTGTTCTAAGAAATATTTCAGACTCTGGTGATCAGTCTTGATGCAGAAATGATTCCCTAATAGGTATGGTCGCCACTTCTGTACTGCATGCAAAATAGCCATCATTTCCTTCTCATAGGTAGAGGCATCTAAATTCTTACCTGAAAGGGCTTTGCTGGTGAACGCAATGGGGTATTCATCTTGAAGGAGAACAACACCAAGTCCATTGTTGCAAGCATCTCTCTTAATAGTGAAGGGCTTGGAAAAATCGGGCATAGCTAGAACAGGTGTAGTACACATAGCTTGTTTTAGTTTGTTAAATGCACACTGAGCAGCATGTGTCCATGTAAAAGCATCCCTTTTTAATAGAGAAGTTAATGGAGCTGCAATATTCCCATAATCCTTGACAAACTTGCGGTAGTAGCCAGTCAACCCCAAAAAACCATGAAGGCTCTTAAGTGTCTGAGGATGCGGCCAATTGTCCATGGCATCGATTTTGGTAGGAACCACGCAAACCCCTTGTGCTGAGATAATGTGCCCGAGATACTCAAATTCCTTCTGTCCAAAAACAAATTTAGACTGCTTGGCATGGAGATGATGGTCAGAGAAAATTTGCATGACAAGATCCAGATGTTGGAGATGTTCATCCCATGTTTTACTATAGATGAGGATATCATCAAAGAATACCATAATGAATTTCCGCAAGTAGGGTCGAAATATTTTATTCATTAAGGCCTGGGATGTAGAAGGAGCATTAGTGAGGCCAAAGGGCATGACCAAAAACTCATAATGGCCATCATGTGTGCGGAAAGCTGTTTTAGAGATATCATCCTCATGAACCCGAATTTGATGATACCCAGAACGAAGATCCAACTTGGAAAAAAAATGAGCCCCATGAAGCTCATCAAGAAGCTCATCAACAACAGGAATTGGAAACTTATCCTTGATGGTGAGGTGATTAAGTGCTTAGAAGTCAATGCAGATGCGCCATGACCCATCTTTTTTGCACACAAGAAGAACTGGAGAAGAAAAGGAACTAGTGCTTGGGTAAATAATACATTGCTTCAATAAGTCTCGAACGAGCATTTCAATCTCCATTTTTTGGTTAAATGGGTAGCGATAGGGCCTGATGTTGGGAGGAACGCTGCCATGAAGGAGATGAATATGGTGGTCTTCTAGCTTGGAAGGTGGAAATCCTACTGGTTCAGCAAAGACACTTGTATATCGATCCAGAATTTGTTGTAGATCCAAAGGAGTAGTGGAGACCGCTGATGGTTGCATCTGAATGGAATGGATCTGAGCGATGACACCATGTGAATTCTTCTTGAGGAGTTTTTCCATGCGATGTGAACTGATGATGCTGACAGAACCTGGTTGTAATCCTGTCAATGTGTGTTTTTGTCCATTAAGGGAAAACTGCATCCAAATTTCAGCAAAATCCCATAAGATAGGGCCAAGTGTGCGTAGCCATTGAGCGCCCAAAACCACATCACATCCGCCTAAGGGCAAGGCAAACATGTCAGAGCGCAAGGTATAATATCCCATAGAGATACGCACATTTTGACACTTCCCTTTGCAAGGTAAGGTGCCCCCATTGGAAACCATGACTTCAAAGTTGGAGCAAGGATGGATAAAACAATCAGCTTGTTTGGCGATCCGAGGGTCAATGAAATTATGAGTGCTACTAGAATCAATGAGTATTGTAAGAGGAAGCTTCTTGAAGTAACCCCTAACCCGCATTGTTTTGGGGGTGGTGATTCCAGCTAAAGCATGGAGAGATATCTCTGGCTGGTCATCCTGAGATGGAGGGTCAATAGGCGGTTCCTGAATGTCAACCGGAGCATCCATTGTTTCTGGATCTTCGTCACCAATTTCAAAGGTAGGCGAAGAATCCACATCCAAGAGATAGAGATTTTGCTGAACACATCTATGTCCCCGAGTGAATTTCTCATCACAATTATAGCAAAGCCACTTTTCTCTGTGTGCTTGCATCTCTGTTTCAGACAAACGATTGATAGGAGTTAGTCGAGGAGCCTGCGGTATAGGTGGTCGTTGAGAACCCATATTTTGGAAGGGAACAAAAGTGGGCTTGGAGCGTTGTTGGGCTGCAATCTTTTCTTCTACCAACTTAGCCAACCCTTGGGCTTCCATCATTGTGTTGGGACAGAACATTTTGACCTCAGAGTGGATGGCATCCTTTAGACCACTGATAAAACAACTCCGGTAAAAGTCATCAAACAAGGCTTCAATTTGGTTGGCTATTTTCTCAAATTCGGTTTGATACTCTCTCACAGTGCCAATTTGGAGAAGTTTAGTGAGGGCTCCTGTGAAGTCATCAAAAGCACTAGGACCAAAGCGTTGCAAAAGGAGTTGGCAAATGTCTGGCCATTTTGGCTCTTCATGAGCCTTGATGTACCAATGGTACCATTGAAGAGCTTCCTGTTCCAAATGAAAGGATGCAAGCGAAACTTTCTTGACATCAAAAGTATTATGCAGACTGAAATACTGTTCTGGACGATAGATCCATCCAGTTGGATCAGTACCATTGAAGCGAGGAAAATCAAGCTCCGGACCACGGAAATTGCTGGAAGAAGAGAACCCATTGTCTGATGAAGACTCGGACTGTCGTTTGTTGTTCATAGCTGAATGTTCAAGATGGAGGCCGAGAAATTTTTCATCCAAATCCTAGAGTTTGGCTTGGATGGCTGCAAGTGCGTCTTCCATGGTTTTTTCTCCTGCACGGGTGACAACCATAACCAGGAGTTTTTTTTTTTTGGTTGACTGGGTAGGAAAACAAAAACAGAAACTGCTTCAGTAAAGGAAAATCTGGACTTGGGAAAATATCTGAAGGGTAATTGGGGTTTGACTAGGTTTTGGACACTGTCGAATAAACAGGGAAGCAAAAATGAGGATTTCAG
Organism: Larix kaempferi; assembly: GCA_027924585.1. Taxonomy (NCBI): domain Eukaryota; kingdom Viridiplantae; phylum Streptophyta; class Pinopsida; order Pinales; family Pinaceae; genus Larix; species Larix kaempferi. Next base: position 8,088,815 of record BSBM01000255.1, read on the forward strand.
AAGTGGGGTGAAAGAATGGGAAAATTTGGCAGAGGGGGACAAAGAAGCAGAGCTCGGAAGGGATCTGGAATAGATAAATCTGCAACGACCCATAAGCAAGCGGAAATAGAGGGATCTGAAACGGCACCGAATGGATTGAAAACGGTTGGATCTGGAACGGATTTCAGAATGGATCTGAATGGCTAGATCTGAAACGGCGCAGCAGTGATTGACAACAGTTCAGTTGAAAATAGATATGGACCCTAGGTATGTGCGGCTTCCTAAAATTTTAGGGGTTTCACTCGGCCACCAATGCTGTTTGACGGCTTGCGTATTGGGGCAGTACCCCTCACTCCACGGCTCAGGTAAAACTGATAATCGCTTTGCCATAAATGACAGCTCTTGGTTTACCTCACGGGTGGGAACTAGTCAATCAGGTAGGGGTTGTTTCCCTTTTCGCTGGCAGGTCCTCTCAATGGGCCAACTACTTCGAGGTTCCTGTGGTACTCCTCACAATGAGTTTTAGGGCTTATTCCAAAGTACTTCCCACAGTTAAGCAGATAGGGATTATTCCCAAATCCGAACCTGCAACAGATACGAAAAAAACATTTGGCAGAAATTTCACCCAGCGAGCCCAAGAAAGTGCTCTGATACCAGATCTGAAGCACCTGCAACAATTAATTAATAAGAATATGCAAAATACCATAAATGACAGAACTCAGAATCACTTTTATATTGATCACAGGCCACTTTGAGGGGGCAACCTCCTATGAGCAAGCTCAATACAAATAACTTCAGGATGCCTTCATAGGTCTCAACACACACTTATATACTAAGTCTAGGCACCAATACTATGGGTCAAAACCATGGGCCACTACAAACTATGGATCAACAATACTACGGGCGACTTACAAAGCATATGTGCCAACAACAATAACACAAACTCTTGATCAACAAATACTATGGGATGACTTACAAAGCATATGCGTCCAACAACAATATACTAACAAAGTAAAGACATGGGTTCTTAACATTATGTACTTGGCATATAGTATTGCATTAGATTATTTGTGCATGAAAGGACTATTTATATTTATGTACTTAGCATATAGTATTTCATTAGATTATTTGTGCATGAAATGATTATTTGTAATTAAATAATTGGGAATAATTAAATATGGAGCAAAAGATAGACTAGGAATCATTAACTAGTCAACTCCACCTGCACCAACTAAAATAGGGATTGGAATCTTAGCATCAGGGTACATCTAGGAGTAAAATGTGGGAAGTATGTGCACTCTAATGAGAGAGTGACAAATGGTTGGGTGAATATTTTTATTCAATCATTTTTGTATATAAAAAAGCATTTTTGCATGAAGTGACATGTGTCACAGAGGATTTTTCTATTTAAGCAAGAGAAAAGGAAGGAAAAGGGGATGGCTCCCTAATGCGGGATGACTGCTAGAATGACGAGGAGTTCTTATTGTGTTTTCTATTGTGAGTTTGGATAAGGATTTTGGTGAGGAGGATCTCATGTCTGAATCCTTGCGAGTGTGTATTCTCTACGACCTTGAGGCTCGGGGGTGGCTATGCGACTGATTGCATAAGCCTACGGTTGGGTGGTGAAGCTAACAATTGCTTATCCTATGGTTAAACGAGATTTTACTTGTGGAATCCAACAAAAGACGTAGACGGAAAAGGAAAAGCTGGATCAGTATGAGGACGACTCCTCCTTCAACAACAGGATCGACTTATGGTTGACAGGTTTATGGTTTCATTTTGTAGTTGCTAAGTTCAATCTTGTCTTATATCTTTTTTTTTATCAATGATATTATCAAATATGTTTTATAATAAGTTGAGAAGTTTTAGATTCGTTTTGTGAGGGGCCCTAGAAACGGGGGTCTCTACAGGTGTGATCCCTCATTCCAAAGGCAGAAATCTGTATGTTTTAATCCAAACATATCTTTTTTATATTACATTGCACCATCATCGATGCATTTATCACTCACAACCACACCCGTTCCTCATATATTATCTATAGGTATTGGTGCGCATTTTATATTTAAATGCAACAATGTATTTTTATATTTAAAACACATCGGTGCTAATACTGTATTATATTTACTGATGTTTTATGTATTAGAATACAACTGGTGTGTATATGCTACAAATATGCACTGATGCATATATTATACTATCCCAAATAGAATTGGCGCGTATATGTTGCCAATATGCATCAGTGCATATATTATCCCAATGAGAACCGGTGCATATAGTTTGGAATAAAAACACTCGTGCTTCTATTGAAAAAACAACATCAATTCCTATGATATTTATAGATTATCATTGCATTTATTTTGCCAATGAGAACCAATGGATAAAATTTGAGTAGGCGCTGGTTCATGGAAATGAATAAAAGGAACCGAATAGTGTAGATATGCAAATATTGTTTTTGCTTTTTTATTTTTACAAATTTTCAATTATCATATTTGAGAATGAAATGTTTTTTATAATAAGATTTATTTTTTATATTTTATTTATTGGATTTGGATACTGAGATCATTACAAATATATTCATTGTAACCAGGTAAATCATTCATATATTTAGCATTTGAATTAATTATAAAAAAAAAACTAAATATATTTTTAGTAATATTATTTTTTATATTTTAACTATTGTGAATTTTGAAAATCTTGTTGATTACATCTTTGTTCATAGTCACAATGTAAATCATTCATTTATTTAATAAATGATGTAATATTTTGCGACATTAGGAAATCCAATACAAGAAGAACCCCATTTTATTTTATATGAATAATAATCCAAAATATGGAACAACATAAAGGTCTTCGATAACAAAACTGTCATTTTGACATTGTTACAATTATTGATTACTTATCGTCATCCAATTCGGGTGATATGTCCACATTAAACATAATGTTTTTTTTTCCAAAATATATAACTTGTAGTAACAACATTCAAATGTATTGATCATCATTCATCACTCGAACTGATGTTTTCCCTTGAGCTACTTCTATGTCCCATCTCTTCATCACTTTCAAGGGATATTGTTCTTGATTTATTTGAAATGTTTTCTTGATTGAATTGATTTCATTCCATATTTTATTGTTCCATCTACAAGCATAACAGTAAGATGTGATGGGTATATCTACATTTATAGATATTGTAATATACATAACTATGCAAATGAAAAGGTCTACCAGTTCACTGAGTGAATCATAAACTTCACACATATTTTTGAAACCATTCCTCATCTCGTGTGTCGATGAATCCTCTATTGGATCCACTCCATACTTTGTTTCCTGTGAGTTTTAGACACAATGACAAAGCATAGATATAATTAACATTTTATTATTGTTTCCTTAATTATAAAATAAGAGACATAAAATAATATAGCTAGTTACAAATTGTTCAATTAGCCATTGATACCCCAACATATACTGGAAACCCTTAATTAATCCAATGTCGGTCAAATGATCAGATGACTCTTCACCATATGTTAGAACCTATTAGAAAATATACATGTCAATTTTAAATTAATTAAGATATAAGCATCACACCAAATATGAAATATGGAGAAAACTACAAGTACTCACAAACTTTGCAATCAACCCTTTTTTGCCTTGTCATCTTGTCTTATGCATTGAATTGGTGTCATTTTCGTTTTGTTTCTACTACAACAAAACAATCGAAAAATTAGTAAATTTCATGCGATAATTAAAATCTACGCACATTAAAAATTAAGCAATGATTACATACGTTTGATGCATGTTGTTGTTGAGATGGATCCCCTCACAATGTGGCTATGTTTATTTCTTTGAGCATCTCATGATGCACCTTTTTTTAAATCCCTATTACCATATTTCAGATATTGCATCATTCCTCCTTTAGAATTTTGGCGATCTTTCTAGGAAACTAAAATCACAATAAAAAACAATAAATATTTATATGAAAATAAGCTTAGAAAAATATTAACAAAATATGTTTTGGACTAGTACGCACATATTATAGAAAAAAAAAATAGTGATAATACCTTTTAAACGATTCTTTTTGTTGTTTAATGTTTTTGACATTGGAAGTCTCACTGGTCTTAGTGCCCAATGCTTTAGAAACACTTCTTTTAATTTACTTATAAACTCATTCTTAAAATCATAGATTTTTTTTGTGTTGTAAATGAAAAGTACGTCTATGTATTCTTTACACTCTATCCCTCAAAGTTTTGTACATCGTTTTCTTCCTCTCATTAACTTCCAATACCACTATAGTTGAATTGATGATCAAATCAACATCATTTGAATTCTTCTTAATTTTTATCTTTTTAGGGCATCTTATTTCCTCACTCTCTGCCCCTTCACAATATTCAACAAATTTGAAATCCAAAGTATGAAACAAGATAGCAATTATTGTTGAGAAGCATTGTTAATAAGAAGACAAACAAAAACCTCATGTTAATGACCTTTTGATCCACACAATTCCTTAGTTTGCAATGATTTCTTAAATATTTTTTTCTCTTCTTCACTTACATTGTGAAAAATCTTATAGAGTTTCTTTAAATTTTTGTTTTTCATGACACACATAAACTAATACATATCATTTAAACATGCATATAATTCCAATATATTACTTTTATATTAAAATTAACAAAAACTTGCCATATTCTTTGTGTGAGATGTGTTTCCCTTGCTCCCTTTGATATGATTTGTATTCCATGATATTTTATTGACCATTTTTTATCAATCAACATATTGCATAATAAAACACATAATCTATAAAGTATTGTTTACACAATAAGTAAAAAATTTCAAATAAAAATGTAGTCGGACTAAAAATATCGATTTGCATTGGACATATGCTTGTTATCCAATGCATTTCAATTTTCAAATTAATGTGATTTGTTTTTAAAAAATTTTAAAGTTTTAATAACTATAAGTAATCAATTCTATTGAATCTTCAAATGAAAAACTCTACTAAATCTATGAAGAGGACTTCTTCTGGGTTTTTGTTAATATTCCATCACCCAAAAAAAATTTAAAAATTAAACAAAAATATTTGAGACAAAGCATATAGAACTAAATTAAGGAAATAGTAAAATAAAAAGGTTCTTACAATCAACTCAAGTGACAATATGCGAGAAGGAAGTACACATAATTTTATTAAAATAAGATTGTCCTCCTTGAATATTAAAATAAGATTGTCCTTCGGCTTCAAGGGAATCTCATGGTGTTTCTCAAGCTTCTTCGACTTATACATGCAAGAAGTAAACACAATTTTATCAAAATAAGATTTTCCTCCTAGAATACTCAACTTCTTGTGCTTGGTCACTTTTCTTCTTGAACCGCTTCAAGGGAATCTCATGGCATATCTCAACTTGATCCAACTTATACCACATCCATCCTCGAGATTCAAATTTAATATTTAATTTTGATAGATAAACTCTTTCCGTACTTTGCGAGTGTGCAAAGAATTTCATTTTCTTGGTTGCATAAATGAGAAAAAAACATGAATTTCAAGAAATTACTGTAAAATTTGGGGCATAACGCATGATAGTCAAAAAGTTCTGGTTTTTAGATGAATGGGGATTTTGGGGTGAATTTAGATTTTTTTTTGGGGGGGGGCAAATTCTATTTTTTCCTTATTTTTTAGGGATTTCATGTTTAGAAATTAGAAATCCCATCCATATTGAATTCAAATTGGTCAAATTCATGGCCAAATCTGAACAAATTTATGAATTTCCAAATTATTTAGCTTGATTCGGTCGAATTTGGTAACTATTATTAAAGATGGGAAAAAATGTTGTATATCAATATATATATATCAACCATTTTTAATTAATATGATTGTTCGATCACATAGTACATGGAAACTTACAAAATCATAATAAATTTGTTTAAATTCATATAGTAATTCATTTTTTTAACAGAAATCGAGAATAGATTTATATAAAAGAGGGTTGCGGCCGAACCATCCAACCAAAAGGGGTACAAAAAAAGAGCTTGAGTTCAGAAAGCTCAGATATTGGACTGTCTATTTTCCTAGTTTTTATCCACAATTGTCTATCACTGATTACATATTCAAAATTGATCCGCACGTGCTTAGGTGCACAAGGGGGACAACAGTTCGACTGAACGAGTCGACTCTGTTATGGCGGAAGCTTAAAGAATAGAATAAGTAAAGCAGGAATACACTATGCAGATAAACACAAATACACACAGAGAATATGCAGGAATGCGAACTGATCTTCTATATTACTCGATGGTTGAATGCTTGATCGATCGATTGATGCATGTTACAATATTATACATGATTTTATAGAATACTGAGATGCTTGGGTGCCTTCCCATTACGTTCAGTTACAAGAGAAGTTAGAATGGTTTGGCAGTTCAACCATTACAGTCGACTGGAAGATAGAGAGACAATCTGTCGTGTTGCAACAATCACAAGTCGCAGGTCAACGCTGCATGTCGACGTTGCGAAAATGTTTAAGGTTTCTAAACTTGTCGATTTTTTTGGGGTTGTCAAAGTTGTGTCGAATTCGGAACTTGTCGAAGTCGATGACTTGTTGCAGTTGATGTTAGCATTTGAAAACAATTCCAACTGTTGGGTGTATTAGAACTCCTTCCTTAAGAAACAATGGTCCCCATTGTTTGCTCATAAAGGTGAGGAAACGTGTCTGTCAGTTCAGTAGCAGAGTACAACTTTCCTTGGGATGGGATTTGTCTGGATTTAGAAACCTGAAATAAGGGAAATGTTTTCGTCCTTGTATGGCGTACTCATCATCCCACAATGGTGTTGTAAGGGAGAGGATCCTGAACATCTAGATGGATCTCTTCGGGTTTTGTTGTCGGTAAATTGTTCTGTTACAACAGTGGTGCATGGTATGGTCGAATTAGATCCACATGGAATACTGAATGCAATCCTAGGTATGCAGGAATGTCAAGCTGGAAATTGTTTTCTCCAATCTGTCAAAGAATACTATACGGACCATATCGCAGAGGTTTGAGCTTCTTGTATGGACCAGTGAAGTGCTCCTTCTTGAGATGTAACCAGACCTTATCCACAATTTGGAATGAATGAGGAATATGATGCTTACCGTGTCGAGCCTTAGCTTTTGCATTTTCTCGTTGCAACATTTCCTGTGCTTGCTTCTGGATGTCGCAGATCTAATCTCAAAACTTCAAGGGTTTATCAACTTCCTGTTGGTTGTAGTCAGTGTCAGGGTTCGATTGTGTCGAGGAGCTGATCAAGTTGATAGGCGCTAAGGGTTTAAATCTGTAATAGATCTCAAACGGACTCTTTCTTGTAGAGGTTTCTTGAGCACAATTGTAGCTGTGATGTATGTATGGAAGACTTCCATCCCATGTTTGTTGATGCTTGTAGTTGTACATGCGAAGCAGTTGTGCTACCAATTGATTCACAAATTCCATATGTTCGTCGGTCTGAGGATGGAAAGATGTCAAAAATGAGAGTCTTGTGTCAAGCTGTTGCCAAAGAGTCTTCCAAAATACACTGACGAATCTAGAATATCGGTCAGAAGTAGTGGTTGTCGGTAAACCAAAGTGTTTCCAAACATGTGTAAAGAAGAGCAGAGTAGTCTGTTGCGATGTCGTGGTATTCTTACATGGAATGAGAATTCCCATCTTGGAAAATATATCGACCACTACTAAGATTGCGTCATGTTGATGTTTGGTAGTAGGTTATCCTGTCAAGTAGTCCATAGAAATAGATTCCCATGGTCGACTAGGAACTGGAAAATGTGTGTATAATCCCTGTCGTTGATTAGGAGGTTTAGCAATGGCACAAACCATGCATGATCGAATGTACTTGTTGACGTCAGTTTTAAGTGTAGGACAAAAGAAATACTTCTAGAGAATAGAACGTGTCTTTGCTACTCCAAAGTGTCATGTAGTCTTGCTATAGTGCGTGTCCCAAATGAGCTGTTGTCGATTCTCACCGGTCGATACACAAATTTGTCTAAGCTTGTATAGCAAGGTGTCTTTCAGTAAATAGTCGGAGGTCGACGAATTATCGATCTGTAGTTTTCGATAGACTATTGAAAAGTCGTTGTCATCCTGATACAATTGAGGCTAAGTGGTCGTGTTGTATCCCTGCATACTTATCACTATGAAGAGGAGAGTAATGGGTGGTCAACTTAGACAATCGGCGGTGGCATTAGCTTTAACTTTCCGATACTTAATCACCAATTGGAATTTTTGTAGGTAATTAATCCACTTGAGCTGTCGAGTTGTTTGTAGTTTTGACTGGGTTGGATCGAACTGTAGAGTCTTATTGTCAATGAGGATGATCGTTTCCTTGCCAAGGATGTAACATGCCTCCATTGCTTGAGAGCTCGCACAATGGCATACAGTTCTTTTTCGTATGTTGAATATATTCTAACTGTGTCGTTAAAAGTTTCATAATGAAAAGAAACTACGTGACTAGACAGAGTGATCACTATGCCCAAGACATAGTCTGATGCATCAGTCTCAATCTAAAAGGGCTGATGCAAATAAGGTAACACAAGTACTGGTGCAGTGCAGAGCTTGTTCTTGAGTTGTTCAAAGACTTCTTGTTGTTTCGATGTCCATTTAAAGACTATTTTTCCCTTTCCCTTCGTCAACTGATTCAAGGGCCAGGATATGTGACTTAAGTCGAGTATGAATCGTCAATAGAAATTCGCCAAACCAAGAAAAATTCTTATTTGTTGAATGCTTTGAGGAATGGACCAATCTTTGAGGATTTGTACTTTTTCTGGATCGACGTGAATGCCTATAGAGTCAATTACATACCCCAAATATTTGATGTTGGTCATCGAAAAGGTGCACTTGTCCATGCTCAACTGAGGTCGATGTTGCTGGAGAGTGTCGAGGACTTGTCGAAGCTATTTGACATGTTCTTCCCATGTTCGACTCAAAATGAGTATGTTGTCAAGATAGACAATGACACATTTTCCAATGAAAGTTCGAAGAGTGTTATCCATGTATAGCGTGAAGGTCACAGTTTTATTGGTTAAGCCAAAAAGCATGAATAACCATTCAAACGATCCTTCCTTTGTCTTGAAAGCAGTTTTCCACACATATGTAGGCTCGATTGGAATCTGATGATATCCCAAATTGAGGTTGAGCTTAATAAAGAATTTGGCACCTTTCAGACAGTCGATGAGATCGTCTATCCATGGCAGAGGGTAGCGATTCTTTACCGAAATTTTTTTGAGTGCCTCATAGTCTATGCACATGCACGAAGTCCCATCTTTATTTGGAACGAGGATGACTGGACTTCCACAAGGATAGGAGCTGGTCAGATATGAACTTTGTCGATCAATTCTTGCATTTGTCTACAAATTTCTTCATTATCGAGAATGGATCTTCTGTAAACAGATGCATTAGGCAAAGAAGAACCACGAGCAATTTCAATGGAGTGTTTTACCTAGAAATGTCAAGGTACTCCATCTGGCTGTTGGAATAAACTCTTATACTCATCGAGAACATTTTCAATCAACTCCTTCTCTCGGGAGCTGCACTGGTCGGTGATTCGACTTGTTGTTGCAGTATTCCTATAATGTTGCGGTTTGATCATAATCAATGTGAACTTATGAGCATGATTGATGAGCTTCTTCGTTTGCTTAGCATATATCATTAAGACCGTTGGTGTAGGTCGTCGCTTTGGTATGTCATACCATTGATTTCGGATTTTAACAATCACCTTCTGAGGTCATGACTGATAACTTCCATGGAAGTCCAACAAGTAAGGTTTCCCTAACAAGGCGTCGTCTAGGGAGAGTGGTGCCATGTCTCGGAGTACTTCATCTTCAAATGGTTTTATGAAGTAGGCGAGTTTGCATTGATGGGTGATCCGTAGTTCCTGTCCATCCTTCATCCAGCCGATATTGTAAGGCTGAGGATGCAGAGTGGTGACAAGACCTAGTTTCTTCACGAGATCTTTAGAAATGAATTTCTTCTGGCTACCGTTATCCACAATCATATGTAATGGATTACTATGAACCCATATCCGTGTATGGAATAGGCACTCTCATTCCTCCTCGTCGACAATAGTCGAGGCTATTGGAGTGGTCGATGTCAATGTCAAAAGGGTCGTTGCATCTGGATCAGATTCTTCCATCGTCTTGTCGAACACATCGAATGTCGACACTTTTTCCAAAAATGTCTTCCGGGATTTGCATTCAGACGTATCATGCAAAGATGAGTGGAGCTAATCACACCATTTCCCGGTAGGCAATTGTTTGCTACGTTCCCTTTTCTGAAAAGGATTTTTGTCGTGATCTGGCTTTAGCGGTGTCGGCTGAGAATATTTCAGACTTGTCGAAGTCAGCTGGTGCCTTCAGGTGGTCATACTGATGCCGGCTTTGTCACGAAGAATTTTTTCCTTTCTCCTTGGTTTCCAATTTGCTGGCATAGTGGAAAGCATCCGTAAGCGTATTGGCAGTCATAAATTCCATCTCTTGCTGAATGTACTGGGACAATCCGCTGATGTGCTTCAGAACAAGCAATTTATCTTCTTCCTAGACGTCAATTCTATCCAAGAGTCGATAGAACTCGTTGGTGTAACTTTGTACTTATTGGTATTTCCATTTCCTTAGTTGTTGCCACTTCTTGTACTGTTGTTTGAGGTATTTGGGAGGGTAAAATTCCTTTCGGACATATTCGATGAATTTATCCCATGTTTCGATGGGGTCTCCACTTTTCTCCATATTTTTCGAGAGGTTATCCCACTAGCAGTGCATAGATGTTGACATCTTTAAGGATGCAATGGTGATATTGTCAGCTTCCAAGAGTTGATTCACAAAGTAATAGGATTCGAATTGTTGTACCCAATTGTCGACGGATTCCGTGTCAATCTTGCCTTCAAGATTCGGTATGTCCAAATTCATTTTCACTTTGAAGGGCCTGATTTTGTTGGAGTTAGTTCTGGTCGGAAATCCTCCAGATGTCGAAGCAAATCGTGTGAGTATCTCATTGAACTAGGTGAACATTTCAGTCTGTTTTTGGGCCAGCGCTTGCTCAATAAGTTGCATTGTCTCGTTAGTTGCATGTTTATCGTCTATTTCTTCTGCCATTTCTGGAGGTAACGTCTGCTTGGATTGCTAATATTGTGAGCATGTTTGAACCGGAATAAGTCAGGTAACTTTGCTGGAAGTGTCTATGCAAAACTTAATCACAAAAAAAACTGATTGCTCTGATTGAGTATGCTCTGATACCAATGATCCGCACCTTCCCAGTTGCAAGAGGGGGACAACAGTTTGAATGAATGAATCAGATCTATTATGGAGGAAGCTAAAAGAATAGACTAAGCAAAGTAAGAATACACTACGTAGATAAACACAAATACACATAGACAATATGTAGGAATGTGAACTGGTCTTCTCTATTACTCGATGGATGAATGCTTGATCGATCGATTGATGTATGTTACAATATTATACATGATTTTATAGAATATTGAGACGCTTGGGTTCCTTCCTATTACGTTTAGTTACAATAGAAGTTAGAACGGTTCAGAAGTTCAACCGTTACAGTCGACTAGAAGACAGAGAGACAATTTGTCATGGTTCGACAGTCACAAGTTGCAAGTCGACGCTGCATGTCGACGTCATGAAACTGTTTAAGGTTTCTGAACTTGTCGAAGTTGTTGTGGTTGTCGAAGTCATGTCCAATTCGGAACTTGTCAAATTTTTGTCGAAGTCGATGACTTTTCACAGTTGATGTTAGCATTCGTCAACAATGCCAACTGCTGAATGGATAAAAAATGCCTACTGGTATATATCCTGATAAAACTAGAATAACAAAAAATACACTTGTAGTGCATATATTAGAAAAAGACATGATAGTTGGAGTAACCTGGTGGTGTTCTAGCAAATTCATCCTACAGATAGTTAAATCTACCCAAATATCAAACTGGGTTTAAACAGGCTTAATCTAAGACAAAATGATAACAAGTGGTTGTTTACTCTCCTAGATCTAACACATCAGGTAAGCTTTTAAACACTAAGAGGTAAATGGGCAATAAGATTTACCTCGAATTTTCTGATTTTCCAAGATCCAGCTTCAACTTGATCTCCAAGAATTGAACATGTTTTAATAACAAGAAGAACAATACCTCCAAGAGCTAGATGTAATGATTAAGATCTAAATTATATAAAACATGCCATGCATCAAAATGAATGGAAACATAACATGGGAGAATAATCCAAGTTATATTAATGAGAGATAATAAGACTATTACAAAGTTACCCTTGATGTCCAAGAAACAACTTCCTCTTCCAAGCTTTCCTCTTGTTATCTCTGCAAATCTCTTAAGACCATAGGTTTGATGCCTCAAAAGTTCTCCCCCTAGCTTATGGATGGCTTCCTTCTTATATCATTTTGGAGGCCAACCACTAGGAGATAATAATGGATCTAAGGGACTAGAAGGTGGATAAAGAAGGTGACTCATAGCAAGGAAGAAGGAGGAGATGAGATTCGAGAGGAACCTCTATCCCAAAAGTTTCTCCTTCGAATCCAAGATCCAAAATTCAAGGGATAATATGTTTAGGGGATTTTAGTGTGACCAACACTAAGCATAGCACAATGAAGTTCTAATTTCCGTGCCCCTACAGGCATGCAGTGCATGAAAATGTTGTAATTTCGCACCTTGCACCACTAGGAGGGCGCGAAAATATGGGTAAAGTGGCCTGTGTGAGGAGGCATTCGACCATAACAAGTTGGATTCGTCTCCAAATAAGGTTAGGGAGGGGACCAACATGATAGAAATGAGCTCAACACTTGCTAGGAGGTATGTCCATTAGGTTCGGTAAGGTGATATAACATGAATATGGGAAATGGCACTCAAAGTGATTATTTGAGGTACAACAAATTCCCCCTAAAGTGTGAGGTCAGAAGGAACTGATGGCCGAAACACTTTACAAATATGTTTCGCAAAGATACTTGCAAGGAAGATGGAGAGGAAGTAAAAAGAAACATCAACCATATGTCTAATAAACTCGAGGCGGGAATACCCATGATCAAAACAACAGACTAACAGCATGGTTGTCGACCAATACAAAGCAGATCCATGATAGTACTGACTCAACAATGACTGAAGAAAGATCATGGATACTAGATTACAAGCATAGATCCATGATAGAATATTGACACAGCCACGACCGATAAAAAAGTGGATCTGTGTTACAATTCATAAACGGGACCACCAACATAATTACTATGTGTGGACCTACTCAAAAATTGCCATCGCAGCTTGGATTTGAAAGAATCATCAAAATCATCCATGGTCTTCTACTCAATCCCAAAGCGATACGAATCTAGCCATGTGATTACAGGGAGTTGAAGTCGAACATGGTGGAGACTACTTGATTAACGGTCAATGATGTGAACCATTAACAAGTACGACGGAAATCACCAATGATGACAGTCATCCCCAAGGTATATCTAGTACATCCCAAGGAATGTGAATAAGGATTCTTGAAATCGAACATTCAAGGCTTTATTCAATCAGAGGTCAATGATGAAAATCTACTGTCGAATACGAGGAAACCTGCCATTGAGGTATGAAGGTACCAAGGTACTACAGTTGGTTCCTAAGCCTAATTCATGGATAACGAGTTTATGTCGACAGGAATAGATCCTTCAAAGGAGGGGCATAATGAATCCCACATCATTGACATGAAACCGAGATAGGAAAGTAGTGTGGAGTAATGGAACATATGAGTGTGGATTGACACAAAAAGGTAGAGGTTAATAATATTGCATATGCTTGACTTAGGTTAACACTGATCCTTTGAACATATAACGACATGCGACACAGCTTGGCAGTAGGAACTGACAAAGCTAACAACCAAAAGGTGAGAAGACTCAAGTTTAGGAGGTTCATTGAATGATGCTCACATGAAAGACGACTCACGATTGTAGGTGTGACCAGGATATATACTGAATACCCAAAGAAGACAAGGTATGGATGCATGCCACGTTCAAAGGTGAAGACTCATAAGATTTCAGAAACGGTAAACTCGGTGTATTCCCCCATTTTCCCCCATCATGAATGACGAGTACCTCTTTGTTTTTTAACAAGCTCGAGGAGGATAAAAGATGCTCGGTATATGTAATGCCCCTAAAATGACTGTGGACCTTAAGGGCACTTGTCGAGTGACCCAGCCGAACAACTTCGATAAAGTGGTTTCTTGAGCCTGGATACGTCTTAGAAGATTGAGGAAAACCTGAAGATGTGAATGACGACAATAATTGATAAATGAATTAAGGATTTAAATTATATATGTGGAGTGGCATAATTGACTGATTAGTTCTTGCTTAATGATTAGCCCTGATTGATCAAGTCAAAGTATAGTAGGACAGCTACAACCTTAGCTTTGTGACTTGGGAGGACGCAACTGAGATGCATCATAGCTTTCCGCATTTATTCTGAACTTCGGGACGAAGTTCTAAATAAGTAGGGGTGTATGTAGTGCCCCTAGACTACTGTAGACATTGAGGGAACTTGCTTAGTGACCCGACTGTTTCAAACATTAATAAAATAATCCTTTGATTTTATTTTGAGTATATTTATGATTACCATTGATTGTAAATCAATAAAATAATGATTTATGTTTGTGAGAAATGTGTGTAGCGATAGGTGAAACGGTTCACCGAAGGACACATAAAGGAACATGAAGGGTCGTAGAGTACGGGTAAATCACACACAGGGGGAGTGACGACGATGTCGACTTCTGACAAGAATACCACGCATGAGCAGATAAGCATTGATCCGCTTGCTCAAGAGGAATGCGTGAGGGCGTACGAGGTGGGCCACGACGGAGCTGGTCACGTACGAGTTGAGGGGCGCGCAGTGAGAACGGACTCACTCCTCAGCGCCATTGGTCCCTAGATAGCATGTAGACGGAGGATGGATGGTAACGATTCCTAAAATCCCTACAAGAGTTCCCGCAAGTCAAAACGGAAAGACGGTGGCAGAAGGGCCCAACGATGTGGTACCCTGTCGAGAACGGAAAGAATGGATGCAAGGACCCAACGATGCGGTACCATGCCAAGGAATGGAAACCATGGATGAGTGGGCCCGACGGAGTGGTGCAATGTCAGGGAATTAAAAATGAAGGAACCAGGAGCCCAACGGCGCGGCACCGTGATCCTAGTGAGTTTGATTGTTAAATTAAACTGCATAAAAACTTAGGAGAATAACTCTAGATTATTACTTGGCAAATGCATAAAAATAGTTTAGACATTTGCACATGAATAGTTATTTTGTTGAGCATTTAAAATAATAGAAATCATTATTTAGGAGCAAAATAGAATCCTAAGATTAGACACCTAGTCAACTAAAAGCTAGGAGTTGATTAAAATATATGGGGGACAAACTAGAGCAAACTTAGGGGTGTAGGTGCACTTCCCAAAGAAACTGACACTTGGATGGGTGAGTGTTTTAATTAAATAATTAATTATGCATGAAGCGACATGTGTCGCATGAGATTTTCCTTTATAAGGAAGGCTTAGGGAATGGGTAAAGGGCCCATAATTTGGACGATTGTCGTAATATTCGAATGCCTCAAAGACTTGCTGCTATCTAAGGGTTTGGCTTAGAAATCCTGGTGGGAAGGGAAGCCCAAGATGAATTTCTGAAATACTTGTGTGAGCTCTACGACCCAAAGCTCGGGGGAGGCCATGCGACTGAAAGCATGAGCCTATGGTTGGGTGGCGAAGCTAACGGTTGCTTCGCCTATGGTTAAACGAGCTTTGCTAGAGGGATCCTACGGAAGACGCAGACAACAATGGACCAGCTGGATCGGGTTGACAGGTTAAGGTTTGCTTATTTTTGTTAAGTTATTCACTCTTTTATTTTATTTTTCCAATAACTATAATGGCTAATTTGTTTGTATGAAGTTTTTAAAGTTTCAGGTTCAGTTCAAGGGGACCCTAAAGGAGGGGTCCTACAGTATAGCTCACCTTTGGGTGAGTCCAACCTTGTACATTTCATGAACCCTAGGAACGAGAGGTTCAGTTCCATAAGGATCCTTCGATGTTTCATTTTACGAGTCCAAGGAAGGAAAACTTGACGATTTTTCATGTTTAGAGAGTCTGAAATAATCTAAAGAAGACTCCAAGTTTTGAGTTTTTCGTAAAAGTTAGTCCCCAAACCCGAAAAAAGTATAAAATAATATTTGGAGGATCTCTCCTAGTCAAAGGTTGACTGAGGTGTACCTTTCTTGTAAATAGTCTAAACGGTCCGAAAAAGGGATAACCTACCACTGAATAGACAACCTTTCAAATACTTTTACAAGTGTGAAAGAGACAAGTGCACTTGGAAATATTTTCTTGATCAGGGAGTATGAAAAGAGCTTAAATAAGACTCCATGTACAACTTTGTCATGGTTGGTGATCGAGTATGAAAAATGAAAAAATAAACTCGGCACAGTTCCTTTTCTGTAAATAGTCTAGCAAGGCCGGATAAAGAGATAAATGTATACTCGTTAGCCACACCTTTTTACTCAATTTTTAATGAGCACGACAATGGTATCAAAAGCACTCAGAATATTTTTCATGTTTAAACCCATATCACGAAAAAGGAAAAAGTAAGCTCAAGCCACTTTTCATATTTTTAACGAGAGTAAGAAAAAGTGAAAAAAGTAAGCTCAACACCATCTTAATGTTTTTAACGAGTTGAATGAAAGGTTGGAAGAATGCTTGTGGTATCTACTTCATTTTTTAATGATCTTGTAACATAAAATAAACTATGCTCAGGACGATGGTTTCATTTTTTAGCGAGCTTGAATTTGAAACTAAACTATGATTAGAATAATGCCCGTTGATGAGTTACTTCCCAACATGATGGCCAGAGGTTGCTACTCAGGGTGATACCCATTAGCAAGCTTTTCCCCAACATGATGTCCAAAGGTTGGAACTTTCCCCCAACATTATAAGTGAAAGCTAGCGGCTTAAATCCAGTATGATTTCCAAAGGCTAGAGGCATGCCCCCCAAGCTTTGTTTCATCTGCGAACTCATCTTCTTCACCCTATTAAATTTCTGTCTACTAATAGGAAAAGGTTCACCACATGGATAGGAAGAATGAGGATTAAGTGACACAGGCAGATGAAATGAAGGTTCAAATCCTAAATCCAATGGGATACTCGACTCAATGGGAGAGGAATCTATTTAATTTTTTAATGAGCTTGACACAGAAAGGGAACTATGCTCAAGATAGGTTTCATTTTTACACAAGCTTGAAACTGAAAGTAAACTATGCTTGTAGGGGCTAGTTTCATTTTTTAATAAGCTTAAAGCAGAATAAAAATATGATCGAAGTAGCCCATTTCATTTTTTAATGAACTTAAAAAAGAATAAAACTATGTTCGAGGTAGACCATTTCATTTTTTAACAAACTTAAAACTATGCTCGAAGTAGCATATTTCATTTTTTAACGAGTTTAAAACAGAATAAAACTATGCTCTAAGTTGGTTCCTACCCAACATGATGTCTAGAGGTTGGTAGGTTTCCCTCATCATAAGAAGCTAGTGGTCTTAACTCCAACATGATTTCCCGAGGCTAGAAACATTCCCCTCTAAGATTCTTCCATGATGGGAAGAAGTTATAAGGTTGCTAATGACTCAACTCCAGCGTGCTGTCCAGAGCCGAGAGACACGGATGATGATGGAGGAGGAACCACTAGGACATGTAGAACATTCAGGGAATTCTAGTGGCCAACAGTCGTGTAATGATTAGGTGTAACAAAGGAAAGTTGATCAATGGTCATGATGCTTCCATGATGATGAAAATACATCACTCAAAAGAGTGTGGACACGATAGATTTCATGGCATAGACATAATCTCTCCCAAGAAGCAGATTAAAATCTAAGGGACCTTGGACTACCAATATAACATCAATGCAGACATTTTTCCCTCCTAAGGTAATAGGTAACTGAGGAAGGATCCCTAAAGGTCTAGTAGGTATTCAATTAAAATCCAATATCTGATCAGTGGCTGTCACAAGCTGAGGAGATCCTATAGCTTGCCAAGTAGTGGAGGATAAAATACTAATAGAAGATCCTTCATCAACAATAGTGTGAAGTACGTTCCTACTGGTAACTTCTACAGATATTTGGAAAGGAACACTCGAAGGAAGACACAATACAGTTAGATTATTCCAATCAAAGGTAATGACCTCAGTACTTAGAGGGGATCCCGTTGAAATAGACATGATTTCCCCTTGTCCAAAACAATCTGAACTGATAAAGAAAACATCAGTGGTTTTCGATTCACTCTCAACTGGAAGAGAAGGGTGAGACGAAGATTGTGTCATGGTGACTGCTTCAGTCTCGGCATTTTCCAATGAAAGAGTGGGATCGAGTGGATGTGACGTCGTATCGACTACTTCAACCTCACTCTTCAAATGAAAAGTCGGATGAACTACTTGTTCTCCACTCTTTGAGGAAAGAGTGGGATCAACCAAGGTTGGAGTAGGATCGACTACTTTATCAACCAATGAGCGGTCAAGGGATAAATTACAATATCCAGTCGGAAGGTGATTCTGGGAGACAGTAATTTCTTCCAACAATTGTGAAGCTTCATCCATTCGAGGACAAAGGTAAGTAAGGTGCATGTCCTTGCATAAAAAACAAGGATTTTTTACTTTACCTTTCTGACCCTTAACCATAGCATCACTGGTTGATGGGGTATCATTAGTATGATGTCCATAGGATGATGATATAGGTTGTTTGGAATCTTTAGACCACTCTTATAATACTTTGGAAAGACCAGGACAATCCTTAAGAATGTGATCCTCCTTGCAAAGCTTGCAAGGGAATTTGGGTTATCGAGGTGTTGGACTAGAAAGAGTATCATTAGGACTAACTGGTTGATGCATGGTCTCTTTCTTATTCTTCTTATTCTTAACCTTCATTTTATTCTTCTTCTTATCCTCTTTATTACTAGCACCACTACTTTTATCATGCGAGGAAGAAGTAATGAAAGAAGATACATCTGACGAAGAAGACGAAGGATCAATTTGGGATTGATTCTCTCATGATGAAGAGTTAACATTTGAAGCATTAAGTGCATACGGGATCACTGGATTGGAGAATAATCATACTTGTAACCCTATAAACAATCCGAAAATATTCAAAGTAGCAATAAAGGGAGGACCAATTTCTCCAAATGGAGGGAAAGCAAAAGGTACCCCTTGAAAAGGGGTCTCTTGATTGGTAGTCCCATAAGGAGCTTCGGTGCATGGAGATGGATCATCCATGGAACAAGACTAAGTGATGTGAGCTTAGTCTTGCTAAAAAGAACTCAAAAAACCCTAAGGAAATCGAGCGTGCAAAAGGGGAGCTAAAAGAAAAAGAGGCACACAGGCCAAAAATGGAAGCTCAAAAAATTGTAAGAGGCCAGAAAGCCAGCGAGCAACACTAAAACAAAAAGACCCTCTACAAGGTAAAATAGAAAGCAACCTCCTATCTAATATCCAGATACCTCAACAGATTGTATCCCCCACAAGTTGATGAAATCCAAGTCGGACAATATGAAACGAGAGACCAATATAGATGAAGGGATATCCCTCTACCGAAAGAGATCCCAGGTAAAAGAGACCTAGAAGAATGGTCACTAGGATACCTTGTTCATGACATGCTTGGAAAGGTTTACTAGAGATTCTACCTTTTGTCCCTTCTACAACCAGTATGGAGGCTATAAAATACAAGGAAGACAATGGATTGATGTCCTTAGGCACTAAGTGGAGTGCGGTTTTCCACAAAGTCCATCCGAAACCATTCCTCGCTACTTACCCCCATGGAACGGGAGGCCCCCCAACAAATTAGTGTATAACCGTGTCAACAAATACAATAGGATTTTAGCACCCTAAGAGAAAACAACTATGTTTTAGATGTAAAATAACAAGGGGAATTATTTGGATTCTTATCCTCGATGTCCTACCTAACTACACAATTATTTTATGCTCTCAAGTGAGGTTAAATGTGTGTTTAGTTAGGGTGTGTAAATTTTAAGGTTTGTTGTTTTACTCAAGGGGAGCGGAAGTGCAACTCGGTGGTATGTATACTTAACTCAAACCATGCAAATTTGGATGAACTATGCAAGTCTTTTTCCTTCAATGAACTTCTAGCTAAGGAAGAGTTCTTTTCATTCCCAAATGTACAACCCAATGCAAATGAAATGTTAGCTTTTTAATGGATGATAAACAATCATGTAAAACCATACCCAAACTATCCTAAAGTGACAAAAAGAGATTTTTCTATCATTAAGAAATGCAAAAATTCTAATTAATTTCCTATCTTTTTACACTTAAAAAAGACACATCTAAGCTATGGGAAAGAAAGCTTCCATAAATGTTTCCAATCAAATGCAATGCAAAGAAAAAAATTTCAATATATTTTTGTAACTCAAATGCACAAGAATATGAAACAATCTATTCTTCTTCTTATGAATGTAAGACCAAGAATGTCAAATGATCAAACTAATGCAAGAAGGAAATTTATGTTTTTCAAGCTTGTAAATCTAGCAAAAGAGAGACAAAAATCAATCTTCTCTTTGAACAAAAATGGACACAAAGAATCGATCTACTCCAATAACCAATAAATAGCTAAATATGCAAAAGAAACGAAGCTCAAAACCCAAGAAAACGACTTCAAAAGACAAAGATGTCCCAAGCCTTTCAAAGCCTCAAAACCAAACCAAATCACACCAAAGATAAAAAAGGTTCAAAAACCTTAATATGGGTCAAAGGAACTGTAGGGTACACGATGTTAAATTTTCTGAATTTACTTCAATATGATCTAGGATCTTAACTGAGAGAACAACATGTACAACATATCTACAGCATATCAATCATGGAGACAATAATGCAAGCACAGAAGAGACACAAAGATTTACTTGGGGAAAACCATAAAGGTGAAAAACCCCAATAACTTCCTCAGAGATAGATAGAGCAATGATACAACCAACCAAGAGAGATAGACACAACCTAGCAGCAGATCCTCCTCCTCCATAAGTGCGCCACTCCTCCTTAAGTGCATGTGTGAGAAGTGAGTGAGTAAATAGAGTGCCTCCCGCACTCTATTTATACTTGACTTGACTTGCCTTTTTACCTAACTCATGTAGGCTCGAACTTAACCACATAAAATAATGCTGACTGGGACGACCCCCAATAGGGTGGTCTAATAACCCTTTGACCCACATGGCCAACCCCCAATAGGGTGGTCTAATAACCCTTTGACCCACATGACTTATACAGGGCCGACCCCAAACAAGGTGGTCTAATAACCCATCAAGTAGAAGTTACGACACTTACAATATAAATAACGACACTTCCGTATAGAGGAATAATAACATCTCTTATAGGAATACAATATACATATATGTGAAATACATTCCGAAGTTACATATACATCAACACTCCCTCTTAACTAGGAAGGTATTTCTCAGCACAGTTCTTCTAGCACAAGTCATCTTCTCTGGATCATCGTCATCGTTGCATCGTCATCATCATCATCACTGCTGCTGCTATCTTAATCAATCTCTGAATCTACTCGTCATAGGAAGTTCTACAGAGCCAGTCCTTTTTCATACTGGATGTAGGCCCACCACCTGGAGGTCTTCATCATCACTGGCCATACTGTGGAATCCTCAGGACTTATTACGTGCGTCACAAAACCTGGCTGCAGTATCCCAGGCTATTACGAGCACACAGCTCTACCTGTAGGATCTCCCAGGAGCACATTACATGTGACCCATCACAAAACCTGGCTGAAGCATCCCAGGCTGTTACGAGCACGCGGCTCTACCTGTCAGATCTCCCAGGAGCACATTACATGTGATCTCACCACAAAACCTGGCTGAAGCATCCCAGGCTGTTACGAGCACGCGGCTCTACCTGTCGGATCTCCCAGGAGCACATTACATGTGGTCCACCACAAAACCTGGCTGAAGCATCTGAGGCCTTTTTCATCCTGTCCAGATCTCCCAGGAGCAAATTACATGTGGTCATGGCAAAACCTGGCTGAAGCATCTGAGGCCTTTTTCATCCTGTCCAGATCTCCCAGGAGCAAATTACATGCCATAGGACAAAACCTCGCAAGAGCATCTGCCAGATATCCCAGGGCACCGAATTACATGCCATAGGCAAAACCTCGAAAGACTATCTGCAGATCTCCCATGGCACAAATTACATGTCCTCCCAAGCAAAACCTTGCAAGAGCATTTTCCAGATGTCCCAGGGCACCGAATTACATGCCATAGGCAAAACCTCGAAAGACCATCTGCAAATATCCCAGGGCACAAATTACATGCTTTCCTGCACAACCTGATCCACGGCCACAAAGTATCATCTGATACTCATCATCATCACTGCAACATCCTGCTGCATGTCATCTGGAGAAGCTCGTCATCCACGATCATCCTGATCATACAATGCATCCATCTGATGCATACATAGATACATGATCCACACAATGTATCCATCAATCATACATGATCTACCTGATCATACAAAGATACATGATCCACACAATGTACCCATCAACATACATAATCTACCTGATCATACAAAGATACATGATCCACACAATGTATCCATCAGCATCAATGATCTACCTGATCATACAAAGATACATGATCCACACAATGTATCCAACAGCATCCATGATCTACCTGATCATACAAAGATACATGATCCACACAATGTATCCAACAACATCCAACATGATGCGTTCATACAAAATACATACACATGATCCAACCGATCATATCCAGCATCCAACATGATGCGTACATACATAAATGATCCAACTGATCATATCCAGCATCCAACATGATGCGTACATACATAAATGATCCAAATGATCATATCCAAGCATAAACCAGAACATCATCCTGATGCCCATTATCCAGCGCTTACATCCACAGCCATGTGAAGGATCCTCCTTCCAACATGCTTGGAATGGCTTCAGCAAATGTGTCCACCACTTCTTCCTCGAAGTGTCCTCGATCTGAAGAACGCCAAGCCTCTCTTTGAAGTACTCGAACTTCACTCTGGCTAGCGGCTTCGTCAGCACATCTGTAATCTGCTCGTCTGTCGCAACATATAGGAGCTTCACAGCTCCTCTCTGCACCATATCCCTGATATAGTGATATTTGATCTCTATGTGTTTCGACCTGTCATGAAACACTGGGTTCTCGGACAGCTTCACACAACTCTGGTTATCACAGAAGATACCAGTAGCCTCCAATGGGAGATCAAATAACCCAGACAGTAGCTTCCGTAGCCATACTGTCTCACAACTAGCTGAACAGGCTGCAACATACTCTGCCTCAGCTGTACTCAGTGCTACGCAGGACTGCTTCCTGCTAAACCAAGAGATCACACCTGATTCCATACTGAAGCAACACCCAGATGTGCTCTTCCTGTCTGCAGCATTGCCATCCCAATCTGAATCAACATAACCCTGCAGGTTAAACTTTTGATTCTCCTCATACCTGAGCCCATAATCCACTGTACCCTTCAAGTACCTCAGAACATGCTTTACAGCAACTAGGTGAACACTCCTCGGATCCGTCACGAACTGGCTCAATGTGTTCACAGCAAAGCAAATGTCTGGTCTCGTGTTCATCAGGTACATCAAGGACCCAATCATCTGACAATATAAAGAGACATCAACCGGCTCAGATGAAGCATCACATAGAAGCTTCAGATTCGATGCCATAGGTGTGGCCATATCCTTGCAGTCCATCATCCCGAACCTCTTCAGGATCTCTACTACATACTTCCCTTGTCCAAGGAAGATTCCATATGCACTCTGCCACACCTCCATGCCAAAAACAAATAGTGCATCATCCCCAAGTTCTTCATCTCGAACTTGGAAGAAAGCTTCCGCTGCGTGTCGGCAATCAATCTATCTTTACCTGTAACAAACAGGTTATATGCATACAAAAGTAGTATCACTGGATTGCCTTCTTCAACCTTGTAGAAAAGGTTGGAATCTGCTTTACTCTTGGTAACGCCCAAACTGGATAGAAAGCTGTCGATCCTACCATACCAAGTTCTGCACACATATATGACTACACCATGCTGTCTTGAGATCCATCTGGTGCATCTTCTATTTCATCACTTTTATATTTCTCAATGCTGCCATCTGCAACATGCTTGATCTGATAGTTCCATTTGGAAGTCATAACAAACTTCCCTTCACATCTTGGGACTACATCCCAAACATCATTCTTCATGATCGACGGATCATGGCATTCCATTTCTTCATCCCAGATCCTGGGAACTTCAATATCTTCAATACTTTCAATATATATCTTTGTTGCTGGAACAAATGTTGTAGTCCTTTTGTAGGTGAAGATATATGGTCTTTCCTACAAAACAGGTTAAATTGCATGATTAGAAACATCTCATAATTTTCAGAACAAATTCTTACACATAAAGAAATATGTCATACAGTCATGCAATTATCTTAGCCAATGCTTCAATACAACATTTATCCATATCCCGTAACTTTCTAGATGCCTTCCAATCTCTACCAGAACATTGTTAAGAGTGTGCACAACTCCCAACATGTCAGCAAAGAGGTTTCATTCTAGATAAGTAGCGATGGAATGTTGTACAGTGACATAGGCTACTTACCCATGCATATTAGTAGTATACTGTTCATCAATGCAATTATTCTAATGTGCATAATACACAACCTAATTCTAGGAACATCAGTATATACATCATTGAACAATATTATTTAAACAAGCACATATGCAAGAAACTAAAAATACTTATCTTTGTTTGGTTACTGGGTGGACTCCCTCTGAGTCTTTGCTTCCTTGTAGGAGCTGCTGAAGTAGCTTCTTCTACACCTTTCTGTTATGGAATGTAGAAAGATGGTCAACTCCCTCTGAATATCTGCATACATGCAGAAACTACTGAAGTGTTCTCCTTTGCTTTCTTGCAGGAACAACTAGAGTGTGCTCCCTCTTGATCTTTGCTTCCTGAATTACTTGTTCTTGAGCTCATATTCATCCTTGGTCCCTATGCATGCTTATTAGTATCATGATTGTGTTATCCTTGTGAACTCATATAAAATCATACATTCATTAGTATACTATTAAAACAAAATAATCTCAAGCATGTATACTCATGATCATTTCAAACAGAAATAATAAGCATTAGCATTCAAGGTTTATGTAGGATTCTTATGGTTAGTCAAATCATAAGAAACATAACATGTCTAAACCTGTAATTACTCAAACCTATGACTCTTCAGGTTAGTTGAATCATCAATCAAGATAAGAGATATAATATGCATAAAACCTGATTATTCAAACCTATACCTTCATGATTCTTCTGGTTAGTCATATCATCAATTATGGTAAGAAACATAATATGCATACAACCGTGATTATTCAAACCTATTACTTCATGAATAATCATCATCAACAGCACAACAGTATAAGATCCTAACACAAGGTAGGATTCTAGCTTGATATAGGAAAAACATACCTGTATTAGCATGCTAGCTAGTTATGTCTAACATACTCACATGATATCTTCTTGTTCTTCTTCAATGACTTGTGCTAGTAACCTGTATAACTCATAGGTTAACCATTACAAAACCAAGTTATACATACCTCGTAAATGGATCTTCTATGAGATCCATGACAATGGATGAGTCTTTATTCTCATGTCATCATGATCATATGTTCTTGAACTGGAACATGATTTTTCTTCCTTGGTGTACCTTTCATGTTAGTAGACAACATAAACTTCATACAACACCATAATGCATTAGTACAATCATAAGTGTCAACACCTTAACAAATGAATGTCTTCTATCATGCATTCATAATTTTGTTAAGGTGATACGACAAATCTAAAATCAAAATTGTACTAACCGTAATAACATGAAGACAAACATACCATAAACTTAATCATGGACAAATATCGAAACATACCTCGATGAGTCATACCTGTCGAGATCGCTTGTAATCTTCTTATATAAGGCCTTAGCCTCATCTCCCTCTGAAACAGGAACTTCTTCACTCATGCAGATGATCAATCCATCTTCTTCTAGGATTAACCCAATCCACTTGATTTGCAAGAACTGGACCTTGAGCTGGATATGGGTTTGTCAGAGAAACCCCAAAAATTCAAACTTTGAATTTCAAACTTCTGACAGGATAGAAATATGTGCCTTGATGAGTTGATCAAACTGGTATATTCAGAATTTGAAAACTGCAAAGTTTCACTCCTCAATTTTGCCTTTGAATCTTTCGGATTCACTGGACGTGACCCTAAACTGGGGTTTGATGAATCCCACTCTTCTACCCAATCAAAATGTTTGATCCAAATCTCTAAGCTTCTATTTTTCTTAGGAGCTTCCAGCCGTGGTCACAGATTTCAAAAATTCCCATTTTTACAGAAGCCCTAATTTTCCACTTTTCTGATCAAAGTCCCGAACTAGGGTCTAATCAAGCCCGGCCTTCTGCCCAACCAAAAATTCTGATCTTGGTCTCTAAATTTCTATTTTGATGAGTAGCATCCAGCCGTGGTCTCCGATTACAAAAATTCTAACTTTCTCCAAAGCCCTAAATTCTGGAATCCATGAATGAAGGTACCAAAAAATAATTCTGTTTTGACAGAAATATGTACCTGATTGTTTCTGGAGTAACTCCGAAATTTTTGATCCACACGATCTGAAAAAGTTTCTAGAGATAGCCTGACCTGTTATATTTCCATCCTGACAGGTCTGACCTCAATTGGATTCTCTGAGAGAGAGTTATGCCAAATGTCGCAACGTGACCTGTTTTGGGATAAAACAGGAGAGCGAACTTGTACGGCGTGCCACGTGTCACTATTTTAACTTCGGCCTCTGAAAAAGTTTTCTGAGATAGTTCGGCCTGTTATATTTCCATTCTGACAGGTCTGACCTCAATTGGACTCTCTAAGAGAGAGTTATGCCAAATGTCGCAACGTGATCTGTTTATGGGATAATACAGGAGAGCGAACTTGTACGGTGTGCCACGTGTCACTGTTTCAACTTCGGCCTCTAAAAAAGTTTTCTGAGATATTACATACTGTGTACTACCTGTCACTTTTTACGAAATTTCATTTGGAGCTTCCTAGCCCAAGCTATGACCTTTTTCCCAAGGTCACCTGATTTTGACTCAGATCTGGAAGAGGCAGAAACCCTATATTGTACAGATCATAAATCACAAAGTACAACGAATTAGAGGTTTTCCTTTGGACACAAGGTACCTGGATATTTAATATTTGTCCTGTAATAATTTAAGATCGGAAAACTTCGCCGAAACGGATTTATAGCGAAAGTTCTACGATGACTGGTTTTTGCTATATCAAGCCCTAACATCGTAAGTGCAACAAGTGTCATACATGCCATATCATGCCTTCTTTCAGGCTAGATCTGATACCATGTTAAATTTTCTGAATTTACTTCAATATGATCTAGGATCTTAACTGAGAGAACAACATGTACGACATATCTACAGCATATCAATCATGGAGACAATAATGCAAGCACACAAGAGACACAAAGATTTACTTGGGGAAAACCATAAAGGTGAAAAACCCCAATAACTTCCTCAGAGATAGATAGAGCAATGATACAACCAACCAAGAGAGATAGACACAACCTAGCAGCAGATCCTCCTCCTCCATAAGTGCGCCACTCCTCCTTAAGTGCATGTGTGAGAAGTGAGTGAGTAAATAGAGTGCCTCCCGCACTCTATTTATACTTGACTTGACTTGCCTTTTTACCTAACTCATGTAGGCTCGAACTTAACCACATAACATAATGCTGAGTGGGCCGACCCCCAATAGGGTGGTCTAATAACCCTTTGACCCACATGGCCGACCCCCAATAGGGTGGTCTAATAACCCTTTGACCCACATGACTTATACAGGGCCGACCCCAAACAAGGTGGTCTAATAACCCATCAAGTAGAAGTTACGACACTTACAATATAAATAACGACACTTCCGTATAGAGGAATAATAACATCTCTTATAGGAATACAATATACATATATGTGAAATACATTCCGAAGTTACATATACATCAACACACGATCCTTGGCTCCAGATTAAAAAAAAAAAATTAATAAACATCATTTTTTTTCAAATGTGATGTTTATTTTAATCAAATCTAGTGCAAAAAAATACTAAAAATGCAAACAAGTATACACTCAAACTGTGGATGCGAGAGAACGTATAGCTCCTAACACATAGCAACAGGCGAGGAAAATAACCTTGAATCAACAGACCAAGGAAAACCCAAGCAAAGAGCTCCCAAAAACAAAGTATTTTGGCCCTTGTACAAACCAACATAGAGCAAAAATATGGGGTTTTTCGTGCCCTAGAACACTGTCGGGTAACTAAAATTTGGGAATTTTCGTGCCTTAGGACACTCTAGGGGTGCGAAAATGTAATAATTTTCGCTCTGTGATGTACAAGAGGGATGCAAAATTATACTGTAGGGAGGCAAGGGAAAATGTTTGAAAAGAAAATTATGAATTTCTAAGGTTTTCAGACTTAGAGAACTCGATAATGAGGATCAAAATGATAAAAGAAGGTCAAAATATGATAAATAATAGAGATAAGAGATCAAATCTTGAAGATTTGATGGAAAAATGAAACCTCGGATGTCCCCAGCAGAGTTGTCAATTTTTGTTCTAGCAAATTTGTCCTATAGATAGTTAAATCTACTCAAAGATCAAACTGGGTTTAAACAAGCTTAATCTAAGACAGAATCATAACAAGTGGTTGTTTACTCTCCTAGATCTAACATGACAGGTAAGATTTTAAACACTAAGAGGGAAATGGGCAATGAGATTTACCTCAAATTTTCTAGTTGTCCAAGCTCCAGCTTCAACTTGATCTCCAAGAATTGAACCTGTTTGAACAAGAACAAGAACAATACCTCCAAGCACTAGATGTAATGGTTAATATATAAATTATATAAAACATGTCATGCATCAAAATGAATGGAAACATAACCTAGGAGAATAATCCAAGTTATATTAGTGAGAGCTAAGAATACTATTACAAAGTTACCCTTGATGTCCAAGCAACAACTTCCTCTTCCAAGATTTCATCTTGCTATGTCTGCAAATCACTTAAGGCCATAGATTTGATGCCTCAAAAGTTCTACCCATAGCTTATGGATGGATTCCTTCTTATAGCATTTGGGAGGTCAACCACTATGAGATAATTGTTACACCCAAAATTTGTTCACTAGCTCATCTCCCTAGTCACATAACCCATTTGTCCACTTTTCCTACATTTTTGGCCTCCAAAGCCCTAAAAAACCATCAGATGGTAACCAAAAGGGGAAAAAATCATTATTTCCCTCCTCAATTAATGAAATTCCTTCAAAAAATGTCAAAAACCCACAAAAAAGGGTCCAAAATCCCTAAAATAAAAGAAAAAGGGGGAAAAGTAAAAATAATTCAAAAAAGAGGGAAAACATCAAATACCACAAACCAATACTATTAGTTACCCAAAACCATGGGTCAATACTCCACCACCCAAAATCACTATAAAAAGGTGATGGAGGCCCCCTATTTCACATCCATAATCACTCTTCATAACCTTATGCTGTCGAAATTCCTGTTGAACTTGAGCCTATCACCTTGAGCTCCTATTCCCCATTCAATTGAGTCTTGGCCACCTCTTGGGAATTTGGAAAAGAGCTAGGAACTCTGGAGATTCAGTGCGCTACTCTTCGTACAACCGCAAGGACTCCAACCACCTCACCATTTGAGGTAAATATTAATGCAAACCCTTGTTTGCCCAATAATATAAAAATATCAATTCCATTAATGGGTTCCTCTTGATGCTTTATTTTACTGTTATAGTTAGATTTATTTTTATGTTATCACTCGCACATATCACTTGTTTAATATCTAGTTTTTACTCGCTATTCTAAACTGCTACTAAGGGTTCCTAAATCCTTAGTAGGTGCTCTTTAACACGAGCTAGTGTGAAAAAACCATCTACAGTTTTGGTGACTCCACTAGGTCGATTCTCATAGAATTTTTGGTTTATTTTTAGTTTTGTACTTGTTATTTTGCTTGCATTTTACAGCTCTGGCCTAGCCTTGTACCCTATACTTGCAGATCTGGTCCCTTTCCTTTGTAGTAACCTTCAAAAGTTCCATTTTTCGGCTCGGCTCGCAACTTCAGAAAAAAAATTTCCGCATCGCAGATCGCGACTGTCCAACTGAAACCTGCTCTTTTCGCTCGACTTTCGGCCCGAAACCCATGCTCCAGCGCACTTCTCGGCCTAGAACTCGCGCTTTTAGCGTGTCTTTCATCCTGATAGCTGCACGTTCAACGTACCTTTCAACCAGATATCTGCACGTTTAGCATGCTTCCCGGTCCGTTAGCCACGCCCTTAGCGTGATTTCTTCCTTGAAACCCATTCCCTTAGCGCGCTTTTTGCCTTGAAACCTGCTCCCTTTGCGTATCTTCATCCCTAAAACCTGTTCTCTATTTTTTGTTCCTGTCAGTATTTTTCAGCACGATTTTTCTGCAGTTTGTCGCACCCAGAGCGCGATTTTTTGCCTCATAGCCACACCCTACAGCCATTTTTTCCCACTTTTCCTTGCCCTAACAACCATCTGTTTGCTTGCATCCATTTTGTTGGTTGTACTTTTCTGCTATTCACTTGCTGTAGGATTTAAACCATTTTACTTTGCATTACATTTCAGCAAGCTCATTTATTTTCAATAGGAGTTAATACTTTTTTATTTCAAAGTTTTAGTCATTTATTTTTCAACTTTACTACTTGGAAATCTTGGGTAAACACCACTTGTGCACACACTCGGTCACCATAATCCAAGTGAGACTTAAAATGTATTTAACTCAACGAACTTTAACCCCACTTGGGGAACACAAAAGGAACTTTGTCGCTAGGTAGGACATTGGGGATAGGCATCCAAATAACACCCCATTTTTCATTTACATTTGAGACATAGTTGTTATCCATTAGGGATCCAAAATCCCCTATTACTTATTAGTATGGTTGACACCAATTTGTCGTAGGGCCTCTCCCTCAGGAGGGCAAGTGGCAATATTGGTTACGAAAGTCTGAGTGGAATATTGCTCTCCATTCTGTACTGAAGGACACCACATCATTTTTCTCGTCGTGCATGCTGGCGCCCATACCGGGTTTACGACGGCCAAAGAACGAGAGTTGTGGGACACCTTTCCAGACATGCCATGAACGTGGTAGCTTAGTTTCCATTATTCTAGGACTCGTTTACCCAGAGTCCCTCTCGGTAGAGGGATATCCTTAGTCATTTGGTTATACATTTCATATTTCCTAACTACGGATTTCATCACCCTACATGGGATACGATTTGTGTGAGCTTTCATATCTTTTAGATAGGTGTTTGCATGCTCCTGTACCCCCATTTGGTTAGTGATTCTACCATTTTATTTTTTAGGAGTTCTTCTTGTTGGTATTCTGACCATTTTATTGTCACTCCACTTGTTGTAGCATGTTGTTGCAGCAAGTGTTTTTGAGCTTGTTGTTGGCCTGAGTGCCGCCCTTTTTTGAGAGCTCTCCTTTTGCACACACGCTTTCACTAGGATTTTTGAGCATTTTATATCCCACAGATCCTTTAGCACTATTACACCTGTCACAATTGATTCACCGAGACACTCTCGTCTCCTACGGGACCAATCCCCGCAGTACGATCCAATTGAAACCACCCATCACAGATGCACAGCTTGGTTGCCGGATATTTATCCCGACACCCCTTATTTTACCTCTGATTCTAAGTCATAGTTAACCACCTACACTGCTCCATATATCCCCATGTCCGGCGTGAATACCAACCCCTTTACTAGCGGGATTATCGGCAGTGGTTCCACCACTAGCCCAACTAGCATTTCAACATCCATCCCCACTATACCATCCACTGGACCTACACCTAGAATTCTAGTCACTACTTCCATACCTATCGGTAGCAGATATATTCTGACTGCCATCCCTTTCGTCACCAGTAGTACACTTGGGGGAATTGGCCCTTCCTAATCGATCCCCGCTAGGACTCACACCATTGCTTCGCCCCTCGGTGGAGGTGGCCCCACGACCGCCGCCATGGCTAGCACACAGGTCACTACAACTATGTCACATCCTTCTACTAGTTTTCCATTCATGACCAGTCTCAACCTCCCTGATATGGACTAATTGACGAACGATCTGATCCGACATGACCCCACGTGCCCCCCCATTCCTACCAAACTCCCTTCGGACATCCCAAATTTTGAAGGGAAGGGTGGTGAGGACCCAGAAAACCATATCATTTCCTTCAATTTATGGTGTTCCTCCAACTCCATAGTGTATGACTCGATCCACCTCTGCATTTTACAATAGACACTCACTGGCTCTGCAGGTAAGTGGTATATTGAACAACCACATAGGACCCATTCCACTTTTTTCGTATCTCACTTCGACTTTCCTGCAGTTCTTCCAGTTACAAGTCCGTTACGATGCTAGTGTTGATATTTTACTTTCTTGCAGACAAAACACGACTACCCATATCACTGACCATATTCATGAGTGGCGTAGACATCGTACTTTGTGCAAGATCAAGTTAGATGACCGCATATTCCTAGATTGGTTCTTGAAAACCCTCATACCAGTTATCGCCAAGGATGCATCATCTAAATGACCCCAAACCGAAGAAGAAGCCTCTCTCAAATCCCAACAATTTGACCTTATCTATGCACAGTCGGGCTACCTCTACTCCATTTTACCTTATGCTCCCCACGACGATTCCTCCCGGAAAGATGCACCAGGGGCATCCCACGCTACTGACAACATTATTGGACACGTTGCATCTCGCACCCATCCTTACACCCATATTCCTCCCTCCAACCCCCCGACTTATAATCCTATGCCTAATTCCACCATGAGTGGTCCCGACCTTTTGCGCACCACAGCCCATTCAAGAGCAACATATTCATATACTCCCCCGACCCAAGCTCCCCATATACATGGACCTTCTTGTCCATCACATTGTTATGGACATACCCCATCGACGTACTCCCCTCCTGATGCGCCACCCACTTACTATCTGTAACATCCCTCTTTTATACCCTTATTATTTTGTAAATGTAAATGTAAATTGTACTTGTTTCTGGTGAGGATCTCAAGGCTAGGGCCCCACCAGTAAACAATATAAGTTATGTGGTTTAATTTCCTAAATTGTAATTTGGAATGCAAGACTTACGAGACTAAGGTCATGATGCATCCTAACGATGAGGGGATGAATCCACTAGGGGGGGAGAGGTCAAATGGATTGGAAGCCATGAGTTTGATGACAGATGTTATCATGGTGCCGCAAACACTTAAGTGAACATTGATGTTCACTAAAGGTCACTTAAGTTTTTTTCGGTTATCGATTAGTCCTAGAGAGGGATACCGAAGATACCCTTACCCGCCGAAAGGAAGTAAATGTCTCCTAAGAAACTCCTGTGGATGTCTTTGACATCCTAGTTTCGACAGAGGATGTCAAGGGATTTCATCATCAAAACCCACTGTCTAGTAATTATCATAAGCTAACTAATTATCACAAGATATACTAAGTGATTGTTATTACTATCTTGATTCGGTTAGTTAAACCCCAAGATATACAATTAGTACCTTAGGAAGAGAGAAGAGATAAATATATATATGTATGCCATCAATTTGATAAAATATTATTAGTTATAATAATATTTTGTAATTATATACATATACAATACATTGTAATGCATTGTAATGATAATGCAAGAGAAATCAATATAAGTATATAGAGATACTTAAATAGTTTGGTACTCACAAAGAAGGGTAAATTATTTTATGAAAGAATTATTAAGTGGTCATTGGGACTATTTAGA
Source organism: Larix kaempferi (assembly GCA_027924585.1). Lineage (NCBI taxonomy): Eukaryota > Viridiplantae > Streptophyta > Pinopsida > Pinales > Pinaceae > Larix > Larix kaempferi. The sequence continues at coordinate 8,122,734 of BSBM01000255.1, forward strand.
GAATAGCCTCTTTTTGGAAAAACAAAGTATTTAAAGGAGTACATAGTGTAAACGGAGTGGGATTTCAATAAATTGTTACCATGACTTACGGCCATCAACCATTTATAACGCACTCCCATAGACCACGATATTCTTGAGTCTCGGATTTAAGAGAATAAATCCCATATCCCATGATCTACTGGAAGCTCGATAGATGGAAATCCCACAAAGGGAGGGATTCCCTCATGGTTTGGGAGGACTCTCCAAGGAGAGCTTAAGTTTTGAATTGTATTTATGTGTGGTCGTTGGCTTTGTATGGAGGGCGATTGCTTTAACCTATGGAATATTTTTTGGATGAAATATGTATATTTATTTTGTTTCTTTTAATTACGGCGTGGGGATTTGAAGAAGGGACGGCTCGGTGGAAGCCCGATCCCTGTATACCTTCAGGTTAATATATTATATATATGTTGGATCATATATATATTTCTTTTGTTGCTTGTATTTACTGCGCAGAGCTTTGGGGAAGGGACGGCTCAATGGAATCCCGATCCATGTATACCTTCATTTTAATATATTATATATATGTTATATTACATATATATATTTATTTTGTTGCTTTTATTTACTGTGCAGAGCGTTGGGTCAGGGATGGCTCGGTGGAAGCCCAATCCTAGAATCCTTATAACTCTTTAGAATAGAGATTGAAGTTTCTATTCATCATTTCGTTAAGCTATATATATATATGTGGGGGGGGGGGGGGTGGTTAGCGTGGGAGAGGACGACTGAGAAAGACCGATCCTAGAATCCCTGTAACTCTTCAGAATAGAGATTGAAGTTTTTTTTCATGATTTCGTTAAGCTATATATATATATATATATATATATATATATACGATATATGATATATGTGGTCAGCGTGGGAGAAGACAGGTGAGAAATCCCGATCTTAGAATCCCTATAACTCTTCAAAATAGAGATTGATGTTTCTTTTCATGAATTTGTTAAGCTATATATATATATATATATATATATGTTATATGTGGTCAGTGTGGCAGAGGACGGCTGAGAAAGACTGATCCCATAATCCCTGTAACTCTTGTGAGTAGAGATTTACATTATGTTCTTTCATGATTTCTTTAACTTATATAGATTTTGTCATATTTGATGACCATTGGATGGCTTGAGAAGTCGATCCCAGGTTCTGAACTTTCCTCCATCTACATATAGCTTATTACGCTAACTCTGTGTTAGTAATTGGAATTATTTATTAACTGTAGCGCTTATATTTTGTGACCAGCAAAAGGGAACAGGACGACTTGAGAAAGCCTATTCCCAAACCTTTGAGTTTTGTTTATTCCTTTCTCTCTTATTATCACAACATTTATGCTCCCTCGGTGTGTTATCAATATATATAACTTTGTCGTGATAGCGGATGGGAACAGGATGGCTGAGAAATCCCGATCCCAAAATGAGTTTTTCCCTCCGCATATAGTTACCATCTATAATGATGAATAACGAATAAGGTTAACATTATAAGAGCTGAAATATTTAAAAGTAGAAGTCCTTAGCTCGGATATAGGAAACCTACAATAAATATAAATATTTGGAAGCTTGGTTGGCTCAGGTTGTTAACTAAAATCCTTATGAAGTAGAACGTTATGGTATAGGTTATTATGAATCATTAGAAGAGTGTCACCTAGACTAAATTGAATTTAGAGCCTCGCTCCCTTACCTCTAGTGGATTCATCTCCCATCTTGAGGGTGGTATCTCGGTGGAAAAACATACGCCAGAAAGAGAACCATTGGTAGGGAGGAAAGTTGCAGTCATGTCCTTAGTCTCCCGAGTTTTTTTTATTTGAGTAAATGTTGTTATAGCTAACTGGTTATAGAAAAGGATAACTTGGCATATGTGTAATTATGATGGATTTGTTGATTAAACTATGTGGATCTATCAGTAAGTTCCTCAGAACATTCAAAAGTTATTTTATATCAAATGATTAAGTTTTGTTGTATGAATAATAAAGTCTATAAAATTATTGGTTGCAGGAAGCATCGACATGAGTGATTTGTATGTAACCGAGATGCTTGAATATTTATTTTATTTATAAATTAATTTCCATTATATTTTTGCAAAGATGGTGGTCTTATGGTCCTTAACATAAATGGATTTTAGTATAGAATTGTGGAGCTTTTTACCATTATCAAATAAGAACCTGCATTTGTATTAATGCATAGCTTTGTAAAACTAGTTCCCTTAAGGGGTTAATAACATTGTTTAGAATACCTATAAAACTTATAGAGTATTGAGTAGGCCCTTAGTAGAGACTTCTATGTATAGTTAGTAAATGCATGATGGAGGTACATCAAATAAGGAAGTGCATTAATCCTCCTTAGTGATTCTATTATAGGGTGATAGTCACTTTTTTTAGTTATTATTTGTAAACTTTATAAGGAGTGATTCATTTTAATAAGATTTCACCATGACGTTAGAACAGTTGTATTGCACCCACTTTCTTGAGAAATAGTTACATGAAGGTTCATTAAAGTGAATGATTACATGGAATAGTCTATATAGACAATATAATTCTAGGTTCCAACCAAAAGAAAGTAGGGAACCTATGGGCTACATGAATAAGAGTGAAAGGTAAATAGCTTATCTCATAGCTTATTTTCATGAAGTCAATTATATGGATATACTTACATCTCTTTTATAAAGGAAACCTTACATACTTAAACTAATCCTATTTAATATTATAACTAGGATGGAATCCACACAAATGAAATATGTGTAATGGACTAGGATTAGTACTTTGCAATTGTAAGTGGTATGATAGGGAGTCAAGTGATGACCGTGAAAATTTCAAAAATTCACTAAAATGCTAACTTGGAGATTGGGTATGTTACAAATGGTATAAGCGCTGAAGTTACAGCACTCGGACCTATTTGGGCTCAGCATGAGGTAAGAGAATATAAAGTGGTTGAACTAATGAAGGGACTCTACCTGTAAGGCAAAATAGACACGGGAACAAATTCATCTTGAAAGTTCTGCAAGAGGTAATCAATAAGATAGATTGAATACTATGAGAAGTCATCTATGAGTTACAAGAAAGTAGTTCCATTATGTTTTATTTCCAAAGCATTATGCTTTTAAACTGACAAATGAAATTCAGGTTAAAATCATATTCCGCAAGAAGTGTATATATTGCTTTAGAATTATGGTAGACTAAGATGTCTAGGATTATAATAATTTTTTTATTTTATGAACATATGAGATAAGATGTGTTGAATAGGCTGAGTAGAATAGCTATGATGAATTGACATTATACAAAAGATTCCATATTTTTCGTAGGATAAGATACCATAGTCCATGAGAAAAGTATAATGATACTGTGTGTGATCGATCCTACAAAAAGACGAGTAGTTATTTTCGATTGAATAAAATATGAGTAGTATATTGGGTTTAATGAACTGTTATAGAAATCGGATTCCATTGAAGATATAGAAAGTTGTTTATCAAAGTAAAGTAATAACGTCAATCATCTTTGGCATTATTATGATTCAAGAAAGTTGATAGTAGTATACTAATCTCATTCCCGGAAGGAATGTTACAATGAAGTTTAAATATTACATTGATGTTTCATTCTTTATTGTGCTTAGAAGTCTGTACTTTAATATAGTGCTCAAGGAGTAACATTCTCCTAGTAATATTGTATAATCTAATGGATAAAGGATATAGATACAATCACAGAGTTATTAAAATAAATTTAAAGAACCTGTGTCAAAGTTTTGCTATCCTAAAGCCAATGAACATCTCATATAGAAGCAAATTTTTTGGATATGGGTTATGGATAAGGGAATTTAGACAATGACTTTATGCTATTAGTTGAATTCTCTTTCATATTTATTATATGTAGGGAAAATTTCATTAGGAATGTGCTTATCTATGAATATATTGATTCAATAACCATGATGACTAATGTATTGACTGTTTGTATAAAGATCAAGGAAAAGTATTACACTCCATCTTCCTTGTATAATGGATGAAGATGTGGAATTTCATAGTGAGGTATGTTATTACCTTGACCAACAAAATTTGTGGATTAAAACTGTAAGCATAGGAGTAATGCTTTCGTTTTGTTTTAGTATTATGTATTATGTTGACGTACTAAAAATGGAAGTTGATTTATACGCTTGATACATTCAGGAAGAAATTTAAATGTTTTCTAGAATTTTCTTGATATATATATATATATACAAAAATTGTTTTGCAATAGTCTTGTAAATTTATATAGACTCAAGTTGAAAACAATTGAGTGGTGAATAGGATGACCATTGGAATTGTTGAAGAGGTTGTAAACTTATCAAGTGGATGAGCTATTATACCTCATAAGAAACCAAAGTTAATGAGAAGAGAACCATAAATGCTACGTGCTAACATTGCAACTTATGGTCGTAAGGTATGATTGATGAAAATAATAATCAAAATAAGAATGTTGATTTTAGTTCATCGTGTATGGATAATAGAGTTGAATCTAATATAGTGTGAAGGATGATTTTTAAACATCTTATTATGTTTACGAAAGTATTTCTTACAAATTTTGACTATGTCATGAAAAGTTGTACTAACAAGTGATTTTGACAGATTGTCAATATCTGCGGGACTTGTTGAAAGACAAAGAGCATGATACATATTATGCATAAAGTATGGTAAGCATAATGTAAGAGTATGAATAAAGATCAAAGACTCATGTAGATATATATTCAAAGCATGAGTAATAATTGATAAGTAAATAGGTGAACCTATTGTTTATCAAATTGATGATACTATGTTGCATGTTGTGATTGACGGAAAATATAGACAATAAATGATAAATGATAATTATTAATAACTCATAAAATCAAGAATGACGATATCAAAACCTAGTGACAAAATTGATGATCTAGATCTACTTTGCTAAAATAAATTTTCCTAGACTCAAGCAAGAGAGCATGAGTGGAAAAATAATTTTCCTGGACTCAAGCGAGAGATCTTGAGTGGAAAAGAGTTTTCCTCGACTCGAGCGAGAGAGCTTGAGTGGGAAAATAATTTTCCTGGACTCAAGCGAGAGATCTTGAGTGGAAAATAGTTTCCCTGGACTCAAGTAAGAGAGCTTGAGTGGAAAATGAATTTTCCTAGACTCAAGCGAGATATCTTGAGTGGAAAAGAGTTTTCCTGGACTCAGGCAAGAGAGCTTGAGTGGAAAAGAATTTTCCTGGACTCAAGCGAGATATCTTGAGTGGAAAATAGTTTTCCTGGACTCAAGCGAGAGAGATTGAGTGGAAAAAGAATTTTCCTGGACTCAAGCGAGAGATCATGAGTGGAAAAGAGTTTTCCTGGACTCAAGCAAGAGAGATTGAATGGAAAAAGAATTTTCTTGGACTCAAGCGAGAGATCTTGAGTGGAAAAGAGTTTTATTGGACTCAAGCGAGAGAGCTTGAGTGGAAAAAAAAATCATGGACTCAAGCAAGGGAGCTTGAGTGGAAGAGTGAAAGAGCCAGTGATCATCAATGGAAAAGACCTAGGAACCGATTTATAACATCTGGAATACATAACGTTGTTTGATGTTTTTTTTAGAAAGAAATTTTTTGACTAGCAATCAAAAGAGGAGTAATCTCAAAATATTAAAGCCCGTAAGGCCACACGTAAATTGGTGACAGAAATCAAGGGAGAGTTCTGTGTTCAGCAGAGGGTTGCTGAAGTTCCAAAAAATCAAGGGAGATTTTTTGTGTTCAACAAAGGGTTGTTGAAATTTTCCATATTCATGATGTAACAATGAAACATATGTTAAAGAACAACCAAGTAACTAGGTTGTTGAATTCCCTAATGTGTGAATGTTATGAATATAAATAAAATCGGGCAAAATTCCCTCAAGGGAGAGGAGGAATGACGAATTGGAGTTTATTGCTTGAAATTATATGAGATAAATGCTACTAACTTGTGAATGAAGGACTAGCTAATGTGTCCAAGTATTGAAGGTAAAGGACGTCCTACAAAAGATAAGTAAATTTTGTATTACCTATGAATTCTTTTGGGTTATATTGAAAAATAATCATATATTATGCCTCCTTATGATGATAAAATTAGCAAAAACAAAGTCTGGAAGATGTTCCATGAATAGAAACAATGTTGTGTTGCAAAAAAACTCATTGCTTATGTTCTGAGTTGAATTAAGAAATAATGATATGTTTTACTGAACAATTTTGGAAGACCTGGTTTTGTTGCACAAAAGTGTAGGTTATGAGCGATAGCGACTTGCGGGAATCATGAAATTTAGAAGATAATAATGAAGCAATCAAAAGATAACAAATGAATGACGTACAAAGGAACCCAAGAGTGGAAGACAAATGGTTGAAAAGCATGAACACCGAGGACGGTGTTATTCTTAGGGGGGGGGAGGATGTAACATACCTCTTTTATACCCTTATTATTTTGTAAATGTAAATGTAAATTGTACTTCTTTATGGTGAAGAGATCAAAGCCAAGGCCCCACTAGTAAACATTTAATTTATTTGTTTTAATTTCCTAAATTGTAATTTGGAATGCAAGACTTAGGAGACTAAGGTCATGATGCAACCTAACGATGAGGGGACAAATCCACTAGGGAGGAAGAGGTGAAATGGCTTGGAAGCCATGAGTTTGATGAAAGATGTTATCATGGTGTTGCAAATGATTAAGTGAACATTGATGTTCACTAAAGGTCACTTAAGTGTTGTTTGGTTTTCAGTTAGTCCTAGAGAGGGATACCGAAGATACCCTTACCCATCGAAAGGTAGTAAATCTCTCCTAAGACCTAAAGCTTAGAACTAAGTTAATTATTGTTAAGAGCTATTATGTAAAACTAAGAAACTCCTATGGATGTCTTTGACATCCTAGTTTTGACAGAGGATGTCACGGGATTTCATCATCAAAACCCAGTGTCTAGTAATTAGCATAAGCTAACTAATTATCACAAGATAGACTAAGTGATTGTTATTGCTATCTTGGTTCGGTTAGTTAAACCCCAAGATACACAATTAGTACCTTTGGAAGATAGAAGAGATAAATATATATATGTATGCCATCACTTTGATAAAATATTATTAGTTATAATAATATTTTGTAATTATATACATGTACAATACATTGTAATGCATTGTAATGATAATGCAAGAGAAAACAATATAAGTATATAGAGATACTTATATAGTTTGGTACTCACAAAGAAGGGTAAATTATTTTATGAAAGAATTATTAAATGGTCATTGGGACTATTTAGAGAATAGCCTCTTTTTATAAAAAGAAATTATTTAAAGGAGTACATAGTGTAAACGGAGTGGGATTTCAATAAATTGTTACCATGACTTATGGCCATCAAACATTAATATCGCACTCCCATAGACCATGATCTTCTTGAGGCTCGACTTTAAGAGCATAAATCCCATATCCCACGAGCTGCTGAAAGCTCGACAGATGGACAACCCGCAAAGGGAGGGATTCCCTCATGGTTTGGGCGGACTCTCCAAGGAGAACTTAAGTTTCGAATTGTATTTATGTGTGGTCGTTGGATCTGTATGGGGGGCGATTGCTTTAACCTCTGGAATATTTTTTGGATTACGTATGTATATTTATTTTGTTTCTTTTAATTACTGTGCGGGGCTTTGGGGAAGGGACAGCTTGGTGGAAGCCTGATCCATGTATACCTTCAGTTTAATATATATATATATATATTTCTTTTGTTGATTTTATTTACTGCGGAGAGCTTTGGGGAAGGGACGGATCAGTGGAAACCAAATCCCTGTATACCTTCAGTTTAATATATTGTATATATGTTGGATTACATATATATATTTATTTTGTTGATTCTATTTACTGTGCGGAGCGTTGGGGAAGGGACGGCTCGGTGGAAGCCCAATCCTAGAATCCCTGTAACTCTTCAGAATAGAGATTGAAGTTTATGTTAATGATTTCATTAAGCTATATATATATATATATATGATATATGATATATGTGGTCAGTGTGGGAGAGGACAACTGAGAAAGCCTGATCCTAGAATCCCTGTAATTCTTCAGGATAGAGATTGAAGTTTATGTTCATGATTTTGTTAGGCTATATATATATATATGATATATGTGGTTAGCGTGGGAGAGGACAACTGAGAAAGCTTGATCCTAGAATCCTTGTAACTCTTCAGAATAGAGATTGATGTTTTTGTTCATGAATTCGTTAAGCTATATATATATATATATATATATGTATATGTATATTTTATATGTGGTTAGCGTGGGAGAGGCTGGCTGAGAAATCCCGATCCTAGAATCCCTGTAACTCTTCTAAGTAGATATTTACATTATGATGTTTCATGATTTCTTTAACTTATATAGATTTTGTCATATTTGATAACCATTGGATGGCTTGAGAAGCCGATCCCAGGTTCTAAGCTTTCCTCCGTCTGCATATATCTTATTACGCTAACTCTATGTTAGTAATTGGAATTGTTTATTATCTGTAGGGTTTAGTTTTGTGACCAGCGAAGGGAACATGATGGCTTAAGAAATCCTGATCCCAAACCTTTGAGTTTTGTTTATGCCTTCCTCTCTTACGCTCACAACATTTATGCTCCCTCAGCTTGTTATCAATATATATAACTCTGTCATGATAGGAGATGGGAACAGGACGGTTGAGAAAGCCCAATCCCAAAATGAGGTTTTCCCTCTGTATATAGTTACCATCTAGAATGATGAATAGCAAATAAGGTTAACATTATAAGAGATGAAATATTTAAAAGTAGAAGTCCTTAGCTCGAATATAGAAAACTTGCAATAAATATAAATATATGGAAGCTTGGTTGGATCAGGTTGTTAATTAAAATCCTTATGAAGTACAAGGTTATGGTATGGGTTGTTATGATTAATTAGAAGAGTGTCACCTAGACTAAACTTAATTTAGAGCCTTGTTCCCTTACCTCTAGTGGATTCGTCACCCAGCTCAAGGGTGGTCTCTCAGCAGAAAAAGATATGCCGGATAGAGAACCATTGGTAGGGAGGAAAGTTGCATTCACGTCCTTAGTCGTCCGATTTTGTTTATTTGAGTAAATGTTGTTATATCTAACTCGTTACAGAAAAGGAGAACTTGGCATATGTGTAATTATGATGGATTTGTTGATTAAACTATGTGTATCTATCAGTAAGTTCCTCAAAACATTTGAAAGTTATTTTATATCAAATGAGTAAGTTTTGTTGTATGAATAACAAAGTCTATAAAAGTATTGGTATCAGGAAGCATCGACATGAGTGATTTGTATGTAACCGAGATGCTTGAATATTTATTTTATTGATAAATTAATTTCCATTGTATTGTTGCAAAGATGGTGATCTTATGGTCGTTAACCTAAATGGATTTTAGTATATATTGTGGAGCTTTTTACCATTATCAAATAAAAACCTGCATTTGTATTAATGTATAGCTTTGTAAAAGTGGTTCCCTTAAGGGGTTAATAACATTGTTTAGAATACCTATAAAACTTATAGAGTATTGAGTAGGGCCTTAGTAGAGACTTCTATGTATAGTTAGGAAATGCATGATGGAGGTATATCAAATAAAAAAGTGCATTAATCCTCCTTAGTGATTCTATTATAGGGTGATAGTTACTTTCTTTAGTTATTATTTGTAAACTTTATAAGGAGTGATTCGTTTTAATAAGATTTCACTATGATGTTAGAACAGTTGTATTGCACCCACTTTCTTGAGAAATAGTTACATGAAGGTTCATTAAAGTGAATTATTACATGGAATAGTCTATAGAGACAATATAATGCTAGGTTCCAATCAAAAGAAAGTAGGGAACCTATGGGATACATGAATAAGAGTTAAATGTAAATAGCTTATCTCATAGCTTATTTTCATGAAGTTAATTATATGGATATACTTACATCTCTTTTATAAAGGAAACCTTACATACTTAAACTAATCCTATTTAAGATTATAACTAGGAGGGAATCCACACAAATGAAATATGTGTAATGGACTAGGATTAGTACTTTGCAATTGTAAGTGGTATGATAGGGAGTCAAGTGATCACCATGAAAATTTTGAAAATTCACTAAAATGCGAACTTGGAGATTTTGGTATGTTACACTATCATCCCCCAGCAGCACTTGTGCCTGCACAACCTCAATCCCATCCAGCCTATTATCCACTGTAGCCTGCCCCCGCACTTGCTCAATCATAGAACCCCCCTATTCCCCAAGGGAAATTCTACGCTCAACAAAACCAATAGCAGAACCAACCTTCCCAATGGAACCAACAAGGAAAAAAGAAAAGGGGACGCAGTCATAACCGTGGAAACAACCAACCTCCTAATAGAGGAGGTCCACAACCGAATTCTCCTAATAATAATGGTGTTGCCCCATCTAGTCAAAATCCTGATCGACCACCTTGGAAAGGGAAAAAACCCAATTTACGCACGAACCACCCATGTTCTATTCGTGGAGTATATGGACATTACACGCACAATTGTCCCTATCTAGAGAGAGCTCTCCAACTTTGGAATGATGACGCCCAATGCCAAGTACAGGATGCACCTTCGGCACCACCAAACCCAACAAAACCCAGTGCACAAACCAAGGTATTGCAGAACCGCCTACCCACACAAGGGGTAGCAGCCACCCAAAATTGGCTCCACCTCAGAGTGCCCCAGCACCACAACAACAAGTTACTTACGCTACTCCTAATATTCAACCCATTGACTCAAGTACCCACCACCTTTTAATGATGTCTTCCACTGATGTCAACCTTCAAACACGCCGTAACCAGTATGGTTCCACTACCGAAACCATTCCTGCGGACAAGGTTGCCAACACTCTTCCCACAGATCAGTCATTGTGCATACCCCCAACACCGTTCAACAAGGCCCCCAAAGCCTCCCGCTTTCCATTGCATCGCATCAACAACAACCCCAATGCTTGTGCGGCCTCCAATTATAATATCGTCGATGTCTTAAACCAGTCCCCTACTGTTATGTTAGCCCTAGAAGTTTTGAAGAACTTCCTAGTGCAGCACAAAACACTGTTCTCCGCCATAGGTGCAATAGACCCTTCCGAATCATGGATGATGGCATTTGACTTAAACCAATCTAAGCCACGAAGCCTTCCACATTAGCATTTCAATTTTATGTTTCAGTACGGAATCTTGTTATCCATTGATTCATCATAGATGAGGGTGCCTCTACTTGCGTTATGTCTACATTCGTGTTACAAAAGCTTGGATCGCCTACCCTACAACCATCCACGACTGCTTTACGAGCTTATGATGGCCATTCATCTCAACCACAAGGTCTCCTTGCTAACGTCCCATTCCAATTAGCTAGAAAAATTGTTCTAATTGACATAGAAGTCGCCAATGCACAACTCGACTACAACCTACTCCTAGGACAAAGTTACATGTATGCCATGAAGGTTGTCGCTTCATCAGTCTTCTGCATTATGATGTTCCCCCATGAGGGACGGGTTGTTAAAATCGACCAAGTTACATACTACAACCCGAATGCGCCCAGTACAACTGAGAATGTTCTCCCCATGGTTGAACAACCAATTTTTGGTGCACCCACCTCTTTGGTTTCCACCATCGGCAATGGAATTTATTCAGAGACTCTAATGATCTCCACTTTTCGTTCTTTACAACCTCCTCCGTCATCCGTTGAAATTTCCTACTTGTGCACCATTTCATCAAATCAGTCGGTACCTAACCCACAACCACCATTATTGCCTCAACCGCCATCGGTGCCTAGCCAAGTTGGAGCCACGCCAATCCATACAATCTCGTTCTTGTTCCCACCATCCAGAGTAGTAAGTATTCCCCTCATGGCTATGTTGAATCTCCCTAGGTTGACATTAGGACTTACCGTATGGTATCTTGTTGCTCCTAATCCTGCTCCGAGACCACAAGTCATCCTTCAACCAATCCAACCAATCACCACTACTAACCATCCACTTCCTGGTGTGGCGACCACATTTACATCCAACAGTGCCCCTCCACCGTCCAAGAACAATGGAGAAAGATGCCCGCAAAATCATAATGCACCACATGCGACTAAACCCATGAAACCTCCCCCTCCATTCCATGCACCTCCTAAGTGTTCTCTGTGCGATGATTTGGGCCATGCTACCCATAATTGTCCACAATTGCCAAACCTTCAAGAACACATGAAGACCTTAGATTATGACCCCAATATTCTAGTTGTCAAACTAATGACCACCCTCCACCAGTGCAACAAATCATTGCGTACCAACTACTCCTACGCCATATGCAGAGTCTACGACCATTATTCCCTTCATTTCCCTGACTTACTTGAGTATCGACTGGTTCTCCATGAAATGAATTAGTCCTCTTTAGAGTCATCCATTACTACCATTGAGGATATCCATGCCATGGAATCCTCATCGATTGAGGTTAACACCATTTACATGGTTTCCACTAGTGACCCCTCTATCCCTTCAGCCCCTTCAACTAATCCCTCCATCCCACCTATTCATCCTTTTCAAATCGACGAGGAAATCACATGTCCACAGCATGGGGGCAGGCCCAAAAAATTTCCTACTCATCATCATTTTCATTCTCGTCGGTGATACTGGGGACATCCACCCCGCAAGGGGAATCCACCATCATCATATTATCACTTCAATATGTCACCACGACCCACAGCCTCATGGTACACCCCCTTTCCAGCAGTTGGTCAATGCACTATTGATTCCTCTCCGAGAGAGCATCGACACCACGTTGACACCTCTAGGCTAGGGGGCATAATATATTACCTAGAACTTGGGATAGGGGGGATGCTCAATCATTTTGAACCTTCCCCATCACATCTATGTCATCATTTAAATGATCCCATTTCTCAACCCAACACATATGTGATCCACAATCACAAACCCTATGCCCATAGCATGGGGGCAGGAATTTAACTCTGCTCACTTTTTCACATGCCCGATCTTGACCATTTTCGAGGTCACACGTTACTTGCATATTTAGTTTGATTTATAAATGCCTAGTATTTATCCCCTAAGGATCATCATTTCTCCCCACCACCACATCCTTGGTTTGGTGGGCTCACCTTTATTTATAGCCATTTTTCCCTTATTTTTACTTTGACCATTTCGGGGTCATATGACCTCCATTTGCCGCACCGTTTGCACCGTTGAATTCACAATTCCACGCTCATGATGATGCTTGAGATCATTTCTTGCTCTCATTTATAAAAAAAAAAGGCATTTTTTCCATGCCCCTCGCCACCTCGATTTGTGTGCCACACAGACCATAATCGCTTTTTTCCATTTTGTCTACCACGGCCTATTCATGAGCCCTTCGCTCCATCCATACTGCATTTATTGCTTTATTTTTCCACCATTCATATACCCACAAGGAGGCCCCATCAGTGTTCCCCCCTCGCCTTCATTCTTGGTTCTCACATTTGTCCCTTGATTGAACACTTCCTCGTTGCTTGGCTATGTTTGGTATACTTTTATCCCTTTTCGGGCCGAACAATTCCTTGACGAAAAAGGCACTTAGGGAGCTTCAGTTAATCTCTTTTCTGACTCCTTAAAGAATGAAAATATCATCGAGCAATCTTGATTCCTTTCATGCTAGTTAAAGTACCTGAAAGGGCGTCTATCTGGTATAAGTTTAACCCTTTTCCGGACCTGGTAGACTAATTATGAAAAAGGAATACTCTAGTCACATCGGCTAGAAGAGTTCTTCATTGCATACTTTTATTTTTTTTCGTGCCTTGGAGACTAACACACGAAAAAGAAACCCCCTTGGATTCTTCTTATTTCTTTTAGACTCTCTAAATTTGAAAGAAACCACGAGCATTCACCATCCTCGACTCGTATAAATCCACACGACAGTACCTTTTCACCATTTTAGAGTCTTCTTATCGCTTTCAGACTCCTTAAAAATTGAAAGTAACCACGAGCATGCACTGTCCTGGGCTCATACAAATCCACACGATAGTACCATTTTGAGCACACTTCTATCTCTTCTTCAAGATCCTTCAACCATGAAGAAGGCCAAAACGGTGCCTCTCGGCACCATGACAGATCATATCCAGTCCCCACATCATGGAAGAACCCCTACCATGGTCACCTTTGTTCAGAGTATTATACGATGTGTCACCCTGAGGGTCTCCTGATATCACTCATCATTTCCCCCCCCTGAGTCTCCCCCATTGCAGTCACAATCCCTGGTCCCTTAATCTTTGATCCCCTTCCCCGAAGTCAATTTCATATGCTGTCAAGTTAGCCTTTCCATCATACTCTGAACAAAGGAAGTTTGATTCCTCCCACTCTGTGACCCCTATCTTCCCCCCCCACGGTATGTCAGTCTCACATCCGATACTATCACCTCTTGGTTGTACACATCGTGCTCATATCAAGGAAACATCATTGCCTTGGTAGTTGTGGGTCTCCCTCTATCGATGCCAACACATCTATTCTAGAGGATAGAACCAAAGGCCCTTGTACCTTGGACTCATCTCCATTGGTGGTGGGTCCCTATGGACCATCTAAGAAGAGTCCTTAGTGCCTCTTAGAATGGTTGTCTCTCACATGCTCAACTTTAACTCCATCATCGCACCATTGAGATTTGTACAGGGTATTGGTCCCTTCAATTATTGGTCGAAGACCCCGGATGTCCCCTAACTCTAGCACATTGGTGAGTCTATTCAGAACCCCATAGTTGTATGTTCCCGTGGATATCCGTGCTGTGTTGGTGACAGTGTTTGGAAGCCCTCCACTCATATGCTTCCTAGAGTATCCAGTTCAGATGCAGTTCAATGTACCTTTGAGATTTCGACTCTTAGTCATTGATTCCATATAGTTGTTGGACACCTTCAGATCCTGCAATAACTAATTAATGAAAATACACGAGATATCATAAATAATAGAACTCAGAATCACTTTTATATTGATCACGGGCCACTTCGAGGGGGAAACCTCCTTTGAGCAAGCTCAATACAATTAACTTCACGGTGCCTTCATAGGCCTCAACACACACTTATATACTAAGTCTAGGTGCCAATACCATGGGTCAATACTATGTGTCAATACAAACCATGGGATAATACAAACCATGGGCCAATACAAACTATGGATCAGAAAAACTATGGGCGACTTACAAAGCATATGCACCAACAACAATAACATAGACTATGGATCAACAAATACTACGGGATGACTTACAAAGCATATGCGTCCAACAACAATATACTAACAAAGTAAAGACATGGGTTCCTAACATCCCCTCTCCCTTAGAAAAAGCTTTGTCCTCAAAGCTTTAGATGTGGAAATTGATGCAGAATCTGAAGGAGTGGGTCCCCTGTAGCATTCTCGGGTTGCATTCTGGGCCGCTGGCGCCTTTTGAGTTTCAGGGAGGATTGCATGGAAGGTTGTAGACGAAGAAGAACCATATCAATGACGTGAAAAGTGCGCACAGAACGGTGCTGATCGGCTTGTTGTTTCAGTCGAATTCTTGCCATGTGAAGATTGTCCTGCATAATGAGAAGAAGTTGATTGTGGTTTCGAAGAATTGAGTCAATTTCCTGAATTGGGGAGCCGTTGAAGGTGTATGGAAGAAGAACTAGTGGTGCCTGTCCAGAGACTACTTCATATGGTGTCCTTTTAGATGTGGTACTATACCACTAGAGCGGTTCCAGGAAATCCATAGAAATAGTTGTCCAAATATGTGTAGGGATGGGCAAGGGTTCGAGCAGTCCTAAAAGGAGGGTCGTTTCACCCTTGTTGACCTAGAAAGTATCACAGTCAACCACCATCCATTGAATTGTCATTTTCAATCCCTGCCAAAAGAAGTTACATTGTTCTTGGTCATACGTTTTGAGGAACCCAGAGTGCCCTGCTAATGAAGAAGTAGGGAGTTCATAGAAGAGATAGCCCCATTGAACAGATTGCATCCAATTTGGAACAAGCAGAGAAATAGCTGTAAGAGAAACTGGGTCATCAAATGTGCGAGAAGGAGCATCTTCCACCATAATGTCCTTACCCTTCTGGTAAGTGGTCGCATAGTTATAACCCATGAGTTGGATAACCCATTTCAGGTGTGCTGGGGAGGAGACCCGTTGTTCCAGGAATTTTTCCAGACTTTGGAGATCAGTCTTGATGCAGAAATAATTCCCTAATAGGGATGGATGCCACTTCTGTACTGTATGCAAAATAGCCATCATGTCCTGCTTAGATGTAGATGCGGCTAAATTCTTATCGGAAAGGTCTCATGAAGGCGGCAAGCCCACTGGTGCAACAAAGACACCTGCATATCTATCCATGGAAGTAGTGGAGACCATTGGTGGGTGCATCTGAAGGGAATGGAGATGAGCAATGACACCATGTGAATTCTTCTTAAGGATATTTTCCTGGCGATGTGAACTGATGATGCGGAGAGACCCTGATTGTAAGCCCAAAATTTTGTGTTGTGTCCCATTGGCTGAAAATTGCATCCAAAGTTCAGCAAAATCCCATAAGATGGGCCCAAGTGTGCGTAACCATTGAACGCCCAAAACCACATCACATCCGCCTAAGGACAAGGAAAACATGTCAAAGCATAGGTTGTAATCTTCCATAGAGATATGCACATTGTGACACTTCCCCTTGCAGGGTAAGGTGCCCCCATTGGAAACCATGACTTCAAAGTTGGAGCAAGGATGGACAAAATAATCAGCCTGTTTGGCAATCCGAGGGTCAATGAAGTTATAAGTGCTCCTAGAATCAATGAGTATGATAAGAGGGAGCTTCTTGAAGTATCCCCTGACCCGCATTGTTTGTGGGGTGGTGACGCCAGTTACATCATGAAGAGAGATCTCGGGTGGGTCGTCTTGAGATGGGGTGTCAACAGGCGGGTGCTGAATGTCGACCTGAACATATACTGTATCTGGAGCTTCTTCACCAAGTTCTGAGGCAAGTCGAGAATCCACATCCAAGAGATAGAGCTTTTGTTGAACACATCTATGTCCCCGAGTGAATTTCTCATCACAATTATAACAAAGCCCTTTTTCTTGGTGTGCCCGCATCTCTGTTTCAGACAAATGCTTGATAGGAGTTGGTTGAGGAGCAAGCATGATGGGAGGTCGTTGGGAACCCATATTTCTGAAGGGAACAAAGGTGGGTTTGGAGCGTTGTTGAGCTGCGATCTTATCCTCTGCCAACTTAGCCAACCCTAGGACTTCCATCATTGTGTTGGGACAGAACATTTTGACCTTTGAGCGGATTTCATCCTTGAGACCACTGATAAAACAACTCCTGTAGAATTCATCAGACAATCCTTCTGTGTGATTGGCCAATTTCTCAAATTCTGTCTGATACTCTCTCACTGTGCCAATTTGGTGAAGTTTAGTGAGCGCTCCTGTGAATTCATCAAAAGCACTAGGACCAAATCGTGGCAAAAGGAGTTGGCAAAAATCCGTCCAGTTTGGCTCGGGATGAGCTTTGATGTACCAACGGTACCATTGAAGGGATTCCTGTTCCAAATGAAAGGATGCAAGTGGAACTTTCTGGACATCAAAAGTATTATGCAGACTGAAATATTATTCTGGTCGGTATATCCATCTAGTCGGATCAGTTCCATTGAAGCGAGGAAAATCAAGCTTCGGCCCATGAAAATTGCTAGAAGAAGAGAACCCAATGGCTGCAGAAGATTCTGGTTGTCGGTTATTGTTCATCGCTGAATGCTGAAGATGGAGGCTGAGAAATTTTTCATCCAGATCTTGGATTTTGGTTTGGATGGCCGCAAGTGCTTCCTCCATGGTTTTTGCTCCTGTATAAGTGACAACCATAACCAGGAATTTTTTTTATTTTTATTTTTTTTGTTGGGGGGGGGGAATGGATAGAAAAACACAAACACAAGCTTATTTAGTAAGGGGAAATTTGAATTTGGGAAAAACTCGAAGTAGTAATTGGGGTTTGACTAGATTTTTGACACTTTCTGAGGGACAGGGAAGCAAAAAATGGGGATTTCAGAAGCGGGAACTCTGTGGTAAAATTTGAAGGAAATCAGGTGAAAATTGAAGAAGTTATGGCAAACCCTAAAAATAGACAAATGTGGGATTTCTGGTCTTGGGAAGTGGAATTTGGGATAGGGTCTTCAGGAATGAAATATGCAGAATGGGATTGCAGGGATGCCAATGAAGTTTCAGGGAAAAAAGACTTGAAACAAGGGAGATATGGCCAAAAACCAGAATTTTATACTACACTTTTTCTTCTTCCTTTTTTTTTCCAGAAATGGATCGGCAACAGCGGCGCGGAAGAGATCTGCAACAGATGGATCTGCAATGGTGCGAAAGGGATCGAAAACGGCTGGATCTAAAATGGCGACTGGATCTAGAATGACTTTCAGAATAGATCTGAAATGGCTAGATCTATAGTGGAAGTGATCCGCAACAATTCAGCTGAATATAGATATGGACCCCAGGTATGTACGGCTTCCTAATAGTTTAGGTGTTTCACTCGGCCACCAATGCTGTCTGACGGCTTGCGTATTGGGGTAGTACCCCTCACTCCATGGATCAGGTAAAACTGATAACCACTTTGCCACAAACGACAGCTCTTGGTTTACCTCACAAGTGGGAACTAGTCAATCAGGTAGGGGTCGTTGCCCTTTTCGCTGGCAGGTCCTTTCAATGGGCCAGCTACTTTGGGGTTCCTGTGGTACTCCTCACAATTAGTTTTAGGGCTTATGCCCAAGTACTTCCCACAGTTAAGTAGATAGGGACTATTCCCAAATTCGAAGCTGCAACAGATGCGAAAAAAATTTTGGCAGAAATTCCACCCAACGAGCCCAAGAAAGTGCTCCGATACCAGATGTGATGAACCTGCAATAATTAATTAATGCAAATACACGAGATATCAGAAGTAAGAGAACTCATAATCACTTTTATATTAATCACGGGCCACTTCGAGGGGGCAACCACCCACATCAAAAATAAATGCATGGACTTGGATTTGTGTTATCCGATAGATTGGATTACTTTGCATTTCATGTGTTTGATAATACATAACTGCAAGGATGGGGAGGTTGAGTCCAAGGCCAAGGATGTGGTTATAGAGGAGGGAGAAAAGGTGGCAGAGGTGGAGCTATTTGATGCTAAAAATTTTCATGTTCCCACCCATCAATCCAACCAACGGAGGGGGCATGAACTATGTCGGGGATTATAAATTTTTCCCGCATGGCCATATTACGAAATTCATAAACATTTAAATGCATGTGTAGATGCATAAATAAAAACACACTGGAAATAAATCTAACCACATACACATCATGCATACACCAACATATTCATCACATGCATAACAATAAAAATCAAACACAATTCACACATCAATGGATTAACAAGTAAACACTTATATTTTTAAATGAAGTCATAAGAGCAACTAGCTATGGAAGAGCAACATTCTACCCAGCCATAGGCACTCTATCCAACACTTTATCTCTTTGTTGAGAGGCCATCATCGAGCTGGGAAATGTATCCACAAAGGAGGAACTACACAGGCTCACTTAAAGCCATAGGAACATACTCTCAGGCTAAGCCAACACAAAGCTAGGTTTATCAAGCATAAAGAGAGGAAACGAAGGTGGAATGCTAAGACATTGTGCTCATCCAAAGAGCTGTAGGCATCTCAATTGGCCTCAACCAACCTTGGCACCCACAATACCTACCACACCGAATACAATGAAGGTTCCCTTCTCTGCTACATAGTCTCTCAGGCGCCCCTTCCCTCCAGTGCTATTCAGGGTGGGCATAGAAAGGTCCAAGCTGCTAAACCTTCAAATATATTTTCTCACACTAGGTTTATCAAGCAATTCCATCCTTAGATCTCTCTCTGACTTCAATTATCTCTTGGATACTCTGCTTTCTGGCCACACTAATTTGCAGCCACAAAATACAATTTTCGGGCTTCCAAATCTTGGATCTCCCACGGATTTTAGGGATTTTGACACTCTCAATTTCACCTGAGGGTTCAGGTCTATGGATCCTCCACTAGATTGCACGACCAACACGATTTTAAGAGTGTTTTTGATAGTCTAAAACATTGCTTATTCTCTGGTTACGATTTATGTTGTTTCTCTTGCTGAGAATGCATAGCTTGCTGAGAGTTGTTGTCTAATTCACCAACAATGGAATGAGAATGATATGAAATGAATCCCTGTGAGGGAAATTGAATTATAGGTACCAAAAACCGAGCCCATAATCAACCATACTAATTTATGGGTTTTTCCCATGCCCCATTAAATTCATGAGTTGATTTCTCAACTACCTTCTTACAACATAAATAAAGATCAGTAAGGATGCACACTTACGTAGTTTCTTACCATTTATGGATCATGGGTTTTCAAGATGACACTTGGAAACAAATGATTTGATCCCACACACCTCTCACCTATCTCTAGTGGATAAACACAACCCCCCTAATTTTTGTTGCTTCCATAGCCAACTCTGAGACATTTTATTGCATTATAAGTATGTATATGTTGTTACATTTTTCCATGCCTGACTGGTACATGTCCACAAAATATAAAATAATTTCCTTTATAAGCCGAGCATTCTCTAGTGGGTCCTTGGACTTGAGCTCCATGCTAGGAATCGTAAACCGCATATTTACAATACTTACATATAAAGCCAATAATTCAAAGGGTCAAAATGGGGGTATTACACAGTTGTAATGAGGTTGGGAAATTTTCTAGTGATTTTCCCTTGACATGAAAATGCTTGTGTTATTATTTTCAAGTGAATACCCACAATGCTAAGGACTTCCTTGAATTGATTGTAAAATGTGAAGACATAGTAAAAAAACAAGCTATTGGACTTGATTAATTCATAGCTTTGAGATGGTAATAGTGAAATTGGTCCAAACATTAATGATATCACTCATGGAGGTGCTCACATGGGTGCTTACCATAATTCCTTCAAATTTCCAAATATTCAAAAGGTGTGGCAAAGGGCACCACAATTTGATCTGATTCAACAAAGTAAAATTTACAAAAATTCTTATGACTATGTTTCAACATATGGAGACCCCTTCATCACCCATAGTTGCAAAAGAGAAAGAAAATCAAAACAATATTTTTCCCTCCTAACTCCCTAAGAAATTTGTTAGACAGAGCAAAAGGCTCCATCGAACCAAAATAGAGAAAATGTATTTATTCGATTCCTTGCTCATGCAAAGATGTGTACATAGGTGAAACAGACTGTTTTATTCAGATAGAGTTAAAAGAGTATTGTTCAGATGTCATTCATGAAAGATTTAAGAATTCGGTCGTGGTTGAGCATTCATCAATGACAAACCACCATGTATGCATTGAAGAAGCAAAAGTCATAGTACTTGAGGATAACTACACTAGAAGACGCATACATGAAGCAATTGAAATTGAGAAACACCCAAGAAACTTCAACGGAGATGACGAGACCTCACCCTGTGCGAATCCTAGAAACCAATCATTCACTCCATGAAAAATAAAATTAAAAATAAAAATAAATAAAATAAAAATTAACTAAAACTTACATGTTTTCACTCTATAAAAATAAAAAATAAAAATAAATAAAATAAGAATTAACTGAGAACCTTTATGTTATTATTATTATTATTATTGTGTATTAGTTAATTAATGTATTATGTATTATTATGTATGTATTATTATTATTATGTATTAGTTAATAACATAAAATGAAATAAGAGATAAGTTAAAATAGAATAAAATGAAAAAAAAGTTAAATAAAAAGTTAAAATAGAATAAAATGAAATAAAAGATAACTAAAATAAAAAAAATAAGAATAAATTAAAAATAATATACGTAGAATGATAATAATGATAGATAAAAATATACATAATAATAGAATAATAAAAATAAATAGATGAAGATTAGTTATTAGGTCGGCTCTTTTAAAAACTATTGATGAAAACAAATAAACAATATTTATAAAGTGCGGATCCGTGGAGTTTCATTTGAGATACCTTTCTCTTCAAGATGGATTCAACTTTGGACTACACACCGGTGTCCAACTCCCCATAAGGATGACTATATATATATCTCAAAATATGGCTCTAAATACATCCCTACTTGGTTTGAGAAATAAATTTGAAGTTGAATCCCTAGGAAACTCTAAAAGACTTTTTAATCTTTGGCTTAACATGTTTGTTGATATATGAAGATGAAAGCTTAGCATAGAGGTTGTGAAACACTCTTTGGATACTTGTTGGAAATGAGGAAGAGGAGGACCTAATCTTACCTAACCTCCTTGAAAGGTAAAGGTAAACTAACATAATAAGGAGAAAGAAATAGAGGTCTCGGAGAGAATTCATGTTAGATGCTTGGGTAGATGTATATGATATGAAGGATGTCATGTGGGATCCAAGGAAAACTAACATAATAAGGAGAAAGAAATAAACGACCGGGAGAGAATTCATGTTAGATGCTCGGGTTGATGGATATGATATGAAGGATGCCATGCTGGATCTTAGAATCGATGTTAATATCTTTCATAAGAAGTCATAGGTCGTAACTTTTCAGCCCAAATTTAATGGAATAATTTTTATGTTTTTTTTTAAATATCGATAAAAAATTTCGAAATACTATTTAATATCCATAAAAATTTGAATGTTTTTAAAAAAAATATCAACCAAATTTTTAGCATTGCTGATTTAAAATGGTTTAAAATCTTAGTCCACCATTTACTCTTAGGCGTTCTCAGTATCTAGTCGATATTCCAATTCCAAGGTTGGAGACTGCCTTTCTGTTGGAATTATTCGACAACCATTGACCCCTTTTGATTGTCCATCTTGCACCGCACTGCATGGTCGTATCATGCACCACATCGCCTTGTATGCCCTTGCTGTCACCATGTACGATGATCACCATGTTCTAAGCTTCAAAGCCATAGGAGGATACTAACACCACTCTCCATCAAGTCTTCATGTTCATGTAGCCATTGTTAAATGTAACCTGCAGTCACTAGCTCACATCTTTGAGCACTTGCCTAATCTAACCCTGATAAATTGATTGAACGAGATCAGTGTTCCTCACCCTTGATTTCTCAACCATGGATGGGGCCTTCCGCGATAGGACGCTTAGATGCAATTTGAGAGAGATCGACCATTGTTTGCAGTATGGTTACGAGGAATGAAAATTGCTTTTAAAAGCAAATGCAAGAGAGGTAGCGGCTTACAGAGAACCAATGTGTTGCATGCATAGTTTTGACTACGCACTCTACGATGGATGGAACCCACGCAAGCTATATTCTAGCAACAAAGGAAGCTCGGCAAATGGCCGCCATGATTGTCGTTGCGGAAATCGCAGGATCATGCCGGCAAATTTTCATGCAATAAACATATTTCTGGTACGACGTAGAATGGTTTGCTTTGCATCCATTGGCACCCGAGCTAAGTCTCTGCTCTCATTCATAATGCAGGAGGCTGGAGATCAGGAAATATGAACTTATAATATGTTCTACAAGTGGGTCTGTGCATTATTGCTCCTGGGTTTGTCACGATTTGGATTGGAAAATGAAGCACATATATGACTGCAATCTTGCGGAAAATCAGGATGAACAGTAAGAGTTGAAAACCATTGAAAAATGATTTTTAAAATATTTTGTTTTATCTAGTGGCATCGTTAATAGTAATGGGTTTTCTCGTGAAAAATCTAAGATGACCCTGTATGCATAGAGAGAAAAAGAGAGGTATAGGGGCTGGGCATTCCACATGGAATAAAACACAATATCCATTCAAACTTAAATTATTCTATATATGCACCAATGATGGGTGCTTGAAATTTTTATCTCTAGATACTTACCATAGCTTGTACTGTTAAAACTTGCTAGCTAGTCAAGCTCCCCAAGGTAGAAAATTGGTAAGGTGTAAGTGGATCTTCAAGACCACATTTGTAGTTGATCATTAACTGTGAAATCTAAGGCAAGGCTAATAGCGAATGGCTTCTCCTATGTCCATGGTCGTGACTATAATGAGACTTTTGCACCAAGTACACGGTGCCTTGAAAATGAGCAAAAACCCTGAAAAAGAGAAGCAAATTTGCAATGTATAGATCAACAAATTTGACCATCAATTTATATCTAAGTATCAATGAATTAGAGCGATCACATTGGATTTGAATCTCCAATTTAACCTTATAATTTTCAGATTTCTTAAAATGTGACTAATCATTAAAAAAAGACATCTATGGCAATGAAAAGTCTTTCTGAACCAACTACTTTAATGGTTGATTTCATTGCATCATTGTACCAACAACTTAAATTGACTTCTTTGCATAAAGATTTTTTCAAACTATGTTTAATGAGATTCGGTACGCAATATAGATATGGTTGGCAGGCTTCACATCGTCTTTGAATCACAAGGTATTCAGAACCTATAACAACAAAACATTTCTCTCTAACTCAATATTTTATAGGTGTTGCGCTCTATGAAAGTGTAAAGCATGCCATTCTTTTTAATAAATTCACATTCTGAATTCTGAATCAATACAACAAACACGACTTTAATTAGGTTTAAGAGCTTTTAACGACTTTGTAAATTTCATTCTGCCCACCACACACTTTTCCAAAAAAAATACCATTTTAATCAATGCAATGCTCTATAAAAGTGCTCAAACATATCTTTGTATATATTATAAACGATGTCTTGTGATTGGGGTCCTGCTATAATCAATGCAATGCTCTATAAAAGTGTTCAACATATCTTGTGATTGGGGTCCTGCTGGGGCAGAACTCCATGCCATCTGTTCTCACGACGCCTTGCGCCGTAAGCATCAATTACTTTCCTCTTAAAAAACAATGTCTTCTGATTAGAATCTCCATACAATTCAAGTTAAAAATTCAAAGGTCATTTACTTGTATTGAGAAAATAGAGTGGCTCTTTACCAATATGATCAATATGTAATATCTATTGTTATTTTTTTTCTAAATAAAATGTTTAACATTATATCTATAAATCAAAATAATTAAATAAAATTTATAATATATAATAATTAAAAAAAATCAAATATATAAGAATAAAAGAACTATATTCATTTTAATTAAAATATTTTGTTTATGTTTAATAAATTTATAATTAAGATGGATTCAAGTTTAATAACAAAATTGAGTTAAAGATCTTTCCAAGTGGGTTACCATTTTAGCATTTAATTTTGTGAATATATTTTTTTTTACAAATAAGAAGATGAGAAAATAAATATTTTGAGATATAATCCTTCATCTAATTTCTAACTATAAAGAAATTTTTTAATTCAAATTGTACACCTATGTTTTTTTATGATGATGATGATGATAGTTAACTTCCACTTACACGACTTTAGATTTATTAGACTTTAAGAAAGAAAAGTAAGAAATTATTTGGTTTGCTTTAGTTTTATTTATATGCTCAAAAAGTTTGGAGATGAGCATTCCTAAATCCTCAACACTCATAGCCTCACAGAGATGACAAATCCTTTCAAACCACAAAATTTCTATGCATCTTTTGAACTTCGAAACAATAATATTTTTAATATCATCTATATTTTGCAAAGTAATATTTTTGTCATTCCCCCACATCTTTAACCAAGGCATGGCATATTTATGCCAACCTTGTTTAAGCCTTAGATGGTTTTAATTTTTGCTCTGCAATATGGGATCTACCTATGATTATGGAAGATTTTCACTATCCAAATATGAGGTCATACATTATTTAATTTATCAACTGATATCACTTTCAAGCAATGTAAATTTGTTTATATCCACTTAAATATTTGATATAAATATTATGGAATTTTTCTCTCTTTATATCATTAAAATTTACAATTTTTGTAATAAAAATGATGACATTCATAATATGTCGAAACTAGAGTTAAAATTACACATAATGTGTTAATAAAAATGGTTATAATTATATATATATATATATATATATAAAATAAAAACTATAGGGCTCGAACACTAGTGGTGACCACCCAACCCACTAATGAAGAGAAGACTCGCATTAAATTTTTGTTATACACATAATAAATGTTGAAGGGAATATGTCCATTAAAGTGTTGAGTCTTGATGGCGAACATTAGGCACCAGTGGGACTTCTCACGTCCCTCGAGGAAAGTGCAGGAGGGCCGTTGAATGTTCTCATAGAACGACCCTCCCGCACTTGCCTCGGGGGATGTGAGAATTCCCACTGGTGCTTAAGTTTTGTCGAGTCTTGACTAGTGGTTGAGAAAAAAATTTCGTTGGAATAAAAAAATTGCCACAATAATTGAAACTTATTAATTACACAATTTCTTTGACCCGTAACACAATTTCTTTGACTCTCCACAAAGCCATGACTTGGACCTTTATGATCCTTTGTGAAATGGGGAAGAGTTAGACTGTCAAATCCATATGGAATTAATTTTCCTTCCACATTTTGTTGTTTGACACAAGCAGTTCTCCATGATATGTTAATAGAACATCTGTTTGACCTAGTCTTAACCATTTCCTTCAAATTATTACTCTTTGATAAAGTTTTTTGACCACCATTTCCTGCATCATTACGAGCCTTGTTTAACACCTTATTAACACTATTTTCAAAGGACTCCATCATTCTATAGTCAAGTTTTGCCTCTAATTATTTCTCTTGAGCAGCCTTAAAAATTTATTTGGCTCCATTCTTTTCTTTTGATATTGTGTCATTAATAACATCCATGGTTGCAGAATCAACAATTGTGTCTCCTATATGAATTTGAAATCCTATTGTAGCAACCAGTAACTAACAAGTAATTGTGTGTGCCCTAAGAATTTACAAGCAACATCTAGACCAACCTCTTCCTAGATTACTTGAATAAGGCTTCTTGAAGAAGTTCCAAAGGTTTTCTTGCAAAGTGTGCTTGAGATAACATCTCCTTTCTCATTGCATACAACATTTTCTACATTGGTACTTGAAAAAATAGGTGTATAGGGTATATCGTCTACCAATCTTGGATAAAAATAATACTCTTATGATTTTGGATGATTAGCGGGCCAGGGACATGTGTATATGAAGTGTAAAATCTTCTTTACTGTAGTAATACTTCTAGAAATCCCACAAAAAATCCGAGGCCCACATTTCGATGGTAATAAGATAATAGATATTGATAGATGATAAGATGATTTACAAGAATTAATGTCAGGTATTTTATACCCTGAGTGGGAAGGGAGGTGACTTTTCAAGTCACCTCTTGAGTAATTAATTAATTACCCTAATTAACCTATTTAATGTTAATATTTATAACATTTATATTTGTTACATTGCCTTCCCCTTAAGGGAAGCTTTGTCCTCAAAGCTTATTGGAAAGAAATGATTTTTTTGTTTGAACCGACATCTCTAGATCCTTTCTTTAGTACTGGTGACACTTGATGAAATGAGGCGATATGAGTTACAAATCCCAAGGGAGAACTGTTGCATCGTCTTTGATGTGGTCCATCCGAGATCTATTTTTATCGGAGCTATTTGATCGCTTTGTGGGACGTAACATTTTGTTTGATGCTTAGTGTAATGATTCGATGTTCTTGCTTTTTTGACATCGTAATTCCTCTGTGTATGTTCATTTTGACCCTATCGTTGGTCAAAATGACATTTATAATTTGGGTGACGATAAGGAGACCTTGTTGTCTATTCTTTTTCTTCGTTGCTCTGAGCTGGAAGTTGTATTTTCGTCCCTTGATGTTTAAAGGTTTCGTTTTGTATCTTTTCCAACTTGTTTTCTAACTACATGTTATCATTTTGACACTTATTAATCAATTCTACTTGCGATTTTCTGTCATCTTCAGACTTCTTAAGTTGTTCCTATAACACCCCATAAAAATAAAAAAAATTTAAAACTTTTTCTACGTGACAAATATTGCTTAATTAGTGTATGCGGAAAAGGAAAAGATACATGAGATGTTATTTGCTGTCTTAAGATACCATACTTGTTTATTGAATGCGACTAAAAGAAGTTAGCTTAAGTCTTGATGTTATCCAAACCTAGATATGCTTCTACAAAGTCTACTATTCTTTGTTTATGAATGTAGAAACATCGTTTGTTTAATGTTATTTTGTTTGATTGATGAAGGGGTCATTTGGACGCCCCGAGGCTTACTTAGCATTCGTGCTAAAGCATGTGAATTTCGTAATGTGACAGATTACAAGTAAGGGTTTTTCTTTTACTGCGACAAGTGACCACCTATTTTCAGTAAACATCTAATAATTAAAACTGAAGAGAGCAATTCTGATCATTCTATCGGTGAGAGACTAGTTTCAAACTTCAAGTCGTTCAAGTTTGTTTTTTAACTATTAGAAAAGGTATATTTATGTAGACAATACATATTTAACAAAATTTATGAGAAGGTCTTTATCAGTCGTAACTTTGTTTGCATTAAAATGTCTATTTCTTTGGTTCATTTAAATGCTCTAAACTTATGATGTAAGTGGCGATACTATCAACACTCAAATGTAGATGTATACATCCTAAATGATATGTGCGTTGTGTGCCCTATGTGATTCTAAGTGGCACTATGCATTTATGTGATATTAGGTTCTTAATGCGATACAATACAATTAGGAATTATATACAATTAGTGATATTATGCAAGAATGCAATATCCAACAAACTTTATTTGATACTTTGTGAACTTACGATGCTATATGATTTTGGGTTATCATATTATGTGAAACCATACTATAAACAAATCTTATGCAAAGGTATTGATGTGCAAGTAATAAGAGCAATATGCATCTAACGTTATACTATGTTATTAGCATTGTAAACTTCATGAATTACAATACAATCTACCCAACAATGTTTATTATGATAAATTTATATGACTTGGTGATAATGTATACAGGTTGGCGGACGATTAAAACTCTACCTACAGTATTAAATGCATGAGCCTTTGTGGTAATGGGAATCCACAGAGGATTGTACTAACAGTTTGATCACATGTCCAATGGTGTTTTAAGTCTATTCTTAAGATGAAGTGTTAACTGCTAGTTCACTGATTGACTAGCTGGCTCCACAATGGCTCGAACATGGCATTTGTAATGATTGTAGTGATTAATGTGGTAGATGGTATTGTTGCAGTCGAGACTCTGGTGTAATCTCCGTAAGATCTCAGCATTTAATTCATTTCCTGTGTGGTGAAGGTGAATGCTATGCTGGCACTTACGTGTCTAGCTCCAAGTGTCGACAGAGGTAGGTTTTACGATGCATCACCGAGCTGTAAGCATCAGTACTGGTGATATGGCATTCGATCAATCTAGGTAATAAATGAAATCACAGGTTTGGTGTTGGTTGTAATAACTGCTTTGGTACCCCGTTGATAAGCTGGCTCGATCCTGAGCGTTGATCTTGTGTATCGGTAGATGGGATGTGAAAATACCCTAGCTAAGTGGGTATTAGCATTATTTTCTCTTTTGTGCACTCATTTGGGGGTTACTGTCTGGAGGTGAAGGTCGACAGGCCGCTGGTTTACAAGGCTCGAACCTGGGTAGTTGTGGATGGTATTGTGCCTTCGAACTCTGAGATTTCATTGTAGAAATACTGTATGAGTGTTGATTTTTCTGTTGAGAGGTCAGTGTTGAAGCCCTGGGGCTTTTGTCCGGTGGAAAATTATAGTTTAAAGATGAATTTTTACTCCGAGTTGGGTTGTAGCTCAGATGTAAGTTGACTACACTACATTGATGAGTGTTTGGAAGCCAGAAGCGTTCCAATCATCTGTAGATTGCAAGGTAAGTCCCATCTAGTTTTTAGTTCTATGAAATACTTCTTCATTTGGTTAAAAATCAAATGCTTTGTTCCTAACTCCTCGCAAACCCTTGTGGCAGGTAATACCATCATTTGAAATCAGGGTGTTGGGTTTGGTAGCAATGGATAAAAATGCGAAAACAATGGTAAGCCCGATGGCAACCCTCGTAGCTTCTCCTGGCATTGGTCGTGGCAACAGTTGTATCATCAAAACTGGAATTCGTAGTGGAAAAACTTAGGTTGTTTTCTTAGTTGTAGATTCAAAGCAACAATTGGTATTTGTACAGGGTTTGAGTTATATTATTCGAAACTTGGTAGCATTTATAAGTTTTTAAGTGGGGTTTCGGACTCTATTGAGAAGATAATAAAATGTCTTTTGAAAACTATGTGACTGTGCCTATTCATGTATTTGTAGTGTTGGGGCTTGGCCCGTGAATGAAACCTATCACTCGTCATTTTAAGAAATGGAACTAGTTCGTAATTATCAGTCTCTAAATGAATGTAATGTTTTGTGTAGATTAGGGTTTTAAGCATACTTGTACTATCGTGTTAATTATGGACTGTAAGCTAACGAATGTTTAAAGGTAGAAAGGAAATAGTATGCAAAAGTATGTTTGAGGAAAAACACCGCTACTGTTTATTAAATCAATGTTTAAGCAAAGTGATGGCTTCGGCCTAATGCCTCATTGCTGGTTTTGTATAAAATGTTTGTGGTTCTGAAATGAAATCTTGTCCACAGTTTAGGGTTTGACTGTGTCTAGATAATGATGTGTTTGTTGAAATGTTTAAACAACCACCAGGGTTGTGATTTTGTTAACTCTGCTCCTACAGGCATTTGTAATTTCTTTGGAAGTTTTGAACCGATAAAAGAAATAGATGAATTCGATCTACAGTAATGATTTTGATATAAACGAAAATACTTAATCTGTCTATGTTAATAAAATAAAGAACCAACAGAGAGATTATTCATCTATCTTGAATTCTGTTACAAAATTGCATTTGTGCGTTTACGATTGTATGTGCATGCAAAAGAAAATATTGAACCCTAGCTTTATGATAAGAAATTTTGTTTGCTTATCGGCACTGTGCATGCAATAATAGAATATCTGAAGTAACAATAGACTTTTAAAAGAATTAAATGTAAAGTTTCAAAACCCTAAGTTGATAATATGTTGTTTCTTATTTTTCTATCTTTCCTATATGTAAAATAATGAGAATAACAACAACTATCGATATTATGTGAAAATATACATTTAGAAAAACATGAATGTACAGAACAGAAATTATTTCCTTGTCTAAAATAAAAACTTTTGTTACAACTATGGATTAGATTTACTTTTTTGTTGATGATAAGAATGGGGTAAGAATAGTACTGTGAGTAAAGAAATAAAAACACAATTTAACATTAGTAATTAATGTACAGAGCATTTATAAAGAATTAATACTTTCATCACCATGGCATTTTTCCTATCAGCTCTCATCTACTTAATTTGTTTATGTACTGGAGTACGATGCTATGTCTTTTTGCATGGGGAAAAATACAGAAACTATTTTATTCAATCAAGTCAATTTATATAGAATTGTTAGTTTACACATGAATTGAAATAACTTATGAAATAAATAATGAAAGTTATATAATCAGCAGTACTGTAAAATACAAAAATAACTAGATGACAGAACTTAAAAATAAAGCAGATAAGATATTAGAACCTGTAACTGATAATAGGGCCGACAAACACCCAAGGAGGTCTGTTTCTCCCAACCTGCTTCAGAAGAAGCAGCTCAGCTACTGACTTCTAATGAACCCCCGAGCCTGATTACTGATCCAGTAAGTGGGCAGAAAACTGTGTAGAAGCAAGGCACTCAAAATACCTTCTCCACTCGGTATCAACCTCCTGTAAAATGCCTTCTCCACTCAGCAACAAACTCCTGAACTCACTAAGAGTTTTGGCAGACTCACAACATGATCAACCCTAGCCTATCCCCTCATCAAATCTCTTGAGTGCAAACAGCAAAACCTCAAGGTAAGTCTCCTCGTCAGGAAAAGTGATGAACCTCAGTTCATAATCTGATGGATAATATATAGACTGCCTAGGTCTTTTAGTGGTCAGTTTAGAATAAATGAGCCTCAAGCTCCAGTCCCATATTTCAGGGCACTAAGACCACATTTTAAGGGAGTTGTCCCATACCAACAGCTAGTTAGTTGCATCATGATGCTGCCACTTGTCCATTGCCTTCTACCCCATATTCCATTCCACCTAGTGGATCAATAACCACTCTTTCAATAGTCCCCTTAGGTGTTTGTCTCCTATTTTATTTATTAAATAATAAAATATTGTGCAAATTACAGTCATCCTTGGACACTTGTCCAAAATATAAAACTTTATAATAAAAGTTAACACAAGGTTTTTCAGCATAAATTGTTTTTTAGTAATTAGGATACGTGACAGTTCCTTAAGATCGTTGTTATGACTTCTGATGCAGCTATTTTCTTCCTGCTTGTCTAGAAGTTTTCCTTCAATGTCTTTCGTGGATTGTTCTGTCTTTTGACTATTTTTCAACTTCTTCATTTTTGTGACTAGTGTCTTGTTATGCTTTCTTAATCTGAAAATCTCTTCAGAATTGTTGGATAGTGCTTTATTACTCTTTGCGATCTCTGACTTATGAGACTTTTTAGACTCATCATTTTGTTGTTGAAGAACTTTTATCACTTGTCGATACTGGTCGACCACTGATTCTTGATCCTCTAATTTCTTTTGTATCTGCGCCAGTTCTTCATCCTTGTTGCAAACGATTTTGTTCAAGCATTTTATTTATGCTTTGTAATCGTTTATTTCTTTCTTTATATCTTGATTTTTCAATCTCTGATTGAAATCGTTTTCATTTTTTTGATTCCTCAATTTTCATAGATAATCTCTCAATACAGTTTTTTAGATAATGATTCTCTTGTTCTATTAATCTCTTAGACATATCCCGCTTCATCATGTCAAATGCTTCTTTTAGTCCGGACTGCAATTCTGCTTTAAAATTTGCCATAATTCCTGGCTTGGATGATAACTTGGTCTTCTTTTGACTTTGATTCCTTTAGCAATAGATAGACTTTGGCTTCTTCAATGATAAATTGTCTTCGACTTTTTCGATGATAGAAGGTCTTTGAACTCTTTGACTAGTCTTCCTTGACTTGACATTTTTTTTCGATGATAAATAGTTTGACTTCTTTTTCTTTTTCTTTGACAATAAGTAGATACAGAAACTCTAATAATTCCCAATATGTCTCTCTTGGAAGAACCTTCTTTGACTGTACTTTTTTTCTTATCAGGTCAAATAACATTTTTTTTCCAAAAATAATTATTATTTTTATTTATTTATAATAATAATTTATAATTAATTAATTAATTAATAATATTATTATATTAATGTTTTATAAACTATATATATATATATTTCCAAAAAACTAATTTTTTTGTTGGATTACGAATAGTTCAAGCCTTTGAGATAATAATAATATGTATTATTATTACTATAGTTATATAATAACTATAATAAAAATAGATTATTATTACTATACTCATCCTAATTAAGGTATGAGTTATTATAAATAATGGTTTCTTTATAAAACCAAGACGAGTTTTATAAAACCAAGGCAATATGTGGTTTTATAAAACCAAGGTTGGTTAAATAAAACCTATGTTGTATTTTTTTTTCTTCTTCTCTTTTTTTATACAGTGTTCTTTCTTGTTCTCTCTCTTTTTTTAACTTCTCTTTTATTCCCTTCTCCCTTTTTTCTCTCTTTTAATATTGTTTTTTTCTTCAATAAGGATAAAAACCTAAATCTCAAAGAAACTTTGACAATTTGGCCACAAGCCAGAATCAACAAGCTCTGATACCACTGAAGCGTAAAAGCTTCTTTACTGCAATAATACTTGTAGAAAACCCACAAATAATCCAAGGCCCACATTTCGATGGTAATAAGATAATAGATATTGATAGATGATAAGATGATTTACAAGAATTAATGTCGGGTATTTTATACCTGAGTGGGAAGGGAGGTGACTTTTCAAGTCACCTCTTGAGTAATTAATTAATTACCCTAAATAACCTATTTAGTATTTAAATGTTATTATTTATAGCATTTATATTTGTTACAATATATATATCATACTCAGAACGTGTTTTTTTCACCCTATCTACAAAAAGTAATAGTGCTAAACCCTTTGATTCTCCCATGGATATTTTCCCCACATTCATGGGGAAAGGAAACACTCTTTTGTTTATATGGATTGGACTTTTGTTGATTAATTCATGCCTTGTGCACAAAACTATGTGGGAACATGTAATGGGATTGCTTTGACACTTGGGCACATGGTTTTCCACTTGAATTTGTAGGATTGAAAGTGTTCTTGACTTGGAGTTTAGGTGGAAACCTAATATCTTTTGCAGGAAATTTATTTTCTAGCTTGACACTTAGAAAGTTATGGTGAATTTTAGAGTTTAAACATGCTTGTGGTTTAATGTTTTCAAACCTGCAAAATGGTTTTTGACATGAAAAGTGGCAAACATTTTATGGAACAGGAGATTACAATGGTGTATTTAGAAACCATGAACCTAGACTTATGTGAAACCACTAAAGTATAGGAAGGTTGTTTAATTTGAAAACCATGGGAACAAGCCTATGTGGAATAAAGTTTGTTAGGGTTCAATTTTGGATGAAATTCATGGATTTGGCTCGAGATAAACCTCGACATTATGGTTACTAAAATAAATATCAAATTTGGCTAGAGGAAAGACTTTGTGATGTGAATGATGGGTACAAGTATTTAGTGGTAAAGTCTTACTTGGGCAAAGAAGGTGACTGGCAGAAAATCAATTTTTACGGAAGGTTGAAATTTGACAGAAACATTTTATGTTGGATCAGTGACAGGATCTGATCCAATAGGGGAACCTAGTCCCTTGGGTTTTGGGGGATGATGTAAAATCCATCATGCCATTGGGTTGGATTCACAAGCATTGGTTGGAAATTTTAGGGTAAAAGAATGTGTTGGAAAAAAACATAGGGTTTGGTTGAGTCAAGTCTCGAAAGCAAGCCTAGGTTATAATCCATAGTTCCTCCGCCTAGCCAAATGGTGGATGGATTTTCTTTTCCAATTTGCAATAGATGTGAAAAACATATTGAGGAAAAGTTGGTGTTGGGATTCAAATCCCTTATTGCTTAGGTGGATGCAAAATTCATTAAGGGGATTGATAGTATGGAGGAATTACCATATGTTAAATAACAATTTTGAAAATTTTTAGTTTTGGAATTTTCATTTACATGGATTTCTAATTTAGGGAAATATAAAAATTTATATTTTTATTGAGGAAATGAGGAAACGATGAATGTTTGGATGCCTACCTTTCCAATCCTTCTTGCTCTTTGAATTCACCCTCCCTCCACTTCTCCACGTCGACGTTGGAAACTCTGATTGCTCGAGCGTTTTTGGTTAATTCGGTCAATGAACAGTGGACACGGAAGCGGCCTATTTTTTGGATTTTAATATATTAACCAGAACGTGTGCACATTATGTATTACAATAACGCTTGAGCATTATAGTGATACATAACTCTCATGCATTATTGAATTCATAACACTCGCGCGATATGATTTCCTATCCTGCTTGTTAAGTGACATTGCAGGCTCGTGCTCGCCCATGCCTAGTTCAAAGAAATGCGTGCACGTTTTCCTTTTACTAAACTTTAGCGTGTTTCGTGAAAGTATGATTGCATCTAAAAGGCCCCTCAACTTCGTGTGAGGGCTCGAAGAGTACTCATTATGTAAGTGGGGATTTATAGACAATGGATGCAGGTACAGTGATCTTGGATTAGCTAATGAAAAACTAGGAAGGCATTTCCAAAGATGCTTTCATCATACAAAATGATTTCTTTAATGAGCATGGTCATATAACTTGTAAAATGCTATGTGGACTAGGCATGCTCCATTGGTCTTTCCAATGTGGGAGAAAACGAGAATTGTGATTGTTAGTTGGTTATACTCTTTTCAAAATATCCTAAGAATCCCAGTTGTATCATGGTTGAATATTGAAAGTAATAGCATATCAAGATTTGCATTGAAGTTCAACTCCCAACTAGCACAAACAAAAAAATAGTGGTAGATTGGTTCATTGAATTGCACACAAATATTAGGCTTTTTACAATTTTGAGTGGGCCTAATATTTAAGAATATGTATTTTATTCTTGAAAGTTATGACTTCAAATCAAGAGGAGAATAGGATAAAACACCTCCATAAATAAAGGGGTCCCTTGTACCACAAACCAAGGGGTTTTATATGTCAATTTGATGTCTAGCTTTGTTATCGTTGCTATTGTTGTTGTTATTGCTGTTGCTGCTAATAATGCTTCCTATTTCTATTACATTAATCATAATAACAATGCTAAAACACAAATGATGACTTAAATATAGAAATTACCACCCACTAAAAATGACATTTTTAGATAAAATATCATACAAATTAGACTTGTGCTCTAACTTTGTCTATGGATGCGTATCGTAGTTGTGTTGCTTCAAAGAAGTGGGTTTGTGCAACATTTATGCAATGCATGTTGCATAATGGACCTTAGTAGTTTGTGTGCAACGTTGTGGCATTTGTGTCTAACTTTGTCTATGAATGCATATCGTAATTGTGTTGCTTCAAAGAAGTGGGTTTGTGCAACATTTATGCAATGCATGTTGCATAATGGACCTTAGTAGTTTGTGTGCAACATTGTGGCATTTGTGTTAGTGTCAATGTAATAATAAAGGGCATGGTTTCTTAGAAATTATAGGTTTGAAGTGGAGGGAAAGAGTATATATTATCAAATAGTTTGTAAGAGCACGTTGTTCATGTTTGAATCCCACAAGAAAAGGTTGGGTTAAGTTCGGTTCCTTGCTGACTAATTGCAATTTCGATAGTGAAGGATTCTTGTTTTCAAAGCATTGGTTGCCTATTCCGTTGATAGACCACATTCATGGAGACTTTCGCAGTAGAAAAAAACACAACATCCATATCTGCACCAAGATTTTTTTTGTCCGGATACTTCCGAGAGCTTGTTTCGTTAGACTTTCTCATCAACGAGTGGCTGAGCAAATATTGTTCGTTCGAATAAACATGTCGGCACAATAATTGGAACTTATTCATTACTCAATCTCTTTGACCTGTAACAACACAACTGATCGTGAATAAGCACAGTCCATTCCCTTCAATTAAACCCATCTTTCAGTGAGAATACTGCAGAGTACATCTCTTCTCATTGTTGATTGCTTGTTGCCTGTTGTTCTATTCATAATCTCGTCTGCTCGTTTATATATATATATATATATAGTCATACTCTCTTCTATCCTGCTTTAATATCATGTGCTGTTTTGATTTTACTTGTTGGCGCAAACAATGGATATTGTAACCGCACTACAAGAAAAAGGGCATTTTAGCCTCACATTAGCACCACTATTTGTAAAGGATTTGGCAAATCCTCACTTTTTAAATAGTGGTGCAAAAGAGGTGATAATGTGGGGATACGCAAGTGGTGCTAATATTTATGGTGCAAATGTGGTGTTGGTCAAAAAGTTGATTTTGGTGTTAAATGAATATGTGGCATCCCATGGTGTATGGTGCAAACCACCAAAACCAATCCTAGGTGGATTGAGATTTTATGGTGCAAAACACCAAAACCAATCCAACATGGATTGAGACTTTCTAATGCAAAACACCAAAACTATTGTTATTATTATTTAATATACACAAACTTGTATATGGTGCAAAGCACCATAAAATAACAAGTGGTGCAAAACACCATAAAATAATAAATGGTGCAAAAAAAAATACAAATCACATTAATTATATATATATATATATATATAATATGTGATTTGTATTGCAAATTTTGAACATCTCGGATATTAAGTCTTTGCCGGCAAAGGAATTGAATTGTCCCAAACTAGTTACTCTACTCCTGGGAGCAAATGATAAATTGAAAGAAATTCCAGAATCTTTTTTGCTCAACCTCAGCTCTCTGAAGATATTGCAATTGACACAACTTGAGTTGCTCTGTTTGGGTTGGACTAAGATTGAACGTATATCTGAAGAGATCGGTAATCTTTCAAATCTTCAATTCTTGCATCTTGAATTCTGTAAAAATCTAAAATCGTTGCCTTCTCAAATAGGACAACTTAAAAATTTAAAGTATCTCAATATTCAGGGATGTAATTTCAATGCAATCCCTGATGAGATTTTAAATCTTTCAAACTGTGAGATTGTGCAGAAGCGAACCTAAAAAAATACAAATTCTGATATGTGCCATCAGAAGTTTTGAAATATTTTTGATGAAATGTCTCAAACATTTTGAAACATTTTTTTTACGAAATGTGTCTCAGATAACTGTAAAAACTAAATTTTACTGGGCCGGACTACCAGGAATCGCCTCGCCTTAGGATTTAAATGGATATGAATGGGAAGACCTTGTCAATTAAATTTGGTTGTTGCTTTCTTACAATATTTATAGTTATCCATGACAAAATGTATCCTTATGAATACAATCAATCATTTATCCTTTTTATGATATTTTGACTTATCATCTGATGTCAGTTGCTCTTTGTTGGGCAACATCAATATCATTAGAGGGTCTTTTCTAAGATAGACAATTGGCTATTTGACAACTCTCAGAAGTGTTTATGTTAAGTAGGATTTTCTAATAATGCAGGTATTATCTGCACTGGTTTATTTGAGCGTGTTCTATTCATATGGCCTTATAAAGCTATGACATGAACCATCATTAGCATTTTATGCGGTAATGTGAGTATAATTATATATAGTGCATTATTAGCAAAAAGAAAAACCCAATAGTTTTTACTCTTTATATATATGATGTAATTCAATATTTTTATGCAATTGATGTAATAGGATGTTTCATTACCTTACTTCTAATCAAAGACCTCAAAATAGATCTAACAATGAATGACCGTCATTTAGTACATCCCAGCAAACATTAAGCTTTCCAAAAATTAGATTTGTCTCACGAATTCATGAAAATCTGTATAATGAAATAGAGTCATAGGAGCAAGGTAAAGGAGAGCATGGAGATAAAAGTGACAACTCATATGCAATGGATGTAGGTCAAGTATGAAGAGTCTCAGTTAGTAAGCATGAACAATTATGCAATGGATGTAGGTCATGTATGAAAAGTACTCATTATGTAAGTGAAAATTCATAAACAACAATAGACATAGATATAGTAATATTGTATTGGTGGATGACAAACTAGGAACTTGGCATGTACAAAGATACATTTATCAAGTATAATGCTTTCTTTAATGAGTATAATTATAGAACTTGTATAATTCTATGTGGACTACTAAGCACTCGTCCAGTGGTCTTTTCAATGTAGGAGGAAATGAGAATTGTGATTGTTAGTTGGTTATACTCTCTTCGAAATATCTTAAGACTTTTACTTGTATCATTGTTGAATAATGAAAGCAATAGCAAGCTTTTCATTGAAGTTCAACTCCGAAGCAACGCAAACAAAAAAATAGTGGTGGATTGTTTTATTGAATTTCACACAAATATTGTTTTTTTTACAATTTTAAGTGGGTCTAATAATTAAGACTATGTGTTTTATTCTTGAAAATTACATGTTCAAATCAAGAGGAGAGTAGGGTAATACACCACCATGAATAAAGGGGTCCCTTGTACCAAAAAACAAAGGGTTTCATATAATAATAATAATAATTATTATTATCATAGCTCTATCGGAACTATAAGATCCAAGCTCTAAAAATGTCTTTCTACAGTCATAAGTGTTTGTCAGCTTGCAAACTAGGGATTTATTTTTGTATGATTTAACCTCTTGTTGGAGCCTATAAGGATTTTATTGTTTCATTCATTTGACCTTGTCCTCTTTTATTGTTTCATCATTGTAGCCTTTAACTGGATATTCCAATTTGGAATGACTATAAGGTGACACATATTTTGACTTGTAGGTGTGATTATTATTATTTTCTTATTTGTAGGTTATATATATATATATATACCTCTACTGGAGGCATATTTCAATCCATATGAAATTGTACCTCGAAGGTACCTAAGCACATGCTTAGCAGTTGTCCAGTGTCTATGTCTCGGATCATACATAAATTTACTCAGAATGCTCATGGCATAACATATACCAGCCTTGAATGTATCAAGTACATTAGCGAGCCTATAAGCTATCTATTCAAAGTGGGATCTATCAGATCTAATCTAGGGCTTGACTCAAGAAGTTTCCTCAAATTGGAAACCATCTATGAACAATACATAATATAAGAAGCCACTCAGAGAGGGGGATGACATGGGACCACATACATCATAATGTATTAAATCTAAAATCCCTTTAGATCTAGTAGTATGGCTGGAAAAAATTTTCTTAACATTCTTCCCAAGTGCACAACCCTGACATACACTATCATTCCCAAAATCAAATACGGGCATACCTTTTACCATATTTTGAAGTCCTTGTAGCACTTTGTAGTGTATTTTTCCAAGCCTTCGGTGCCATAGCTCGCATGGACTAATAGTGTGGTGAATGATAGATTGAATGTGCTTCCCAGGTAGCTTGTAGATCCCTCCCTCTTGAACTCCAATCACAGCAGCAGATTCTAGACTTTTGTTCTTTGGCCATAAAAGTGCTTTGTTATCCATTACGATAACTCGGAAGCCTTTGTCTTCAAGAACCAAAATTGAAAGGAGGTTCTTCTTCAAGCCCAAAACATATAGAATTCCCTCCACATATAGAATATCACTAGCTGGAATGAGGTGGATTCGACTCCTTGGATCGAATATGTTGAGTTGTTACCCAACTCTACCATGCATGTGAACATTTTCTCCTTTAGGTCAGTGATGGCACTCTTGTAACCAGTCATATGTCTGGATGCACCACTATCAATAAACCATCTGTCTTCACTTATGATGACGATTCCTGAGAGGGATGAGATAAGGTAATAATCCCTTCTTGTCTCCTTTTTTCAGATGCATTCTTTTGAGTGGTTTCATCTTCTATGGAGGTAGAGGCATGAAACTTTCCTTTCCACTTTGCTTTGCACTCTATTGAGAAATGGCCTTTCTTTTTGCAATTGAAGCATCTAGCTTTTGACTTGTCAAAGCCTTTGTTTAAATCCTTCTTATTTGGATGAGAGAACTTCTCTTGGAAGAAGGGTTTCTTTCCTTTCTTCATTATTCTTGTGAGGGCAAGGTTTTCTTCTTTGATGCACACCGACTTGCTCTGGATTCACCCCTCCTCTTGGGGGAAGTCATGCCACAACCTTTCAAAGCTAGGTTGTACCTCTCAGCCATTTACCGCAGCCCAGAATATCTCCCATGAAGATGGGAGACCATCAATAACGGTTTTGAGAAGATCATCTTCATCTGCCACTACTCCAATACTAGCAAGTTGATCTCTTACCTGAGAGATCTAGGTGAAGAAGGAGGCAACTATCTCATCCTTCTCCATCTTTAAGTTTCGAATATTATTCTTCAATGCCCTCTTTTGACTTGGGGCCTTTTTTTCATATAGGTTTGTCAATGTATCATAACATTCCTTTGCGGTCTTCAGCAGTGTGATCACATGCATCAAGTTATCTTTTACCAAATCATAGATGATATGTTTGGCCTTAGCTTGATTCTTCTTGAAGTTGATGTACCCTGCATTAGATGTAGGATTTCCCACCACAATGTATATGTATCCATCCAAGTCATGTTCCTCTAGGATGTTGAGAATCCTATCCTTCCAAGTGTTGAATTTTAAGGTTCCCTTAAGACAATCTTCCGGTCGTATAAAGACTGATTCCATAGTCTTCAAATCTGTTGAACTTTGGTTGTAATTGATGTAAACTAATGTCAAAGAGGATGTAATTGATTCAGTTTGAGTCATTGATGTCAACTAATGTCAAATTGGATACAACATACCCATGCCAACTTAAAGACGTATATGGAAGCTACTTTGAAGTAGTATATGCAGAAGAAGGTGACAGATATGTATCCAAGGATACATCATGCATATCCATTTCAAAGAAGTACATAATAAATGTATCCTACTATATGTGGTTTCTGCGCAGATATCAAGTCCACCAAGTCATACTCTCTCAAGATAGTAGTCAAAGAACTAGTTGGACAAAGGTACATGTGCACAATCATCGAAGGAGTTGGCTAAGAAAAGGTACAAGTGTGCAATCATGGTGAGAGAAGACTTTGGAATGTGTAAGAAAGACTAAATATTGGATGGTCTAAGATTGGTAGTGCGCAATCAGTAAGAAACAACTTATGGTTGGATAGTCATGAAAGCGTGCAATTCTTTCCAATCAGAAGATGTTTTCAATTAGTAGAATGTGCACAAGTTCCTAGAGGGGTGCAACTGTTGAAGTTAGTGTTGGAATATTCTCACCATCATATCTTGGTCTTGCATGCTTTGCATGCATGCATTCCATGCAGCACTCCATACATCTATGCATTGGAAGTTGAGTCTCCTAGCACCTAGTCCTTACTTTGGACCCCTAGAGCTTCTTTTTTTTCCATCATTAGCCCTCCTATCCACTAAGAGCACCTTGTTTACATCACTAGAGTTACAATGTTCCCTCATGCATGATTTTAGGAGTTTACACAATCAGTTCCATGATTTGGGGCACCTTGTCCCCTTGATTGCTTAGTTAACTGACTGTTGCACCTAGTTTGACTGCTACTGAGTATAGGAGCACCCTTTTTTACCATTGATAGTTACTTATGCACCCCCTTGGAGTCTCCTCCCCTATTTTGGTGTCCACGTGATTCAATTATGCTCAGTTCTACCTCAGTTAACTAAGTATTCATCGTCGGTGGACACTAAAATCTATCAGGAGATTGTTTCAATGTAAATTAAGCCTAGAGTTGAGGTGAATTTGAATCCTACCAAGTATATTGAATTCATTCTATTGTTACATCTTTTGATTGCCAACTTCTGGCTGATTAATGTATCAACAACAATTTTTCATCTATGTTTCAGTTTTATGAGTGAATTGATCAATGTTTCTTTCTAATTCTTTTCACTAATAACATTGTGTAATTGTGATGTTTGTTAAGCTCAGTGATCTATCCCTGTGGAGTTTCACATGGTATCAGATCTTGTGAGAGATTTTGAGAGCTTAGGTTGAGCAGCTGCTTTCAGTAGTGCACCAGAAGCCTCTGTAATTCCACAACAAATCCTAGTGCCATTGCATTGAAATCATTGGAGAAATCCTTTGAGGTCTAGCCAAGTGTGAAGGATATGGATAAAAGTGCATATTTTCGTAAAGCAGTGCTTAATAGATTCAGAAACAATCCTACAGATGTTTTTCCATTGTTTTTGCAGGTTATTCCATCATCATAAGCACAATCAGCCGTCTACTATGGATCTAACTTCAATCCCCAAGCTTAATCCTTTCAATTTAGTTGAATGGAAGGATCAAATCGAGATCTTCATGCACAACAAAGGTCTCCATGGGGTGATAAAGGGAATTGAGGTCGAACTAAATGGTGCTACAGATAAGGAAAAGTATTTAAACAAGCTTCATGAAGCGTATGGATTGCTATGCCTCAACATTTCCAAAGATCTAATATTTCATCTCTGCGGTCTAAAAGCTCCCAAGGAGGTTTGGAAAAAGATAGAATCCTTATTTTGGAAACCGGATGATTTGAGAGGACATCAATTGGAAAATGAGTTGATATCACTAAGCCCCAATAGCTTCGAATCCATTACAGATTTCTTCACAAGATTCAAGAACTTGGTTGTGCAGCTAAAACAATGTGGAATTCAGAAGGAAGACAAGCAACTAATTATTTATATTCTTTCAAAATTGGGATCAGACTATTCTTTGTTTGTATCCACCTTCCAAACAACAAATATTTCCATCCTGAACTGGAAAATTCCCACTCTATATTCTTTCATCCTGTCTCTCACAAAGGAGTAGGAGAAATTGGTGTAGATGGGAGTAATAAAACCATCAAGGGATCAAGCTCTTGCTGCAGGAGAAGGATATAATGTGAATGGGAAAGGAAAGCACAAGGGTAAGGAGAAGAAACAATGTGATC
Source organism: Larix kaempferi (assembly GCA_027924585.1). NCBI lineage: Eukaryota > Viridiplantae > Streptophyta > Pinopsida > Pinales > Pinaceae > Larix > Larix kaempferi. The sequence goes on from BSBM01000255.1 coordinate 8,166,603, forward strand.
ATAAGTCAAAGGAGACTCCCAAACAATTAGAGGGAACCTCAAATCCAAAGAGGAGTAAGAAAAACCAAAAGGAGAAGACCAAATGTCCATACGACAACAAAGGATTTCACCCAGAAAGTGCTTGCATGAAGAAGACCATTGATCTCATGGCTCGGCTTCTAGAGAAAAACAACCTTCCAATACCTGTAAGTGCTAGAAGAAAAGAAGTTGATCCTAAATCAGAGGATAAAGAGAGGTATCATGCACTCATGGCTGGCACTTTGAATGCATCCTCCTTCATCATAGATTTTAGAGCCTCCTGACACATGTCTACATCCAAGAATCTATTCTCTGAATTTGAACCAACTGTTGGGCCTTCTATCCTAATGGGAGATGATTCTAAATTTCCTTCAAAGGGGATTGGAAGGATCAAAATATGGATCATGGATACTTCAATTATGTTCTCTATGTGCCTACCTTTGAAGCTAACTCCTTTTAGTTTATGAAATGACCCATACATGAGTTCCAAAGAAAGTAATTTTTACTCCTAATGTGGTTGAAATCTAAGAGATCTCTTCTGGGAATATCATTGCACAAGGCATTGTAGATCACCATTCCAAACTCTATGAGTTCTCTCATTTCTACCTTACTCAAAACAAAGTGCACTTCTTACTCATGCAAATGAAGTGAGCAGAATTTGGCATGAGAGGTTTGGGAACCTCAACTACAAATATTTGCAAGAAATACACAATGAGAAAATGGTTGAAGGGATTCCAAACATCAGATTTGCTAAGGGAACCTATCAAGGTTGCTTGAATGGTAAGCATCCGGAGCACAAGTTTGAAAAAGGAAAGGAAAATAAAGCCTCATCTCCTTTTGATTTGGATCTATTTACCATGCAGACCTTCCTTGACATAAGTGTCCATTTTGAAGAATGGCCATTGCATGATTCCTACCATGTTGAAGCAGACACCTTACCAACTACTCCACCACAACATGTTGAACAAGATAGCGAATCATCCTCTCATGAAAGTTCATATTTTGAATCAGAAAGTGAATATGAGTGAATGCTAGATCTAGATCCACAAGAACCTGAATATCTAGCACCAAAAGATCCACCTCCACTTCTAAGATGGGCTTCCAAGACCATTGAATCTGCTGGTGATCTTGTTGGATATCCACAAGATCCAAGAAGAACCAAATCTGAGTTTCAAAATGCAATATTTGCACTATCTCATACATATCCCTTTCTTTCCTATAGATGTTTTTTGATGATTGGATCAGATCCAAAAAACTTCTTTGAGGCCTCCTAAGATCCAAGATGGATATCATCTATGGATGAAGAGTACCAATCTCTTCAAAGGAATGAGACTTGGGAGCTTGTTTCTCTCCCTCCTGGAAGGAAGCTTCTTTAATGTAAGTGGGTATACAAAACAAAGATGGGATCGGATGGAGTAACAAGAAATTACAAGGCTCGCTTGGTTTCTAAAGGTTTCTCACAAGTTCAATCGATTGAATATACAGATACTTTCACTCATGTTAAGATGGACTCCATTCGTCTTGTTTTGGCTCTTGCTGCATCCAAGCACTAGGAGGTGCATCACATGGATTTGAAGGGTGATTTTATTCATGGAGATCTAGAGGAGGAAATCTACATGAAAAAACATGAAGGATACATTGATACTTGATGATACTTCATTAATTTGGCTAAGTATGCAAGAAAAATAGTGTAAATGAGGCACAATATACACACAAATGATGCAAATAACTGGTTATTCTATTAATTTCCAACCCAAAAATGAGTTTTGAACACCATTATATTACATTTGGGAAACATTGTGAGCCTTTGGAGGCATCAGAATGAGCTACAAGTGGCTAGCTTACATTGGACCTCAATCCCCACAAGGTTGACCAATAATCTCCAAAATCACCTCAAACTATCACGAATTCCTAATATGAACATTGGGATGGAATGGGAGGACATTAATGAAGGTTTCACATGAGTGGTGGAGAATTTGGCAGAGTGTAGGTGGCCTAGGATAGGACAAAACTACCAAGAAGGCAAAATGTCCACATATAGTGCATAGGCACCTCAAGTCAAACTCAGATCCAGAAATTAGGGGATAAGGGTGCACCTCAGGTGAGTAGTGGTAATAAATGAGGGTGTTGGCCATAAATGAGGGCACCTTAATCACTGTTTGACCAAAATTGGGTGCCTAGGTAGTGGAATCAGTCATTAATTTCCTAACAACCTTGGATAACCATCATTAACCTTTGCTTGAACCAGCAATCATTTAATTAACATCATGGGACTATGTTCCTAGGTGTAATAATGGTTTAACGCCCCCCCTTAAGCTAGACTTATGTAGTCGAAACAAAAATGAGGCCTTGGCAACTAAGGCTCAAGTCACCTCTTACCATTTTTATTAGTCCATGTAACCAAGGTAAGGAGGAAAAAAGCTACACCGGATCCAAGTGTAAGGGAGAATCCGTATCTGGATACTAAGGGGGAGTATGTTCCATCTTCAATCTGATAAATATAAATATTGAAAAATATAAAATGAATAATATATGAGAGATGATTATTACAAATGATTGCCGCCTCTTATATACAACTTAGGAATTGGCTTGAAAGGTCATGTCTTTTTCATATTATACCTATTAATGACTATTAATTATTATTAATTGTATTTTAATTTATATGCATAACATTTCCTCTCTCTTATAAAGGCTTTGTCCTCAAATCCTTATAATGTTGTTGCATTGTTCCTTGTGACGTCATAGCTGACAAAACACGTCGATGCGAACTTCTAAGTGTAGAGCATAACTTCCGATATGTTGACGGATCAATCCATCCCAAATTGATTTGTTGTTGACTGCTGGGATTCCCTACTGATCTGTCGTCAGGAGCTTTTATTACATTAGTACCATTATCTTTCGACAATTCCCACTTTTTAGGATACTGGTTTATATGGTTGGGGTGTCGATAGGGAATTTTCACAATGTTATTTTCTTTTACGAACATCGTATTTTGAGCATTGATCTATGTTGGACGTTTTGTTTTCATTCGTTGAGGTTTTAATGTTTCATTATGTATCTTTTCCAACTTGTTTTATAATTGTATGATCTTGTTTTTAAACTTTTTAATAAATTCTACTTGCGATTTTCTATCATCTCTGGACTTCTTAAGTTGCTCCTTACGATCTTCATTATGATTTCTGATGTACTTATTTTCTTCCTTCTTGTCTAAAATTTTTTGTTCAATGTCTTCAGTAGAGTGTTCTACCTTCCGACCATTTTTCAACTTCTTAATTTTTGTGACTAACGTCTTGTTATGGTTCTTTAAACTGAAAATTTCTTCAGTGTTATTTGATAACGTGCTTTTGAAAACTATAATCTCCAACCTGTGCGTCTTTTTAGTGTCGTCCTATTTCTTTTGGAGTTCACTAATATGTTGTTGAAGGCAGTAATTCTCTGCTTCTAGGCATCTTACTTTAGTCTGAATGTGCCTAATTTCGTCATCTTTCTCCTTGATGATTTTGTTTAAATGTTTTATTTCTTCTAAATCATTATTGCTCCTATAAGGTGATTCTTTGATATTTTATGAGTTTTTTATTTTGTCTTTGAGGTTTTGATTGTGAATTTTCAAACGTGAGATTTATTTATCCTCATCTAATAAAAATTTTTGGAGCTCTTGCTTTTGATATTCTAAACTACGATTCTCATGTTCTGTTAAATGATTTTGTAATTATTGGTTCATAATCTTGAATTGAAGATATTCATTGGCCGCTTTATATTTCTCTAACTCGTCCAATGCTGCTTGTAACTGCGACTTGATTTCTTTAAGGATAATGCAATTGGTATTGATTTTGGAACACCTTGCAGCTGCACCGTAGTGTGGTAGTAAGATAGAGTTGAAATTATTGTTAACAATCAGGGAAACAGAGCCACTGCTTCCATGGTTGTTTCCACACCCTCTCGAGTGCTATTTGGAAATGGTGCCAAGCATAAGATCACAACCAATTTACACAAAATTGCATCCAATGCTGAAATACTTATAAGAAGGTGATTCACTGACCCCTATGTGATTTTGGATCATCTCGTAGTGTAAGCGTATCTTTCTCCTCTAAATTTTTATTATTATTATTAATTGTAACAAAAAAAAAACCAACCACAAAAACAAGAGCATCGACAATAGAAATTGGAAGAGAGGTTGCAAGGATTTATGTCCCAATGGAATTGTCCTTGACCAATCACACATCAAATTATTGTAAATTAGAATAAAAAAATATTTTAATTTTTGGAAATATTAAGTTTAATTTTAAAATTATGCATAATATTATAAAATTTTGTAATTTGTTTTTTTAAGGGAAACTAATGCAAATCAATGAATATTGATTTCTAATTGAATAATATATAAATAATAAATAATCAGGTTTGAGTTTTTAGTAGCTTGATTGGGGTTTTTGAAATGCTTGATCGAGAGTTTTCAATAGCTTGATCAAGCTAATACCTTGATCGAGATAATAGTTCAATTGAGCTTCTTCCAACCACACACATAAACCGTCGATCGAGGTATTTTCAAAAAACATGAAAAACATCGATCGAGAATTTTAAAACCGTCAATCGAGCTAATAGCTCGATCGAGGGACTTAAAACGAGATTTTATCCATTTTCTACAAATTTAATTTTATTGGACTCTTTGGCAAGCCGAAACCTTGTCCTAGGATGGACCTTAAGTGGTGGACTTCATACTGATGGATTCGTTAATGAATCGTCTATCTATTGACATATAATTTATGGGTTTCTGAACTCGAAATGGTAATATTTTATTTTCTTTTCAAACTTACACTTACAAAACAATGTCCACAACTTCAAATCGGCGCAAAGAAAAATCAACAACATAAAAAGTACACAAACAAAAAATTTATATGCCCCAAATCAACGCATCCTCTTCAAAAAGGTATTTTTTTTTCAATTTTATAACCAGTAAAAAAACATGTACGTGCACACGTATAAAATGTGATTAAAATTTTCAATGGTCAATTGAAAAATTAATAATAAAAAAGTAAATGTTCAAAATAAGTTACAAAAAAATATGTGTACTCCAATGCATTCTGTGTAGATTATGTTCATATATCGTTTTTAAAAAATTATGCATTTATCAAGTGCTAGATTATTTTACGTGCACAAAGTCACTTATTAACTTTTCCTTAAATTTACAAGAACAAACCTTTCATTAAATGCAATTTTGGCATATTAAATTATATATATATTTTTAAATATAGCTAGAAAGACATCATAATTCCCTATAATCTATTTTTTTGTTGCATGTTGGAATTCACAAGGCATATATGATTTTTTAGGGCTTTGATTTAATAAATTAGTAAAAAAATCAAAATTTCACTCACTTTTAGTAAAAGTGTGTTACCCATGTTCATGGATTCATCATCCCTATTCCCATGGTCAGTTTTAAGTATGAAAGGAAGACATGAAGAAAGAATATGCAGGGCTCAACTTTTAGAGAATAGATAGGATTAATTGATCCTCTTGCTTTGAATTTTCTATTTCACAAGATTTGAGTTTTTGTAGCAAAGATTTAAACTTTGTGAAAAAATATTCCATTGTACCAAAATTGCTTGAGCTCCATGAGATGAGTTCATTCTATAGCATGTGTCCCCATATTTCATCCTATTTCTCGGATGGGCCCTCCAATGTGGTCCATAGTTCATTTGGCATGGAAGAATTTTCTATGTGGAAATATATATCTAGAGATATTGACCAGCATAATATCATTAATGCTACATCCATTTTTTGTTGAAATACTTAACTTCTCATTCATGGAATTTGGTTCAACTTTGATATCCAATGTGATCTGATAAATCCCTTTATTTTTGAGGATAAGGAAGACTTCAAGATTCCATTCAAAGTAAGTGTATGGTGTAAGGCTTATAGAAGGGGGATGATCCATTCTCTATGTGCATTACAATCCTTTGTTAACCTACAAAAGAAGCTATGTGCTTCTCCTTACAAACTCCTACACTCTAATACCATATGAAATTGTTGAATAACATGCACATAGAATGTAGTTGCAAAGAAGAAAGCAATCAACAAATGCAATCTTGAGACCAAAAGGAATGACGAGAGAAATTAATGAATAATATTCCACATGAATTAATGATAAAATAACAAGAGATATGCTCAAAATATTGAACTAATGCACCTTAGTTGATATTCTAGAGATTACTCAGGCATGCACTGACACAAACACTAGTATTATACCACCAAACCTCGGTTAACTAGTCATGTAGTCATCCGTGAACAATAAATGTACAAGTGGATTCACCCTCCTAATCTCATTCACATGAAATTCTCCCTCTTGATGATGATTCCAAGGTAGGTAGGTGCTCCTAGGGATGATTCCAAGGTGGGAATACATAACTAGACTACATTGGTGTAACACAAGTGCAACTATAGCATGATTGAAGGAGAGGTGTTCCCTTGGGTCGGAGAAATGGGAAAACTTTGAATGGGAAATTTGGGTCTAAGAAATGGAAAATTTTGAATCAATGCCAATGAAATTACCAGTTCTATCAGTCGACAAACAAATTATGAGTTGGGAGAAATACCATGTGTAATTTTGTGTTAGCTACCATTTAAAAATTTTAAAAATCTAAATATTAATGAAAGATTTGAAATTTTGGAAAATTTTCATATGGGCCCCACAAATACCACATGGATAGGGAGCATGACATGGAGGATCCATTCATATTGGGTGTATACGTGGCAGTCACTTTAGGGGCCAGATGCTTGGGTAAATTTATAACTTTGATGAGATATAACTTTTAGCTTAGAACCTAAAATTCATCCTGGGTATAGTTGTTGGAAAGGAAAAATATAGGATAATCAAATAAAAGGTTTGCATTTTTCAAACAAGTTTCTAGTTGTTTCGAAAAGAAGGTAGAAAAAAGCCTCTGGGTTTGATTGGGAAAGAAAATTTGTATGTGGGTGACCTCCAAAGAGACCAAAACTTTGGAAATTTTTTGTATCATAGTATAGAAGTGTACCAAAAACAAGACTAACTCAAAATCAGTAAACATGGTTATATTCATATCATGGTAGTGGTTCTCTCAAAGAGGTGTAGAGGCACCATCAACTGTGGAAGCGAAAGGTACATATTACTTGATAATGTGAAGAACTGAACCAAGTATGGTTGTATTCCTGGTAACACGATAGTGTTATTAAATAGCCGTGATATTCGAGTGAGAATATTATAGTAATTCTTGCAACAAGTGGACAGACATGTTGAATGGATAAGATTACACTCTTGCATATCGTATTTTTACAAGCACTCGTGAATAAAGAAGAAACTAAGAATGATTGATGGTTCTTTGTATAGAATGCATGTAATGCATTTTCTATAATCAAAATGTGTAATATGAATTGCATAGAAGGGTTATGGAGTCCATCGTTTATAGTAACTTGTTATCATATGCAGTTATTAAGGAAACAATGAGAGCTAATGAAAGTATGATGCATACTATAAAGTAAAGTTTATGCAACTCATAAAGGTGATGAGTGAATCATTATAGTGGGTGAGTGCAAGCATGCTCATAAAAGTTGCAAGATATGAACTAACAACTTATGTGTAAGGAATTGGAATAAGTGATGGGATTTCATTAACATAAAAGTTGTCACAAGCAGAATAAGACATTCCAATATGTGGACCTATCATCCAGGTTCAATAACCATGGTAAGGGTTTCCGTGGGAAAGGAAAGAGAAAGATAAGGTTTCCATGGGAAAGGAAAGAGAAAGTTAATGTTTCCATGGGAAAGGAAAGAGAAACATGGTGATTTGACAATCATCATAAGTGTTTCTACTAAGAAATATTTGCTAATTAATGTAGGTATTATCTGCATTGGTTCATCATAGTGTCTTCTATGCATATGTTCCTTATCAAGCTATGAAGTGACCATCATTATATTTTTAATCATTAAAGTGAGAGTTTCTGAGCATGAATTGGTATATGAAAAGCATGATTTTGGCAAATTTACAGATTTGAGGTTTCATCAAAAAGAAAATTCATGACATATCTAAAGTTATCTAACAAAAACTGTTATTTGATATAGTTCTGGCATTGAACATGGAATTTCAAGGAATTTAAGCATCCATAAATTTATCAAAAAATTTAACAAGGGATTTTGCCATTCACTTGTATGTTTGGAAATGATTATTTTGAAATTTGCTTTGATTCCTTTGAAACTCGTGACATTTGGGGGTGGAGGTTATAGTGAAAATAAAAGGATAGTGGATATTTTCATGCCCTTTTTCAAATTCACTAGTAAATCAAAGCCTCATTATTACTATTATTATTATTATTATTTGGTTATATATAATTTTTTTCATAGTAAAATTCTCAAAGACAGGCAATGGATCATTTAATAACGTTGTTTGCCAACTTCAACCGTGAATTAATTCCCCATTAATATCATTTGGTTTTATATAATCATATTTCATTATCTTCCCAAGACATTGTGGTCTCAAGAATAAGGGGTTTAGTGTAGTCCATCCTACCATGCATGTAGAACAACAAATCTCTACTAGAACATGATATGTAACACCAGATAATTGGATTTCTCATGTGACACATTTACTATATGATTTTTAGCCTTTTTTATTTGTGACATGCAGAGGAAGGTAATTTTCATATCATCTAATTCTCACATGGGTTCCTTTCCAGTTTATTCCTTTGAAGAGATTTCATTGTTGGTAAGAAATTTGGCTCTCATGCCTTAGGATTAGAATGAATATGAATAGGAAGACCTTGTCAATGAAATTAGGTTGTTTCTTTCTTGCTATATTTATATTTATCCATGAAAAAATGTATCCTTATAACACCTTTCAACCATCTTATACAATCAATAATTTAGCCTTTTTATGATATGTGACTTATCATCTAATGTCTTTTGCTCTTTATTGGGAAACATCAATATCATTAGAGGTCTTGTCTAAGATAGACAATTGGCAATTTGACAACTCTCGGAAGTGTTTATGTTCTGTAGGATTTTCTAATAATGAAGATATTATGTGCATTGGTTTCTTTGAGAATGTTCTATTCATATGTTCCTTATAAAGCTATGACATGAACCATCATTAGCATTTTATGCAGTAAAATGAGAGTATAATTATATATAGTGCATCATTAGCAAAAAAACCTAATACTTTCTACTCTCTATATATGATGCAATTCAATATTTGTATGTAATTGATGCACTGGGATGTCCCATTATCTTACATCTAGTCAAAGACATGGAATAAAAATGCACCCAAGAATGAATGACCGTCATTTAGTAAATCGGAGCAAACATGAAGCCTTCCAAAAATTAGATTTCTCTCAAGAATTCATGAAAACATGTCAAATGAAATAGAGTCATAGGAGCAAGGTAAACGAGAGCATGGAGACAAAAGTGAGAACTCATATGATTTCTCAATGAAAAATATATCAATAATAAATAATAAGGTCTGAGCATTTGGTAGCTCGATCAGAAGTTTTCGAAAAGCTCGATCAAGCTAATACCTCGATCCAGATAATAACTTGATCAAGCTTTTGCTAACCACACATAAAACCTCAATCAAGTTATTTGAAAAAAAAAGTGCAAAACCTCGATCGAGAATTTTAAAACCATTGATCGAGCTCAATTGAGGGTTTTAAAAGAGGATTTTAGCCCCATTTTCTACAAATTTAATTTTATTGGCCTCTTCGTAAATCCTAAACCCTATCTTGGGATGCACCTTAAGTGGCAGAATTCATATTGATGGATTTGTCAAAAAATAGTCTATCTATTGGCATATAATTTATAGGTTTTTGAATTCATATAAAAATTCTTTTTAATTTTATTTTCAAACGTACACTTACAAAAGCGTGTCCACAACTTCGAATCAACGCAAAGAAAAATCAACAACATAAAAAGTACACAACCAAAAATTTTATACATCACAGATCAATGCCTCCTCTTCAAAAAAGTATTTTTTTGTTTTTCGATTTTGTAACCAGTAAAAAAAACGTTTACGTGCACACACGTGTATAAAATGTGATTACAACATTCAATGGTTGGTTTCGAAAATTAATAAAAATTATAACTTTTCAAAACAAATTACAAAAAAACTTGTGCACCCTAGTGCATTCTGTGAAGATTAGTTCATATATTTTTTATTAAAAAATTATACATTTATCACTAAATTATTTTACATGCACACTAGGGTGATTCCATGAAGATGGGTAACTCTTTTTGGCCAAATATGATGGTGAAAAACAGAAATTTTACTCATGTATTAAATTGAAGCCCTCCAAAATCATACTTGCCACATGAATTTTGACATGCCGTTGAAAAATGAAATGTAGAGAATTATGTTGGCTTTCTAATGATATTTTTTTCGGAATATACCAACGTCATATATCGTGTTGAATTTTCATTTAATAAAACGTGTGTACTTAAAAATTTGAAGAGCAATTAACAAGTAGTTTGTGTGTATGCACAATAATTTATTGTTAAAATAATAATTTTAAAAAATGAAATATGTGAACATGATTTAGACAGAATGCACTAGGGCTTACATATTTTACTTTTAATTTTTCTTGAAAAATTATATTTATTATTATTTTTTGAAACTCACCAATCAATATTTAAGTCAAATTTTATACACATCTGTGTGTGTGCACAGAATCTTTTGATTTTTTACATACTTTGCAAAACTAAAAATACCGTTTTAAAGAGGACGCGTTTATCTAGGGCTTGTGTATTTTTTCAAATTTTTTGGATGTGTATTTTGAATGTTGTGGATTTATCTTTGAGCTCAATCGGAGCTGTCGGCAGGGTTTTTTAGGGGCAAGTTTTAGTAGAAATTAAAAAACAAAACACGTGAAGATAAAAATTCATAAATTTTATGTATCTGGATAGAGGATTCGTTGAAGAATCCAATGGTATCAAGTTCTCTCATTAATCCGCATTTAATGACATGGTTTAACTCTGTGGAAGGCAGACAAAACTTTCATTCTCCAATGAAAAGGGCTCTCGGCCTGTTTTTTAAGCCCTCGATCGAGCAAATAGCTCGATCGAGGTATTTAAAATACCTTGATCGAGGGATTAACGAGACCTCGATCGAGGGTTTAACAAGACCTCGATCGAGGGTTTAACAAAACCCGATCAAGGGTTTGACAACACCTCGATCGAGGTATGCTCAAACTCTCGATCGAGGTATTTGCTCTATCGAGGTCTTGTAAAATATGCTCGATCGAGGGTTTGTCTATGTAAAAAAAAATTATAAACGAACCCAGGCGAACTAGCGAAAGGAGTTGGCAACAATTAATGTTTCCAACTACCCTTCCCTCATAAAAATACTAAGCAACCTGTATATAAGCACCAAACAATTAGTAAAAAACAATAATTTTACTCATTGCTAGTTTTTTTTCCATTAGAGCTTTGTCATTTTGATCTTGTTGAATTAGAGCTTTGTTAATTTCATGTTGTTGAATTAGAGCTCATTAGACATGTAAGATTTCTTTGTAGGCATATTTCAAGATTTCATATTAACGTATTGTTGTTTTGTTGTCTGTTATAACAATCTGAAATTTTTTTTGTTTGTTTTCATTGTAGATTGATGGGGAATCAAAAGAAAAGACAAAGAAAACATGCAAGACAACAAAATGACAATGAAGAGCGTGAGAAGAATAGAGAACGAATGAGACAACAAAAAGCAAGGTTGAGAGAAGAAGAAGATGCACATTTGGTGCAACAAATTCCAATGGAGGACAACCAAGGTAAATTATTGAATTACATGCCATCATAATTTAAATCTCATGCTACATAATTTACAAAATTAGTAACAATATTCCAATAAGTTTAACTAAATTTCATAATTTAATTTGTTTCATATTTATTTGTAAAGATATTCTTATTTATTTCATCTATTTGTTATTTAGATTTCAAAGTTTGCAACAATTTTTATGTTAAATGAACAATTTTCAAGTGGCTAACAAATGTTAAATTGGAACAATTTTGAAATGAAACATGTAAATTTAGATTATATTTTCATGTTAATACATGTACATATTTTTAACTATTTTCAAATTATTTCAAAGTTGCTAACAATTTTCAAATTATGTTTCAAAGTTGCTTTAACAATTTTCAAAGTTGCTAACAATTTTCAATTTTATTGTCCAACAATTTTCAAATGAAATTTGTACACAAGTAGATTCTATTTTCAAGTTAAAATGTATGTACACATTTACTATTTTCAAATTTCTAAACTTTACTAACAATTTTCAAATTAAATGTACACTTGGACATTATTTTCAAATTAAATTGTACATATTTAACTAATTGCAATTTTTTAAGTTACTAACAATTTCAAGTTAAATGTAATTTCAATTCTTGTTTTGTTAGAAAATTCAATTTCAAAACAAATGAATGAATATTTTGAAATGAACATGTTGTGATAGTTATGTATTAGTTAGAATTTATTCAATTTGAAAACAAATGAATAAATATTTTCATAGTTATGGTGGTTGGCAATATTTTTATAGTAATGAATATTTGAATATAAATGAATGTTCAAAGATCTATTTAATTATAATGTTTACTTTTTAAAAATTCCATTAATCACATGTACTTTTATTTACATATAACATGACATATCACCACATGATAATATTAATGATTACTCGTATATTTTGTTAGGACAAATTGGAAATAATTATTTGCAATGTTTGCAACCTTGCATTGATATGTGAAGCATTATTGATAAAAAAATCCTTAAATTGCAACTTATGATAAAAATTACAATTTCCATAATTGTTTATTGTTGAAATTGCAAAATCATCAACTATTGAAATTCTAGGGTAGAAGTGTTGTAATCATTTATTCTTTGTGGTGATTTGCGACTTGCATTTTAAATATTTATTTGTTTATTTTATACAATAAAGTTAAATATTTATTTATTTATTTTATTCACATGCAATTTTCAATTTTTTAATTTCCACATCAAATTTCAAGTTACTAGCAATTTTAAAGTTAAATGTACAAGTTACTACCAATTTCAAGTTACAAGAAATTTCAAATTTTACTAGCAATTTCAAACTTTACTTCTAGAACAATTATCAAGTTTAATTAAGCTAGCAATTTCAAGTTACTTGAGCAATTTCAATTTTCAAATTACTAGCAATTTCAATTTTTACTTAGAACAAATCTCAAGCTAAATATATTAGTTGGAAAATTCAATTCACATGCAATTTTCAATTTTTCAATTTCCACATCAAATTTCAAGTTACTGGCAATTTTAAAGTTCAATGTACAAGTTAATACCAATTTCAAGTTACAAGCAATTTCAAATTTTACTAGCAATTTCAAACTTTACTTCTAGAACAATTCTCAAGTTTAATTAAGTTAGCAATTTCAAGTTACTTGAGCAATTTCAAATTTCAAGTTACTAGCAATTTCAGTTTTTACTTGGAACAATTCTCAAGCTAAATGTATTAGTTGGAAAATTCAATTCAATTCACATGTAATTTTCAAATTTTCAATTTTTCAATTTCCACATCAAATTTCAAGTTACTAGCAATTTTAAAGTTCAATGCACAACTATCAAGTAACCAATTTTCAATTTGTTAATTTACATGTTATGTAGGGAGAGATTATGGTCAGACATCACATCATGGTGATCAAGAATCACATGACCCTTTGCCCCCTCATGATCTTGATCAGCCATCACATGACACGTTTCCCTCTCACATTGAAAGTATAATTGGGAGTTGTAGTGAGGTTGGAAGGGGTGGAAATTTTCTAGAGGATTGTGCAGTTGTTTCTGCACAAAAAGAGATTGGGAACTCGATCCTTGGTCGGAGAGTTAGAGAGCATGTCAATAACATAATCAAGTCATATTTTGAACAACATTCAACGATGGCATAAGATCAAATCCTACATGGGTTGATAAAACACAAAAAAATGAAACGTGCCACAAAGTTGTTGGGTTTTCAAGATGTTAAAACAAAAAAGACATGCGAGAATGCAATAGAAAATGTAAGAACTGCATTATCTTCATTTGGAAAATCAAAAAACCATGATACCCGAGCTGCTCGTAGGGAAATTACGACGACTGTTGTGGCACAAAGCACCTCAAGAAATTGAATGGTATCAACAATGGCATCATTACTCAATGTTTCAAAAATAACATTGCTCAAATATAGTAAATTCAGGGTCTGGATAGATGAAAATGATGAAGCTGCTTGTTGGGCTCTTATTTGTAGGGAACTCTATCGAGATAGGATGGAAGCAGGCATTAGAGAGAAGGTGATAGAGTTTTAGGATAGCCATTCTTGTGCTATTCCAGATCGAAAGCATGTCCTACGACAACGTTTATCCAGAGGCATTTATTAGGAGCACTGTAAGCATGTGATGGAGATGATGGGAGTTGCACTTTACGAGGAATTCCAAGAAACCAATCGTGGTGTTCAAATATCATTTAGCATGTTCAACAAATTGAAACCGTGGTATATTAGGCCGAATACGATTCGTGACACTTGTTTCTACCATTACCACGTTGAATTTCAACTATACTATGACACATTTCTGGATTTTTGCAAAAGGAACTGGAACAATGTACTAGCTCCTCACATAGTGTGAGATTTTATTTGTATGATACTATGCAACAGGAATCCTTAACACATGTTTTTCAATAATAGGTGTGTAGGTGGGAGAAAATACCATGAATGCGGTGATTTGACATTGTTCCATAGGAACTTTCCTATCAATCCAACACACCATGGATTGTCAGATATCATCGTTAGGTGGAAGAGGTATGAGTACATCACCATGAATCCAACATATTCTTCATCTGTGCCACCCAAGAGGATCGACTTGCTCGATGATGAGATTCTTGTTTCAGATTTCATGGAGAAGTTTCAAAGTCAAATTTATAAATACATAAAGCACTCCCATATGTCCAGGTGGCAAGCTTCAGAGTTCAAACATTCTTGTGACATATTTGAGCCGAGCACAATCTTATCAGTGATAGAATTTGCAGAGAACTGCACCTTTGCTCCTCATAGAGAGATAAAGAGTGAGTACTGTCACACCGACCAGGTGTCTATCTTTGTACATGTATTGTACAGACATGCTCAGGAAAACATTGGTGGTAGGGATAGAACTCCTTAGTCACGTGAAGTGATTAAGGAGTACCATTTTTATTTTAGTGATAATCATGAGCATGACACATTGTTCGTTCAACACTGCTTTGGGTTGATTTATGATTAATTCAGGAAAAGAGGCGTATCATTTACTGAACACTGGATTTGTTCAGATGGGTGTGCAGGGAAATTCAAATCGGCACGCTCATTTTATTGGTTGAGTTGCATGGAAAGGGTGAACATGATGGCGTAGGTGCATGTGTGAAACGAGCACTTCGGAGGTACCAGATGAGTCATGGTGCAACCTGACTCAAATGATCCACTGAAGTAGTTGATTGGTTCACACGTCATTTGGGACATCAAGGTCGCGAACAAGAAAGGCTGGTGTGCAGGTAATAAACTCCAAACTCAATTAATAAGCTAATAACATTCAATATCATCATTTCCAAAAGAACACATACTCGATAGGAATTTACATATGACACTGAATTCCATGCAGGTTCTTTTGGGATGTTGCCCTTGGAGAAGTTAATAGATCCATGTCTTAGTATTGTGAGACCATCCTTGGTATGAGATAATTGCATTATGTTCGAAGTAAAGACATGGGTGACATACTTTCCATTGAAATGAGGAAGTATGCATGTTTTTGTGATTTTTGCATTGATGCAAATGGATGCGGGTTCGGTCACTGTGAAAATGATGTATATGTCAAACCATGGAAATATGTCTCTCTTAATCCAAAGGGCCCACATCCAATTCCAACATGGCAAGAGATGCACACTGAAGAGGCAATGGTCTCATTAGATCATGATCGAGTTTCTGATATGGTTAGGGAAGGTACAAGAGTCTTCATGAGGTTAATTAGTTCATTATATATTACACATATACAAATGTTGTATAAATGCACATAGGACATTTGAATAATATTTTTAATGTATCTTGCAGGTGATGTATTCGTTGTCATTGCACCCCCCCACAACCAAGAAAATGTGGCATACTATTTGATGCATTGCACGCAAATAAAGCGTAGGTTGGTGCGACCCTACCAAGATGGGGACTTCGCATACCAGACTGGAGACATGGTTCTAATGGGACACTTTTTTGAAAAAGTGAAAAAACAGGGTGCTCATATTATTTACAGAGATTTTATGCCTTAATATATATCATGTCAATACAGTCATTTGTTGGTGGCAGCTCGGATACCTCTAACATAAATCAAGGTGAAGAGAGGTGAGCCAAAGAGATGGAAGATAACAGAAGATGACCATGATCGTATTATGGAGACTTGCATTCCTATAACCCATTGGCTAGATGAATGAGTTACAGGTATTCCACTTGCATCATTGGCATAGTTTTCATGTTGTCTTGTGTAATATGTTTTTGGAGATTTTTGTGGAGGTTGTTTCATAAATGTATTTTTGTAGATGCTTTAATGTCAAGAATACAAATACTATATGGGAGGCTTTTGTGAAATTTGGGTCATGGTGCTCCAATGTGAATGTACACTTGAATGTATGGTCAATTCTCCATGAACTTCATCCATAATAGTTTTATAGATATTTGCTTAGATGCTTTAAAAACAATATTAAAGATATAATAGATAGTTGAATTGTAATGTAATTGAATTGTAATGTGTAGACAATATAATGTAATTCTAAAATTTCAATTTTAAATTGTAATGTACATTCTAATTTTAAATTTTGAATTCAAATACAATTGTAATGTAATTGAGAATTTAAAACGCATCTATATACAATGTGGAATTGTAAAATTTAAATTTGAATTGCACAATGTATTCTAATTTTAAATTTTGATTTCAAATTTGCAAAATTTTATACATTATAATCCATTCATTGTATTTCGTCATCAATTACATTGTATTTCATTATCAATTATATAAAAATATTATCTAATACCAATGTATTGAAAAAATGTTTCATTCAACAATAATCAATTAGTTTTGTTATCAAAAACATATCGAAGTTAGGACCAATTTTTTTTGCCTCTCCTCATTCCATTTAATAAAAATATTGGCACTTGGTGCTACATGGAATATAACATAGGATATAGAGGGTACAATTCAACTAAAGGGCACTTACACATAATATTTGAATATATCTTCATGCAAACTATACCCATTGTTGGCACAACTCACAAACATTCACTATAATTTCTAACCATCAAACCTTCTCAATTTTTGGATTACATGCATCAAAAACCATCTTTATCATGTAGTTTTGCACGCATAGGCATGGAATCTCTTTGAGAGAAATTGGTTAGTATTATATGGCCCTGCTTGCGTAAAAAAACCTCAATTATCAAACCAAAACACAACACAACTTGTACATGCCTTTTTTTTTATAGACATGGATTATGTAATAATGAAAGTTGAAACATAAACGTAATAATAACACGGATTCGTAATAACTTGTACATGCCTTCATATATGCAACTTACCTAGTTGGATCAAATGGTGCAATTATCTCCATTTGTCATCAAAACATAAACCATATGAAATAGTTGTACAAGCATAGTTTCTACCATAGTTGTACAAACATCTACTATCAACATTTTTTCATTTCTTATATTAACTAGGTGGTTATGCCCATTGCCAAGAAAACAACACTTTTATGATTTTAATTAGAGCACACACTTAAAAGAAAAGAACACAAAGATTACCTACATACTATATAACTTGTAATTAGATAATTTTGTCTCAAGGGATATTTCACACTCTCAATGGACAAAAACATTATTATATACAACAACACATTGAATTTTCAATTGAAATTACATATTAAATTTTTCATGTAATTGAATTGGAATGTGGAAATTGTGAGTGAATTGTTATGTGTAGACAACATAATGCAAAATGTCAATTTCAATTTTCAATTTCAAATGTATTCTAATTTTAAATTTTGATTTCAAATACAATTGAGAATTTCAAAATACATCTATATACAATGTAAAATTTAAATTTTAGATTGTACAATGTATTCTAATTTAAAATTTTATTTCGTATGCAATTGTAATGTAATTGAAATTGAGCTTGTAAATTGGAACAACACATTGTATTTTCAATTGAAATTACACATTAAATTTGAGATTTTAATTTTAAATCGTAATTGAATTGGAATGTGTAAATTGTAATTGAATTGTAATGTGTAGACAACATAATGTAATCAAAATTTCAATTATTAATTTCAAATGTATTCTAATTTTACATGTTGATTTCATTTATGCAATTGTAATGTAGTTGAAAACGAGCTTTTAAATTGTAATTGAATTGGAATTGAAATTACACATTAAATTTGAAATTTTACATTGCAATTGAATTGGAATTGTAATTTCAATTTTAAAACGTAATTTATGTATTCAATTTTAAATTTTGGAAGATGTTCTCTAATGGAGTCGAAATTTGCATTTTAAATTGAACAAAATTGTAACTACACATTAAATTTGCATTTGAAACGACAAAACATAAATTTTTAACTGTAATAACTATATCCAGATCTAATATAAAAAACAATCGATTTCAAATCATATACAAAATACTCATGAAAACATCAATATGATAAAATATACAAAATATCCAATAGTCCATATCCAAAGTCGATATATGATAAAAGTCCATGTATAAATGATAGAAATCCATATCCAAAAAATGATAACGTATATATAGATCATCCAAAACATGAAAATATATAAAATATGATAATATCCAAAACATGGAAATGTATAGATTATCAACTCATTGGCCATTACCCCCACGAGGCCCTTGGTCGTCCCTCTGACCACCCTAGTGTGTAGTAGACCAATGTTGGCTCTGAAACGGTAAACAATGAATGAATACATCCATATTTGTCAAGTCAATGGTGATATCCGGGATCTGGGTAGGAATACGGGTAGATGGCCCTTCACCAGGAACATGTACTCGAGCTACATCCCAATCATATGTGAAATCCATTGCAGCATTGACACCCGCCTGTAGCAATGCCTGTGTAATATGCCATTACATGTAATACTTGTTAGATTTATTAAAAATTAAAACTACTTAACATTATTTAAGTTATAATTCAAAAATTGAAACATAAAGTACAAAAATCAATTACTAAATGTGACTAAATAACATGAATTGGAACATAAATTAAAACTCACATCTGTGTCTCGACCCGGCTCATGAGGACCTTCGCGGTCCTCATGTCCATAATCAAGATCTACCTCCTTTCCTTTGCCATGTACAATTTGAAATTCATTTGAAGTTAAGATCTAAAACATAAAATTAAGAAATAAAACATAAATTATTTAAAATGGGAAATAATAAACTCAAATTAAATTAGAACATAAATTATAACTTACCTCGACTACTGCCGCCCATGGGTTGGGACGAGCGGATGGACCAACCGATGGCTTGCTAGCAAAGAGTTGATCCATGAATGTGCTTCCCTGCATGGAGCAATATAATACAACTCCCTTAAGTATTATTAACCATTCAATTTACAACATATAATATGATGTAACATGAAGAACATATATACATAATTGTACAAAAGTATACCTGTCCTGTAGCAATGGATCTACGATACGACTCAAAGTATGCATCTCGGGATGACTCACCATACCTCAGTAGGGCCTCGTAATCGAAACTCCTGAGAATATCACTAGGGATATACTCTATCTCTGGCTCTGTAGGTGGAGGGAGTGGTCTATATGCCTCTCTATGCACAGCAACAACAACACTGCCCATGCCAATGAACAGCGAGTCTGCAAGGTTAGCTCTAGCCTCTGCAGCAAGCTGGGATGATTGTGCCACATCCCCCGACCTCATAACCACTCTGTCGGGAAGCAGTACCAACCTCGGAGCGGGTGGCACTAAGGTAGGGTCCCTCTAAGCTCCAGTACATTGGTAGGAGCGTTCCCTACCAGCCCCATAAAATGGGGACCCTACGCTGGTGTAATCCGGGTGCATGTCCAAAACAAACTCTGCATAAACATGTTTTGCAAAGTACAACGGGACCTGGTCGTGGTGGGGGAACATGCCTCACGCTCCGACGAATCTATCATATAGATGTGGTGCAGCGGTCCCCAACTTAAACTCCCTGAGTTTAAGTGGTTGACCGGAAGGGCGGCCAGGTGGGATGTCGAACAAAGTACCCTCGACGTCATGCCCTCTTATGGTGACTTTGACATCCTCCCATTTGTGGATCCCAATGACATCCCTTCTCCTCCTCTGACATGAATGACGCCAAATGTCACTGAGAGGTCCCACACTCTTGTAGAGGGCCAACATCTCATCAACTATTGTTAACATCATGGATAAAGATCGACATGTGGGGAGAATCCTCCCTCAATGTGCACGCACATGAACTCACCCACTCTCGCTGGGAAGTGATATCATCAAGAGTGATCCATGCGAACTCATCGTTGTACGATCCCCCTGATGGGGCACCTGCGATCCAAACCAAAACACAAATGTTACTAAAAATATATATTATAACTTGCAACTAAAATTCAATGCATTATATACTAAAAATTTACTGAAAATGTATCTAAACCAAAATATGCACTTGATGCCTCTGATGCACTCGATTCTTGTTTCCTATCCCCCACCTAGGGATCACCATGTATGTCGTCGAGATGAATAGACACACTAGCTCTCCTGTTGCTACCACCAGCGAAAGTCGACCCCGGCATGGCCGCACTCGGCGAATGGGAGCGCTGTTGATGGCCGCCCTCTTGGGCAACGTCAGATCCTCTCATGCATCGTGGAGCATGAAGCAATGAAGATCTCTGTTCAGAACTCTTTGCATCAAATTTCAATTTCTAATTCTAATTCTCTTTCAAATTTCACATTTAAAATTCAAATTCAAATTTCAAATTCTATTTCAAATTTCGCATTTCAAATCCAAATTCAATTCAAATTTCTAACTCTATTTCAAATTTCACAATTCAAATTCAAATTTCAATTTCAAATTCCAAGTTTCAATTTCAAATCCCAAGTTTCAATTTCGATTTGAATTCTAATTACATTTCCAATTCTCAATTTTCATTTCTCATTTCAATTTCAATTTTCGATTTTCAATTCGAATTTCATTTCAAAATTCAAATTCAATTTCAATATCTATTTCCAATATTAATATCATTTTCAATTTCAATTTCAAATTTACATTCCAATTCCAGTTTCAATTTCCAATTGCAATTTCGATATCATTTTTATTAGCAATGCTAGCATCATAGGGGCCTAGGCATCAAATTTAGTTGTTCAACACTTGTTGCGACAACATACAGGTATGGGATGGAGGGGAAATGGAATCAAGCCTAAGTCAACTAGGGCTCGCTACATGTTTGAGTCTCGATAATCTACCTTTTAAATTGAACCATACTAACCTATGTAAAGGTATGATGCATACTAACCTATTGCTTGATATTGTAATGATGATGCTATTTGATTATAGATAATGATGCAAGTTCTTCTGATGTAAAGGCATGATTGGTGAATGTGTAGTGTTAATGTGTCTACGCATGGAATGGTTAGTAACAACATCATAATCCTATGTGTTTATCATTGGGAGAGGGTTGGACTATGTGATAAAAAAATTCAGTTGTGTTCCATGCATATATAGGGTTATCATTCATAGGAGGTAATTCACCAAGGTATCCCAAATGAATGATGTATCTACCACCAAAAGGAATTGTTTTATTATCTGGAAATGCTTCTTGTAATCGAGAATCAATTTGAATGAACAACCATGGACCTATAAATCTCATAAGTTAGTACTAGTCAAGCAATCATGGACCTATGGACCTCTACATTGGGCCCTAAAATAAGATTTTAGGAATCTAGGACCAATAGATATGGTCGACACACATGTCTCAAGGTTGAAAGTATTCATAGTCTCTATGTGTAGGAATTAATGTCATTTTAAGGTTTTGATTACTAGTGATGGGTTTACATTTAAAGTTGGATATGGATGGAAACATTCAGTTTTGTGCACTAGGGATGGGTTTTGGACCATGGTTCTAGAAGAAATTAAGGACTAAACAAATATACTAACCTCTCAAGGACTAAAAACACATACAAACATAAACAAATTTTAAGGAGAAATAAATTTAAGATTATACTATATAATAGAAATTCAACCAAACTTGAGATATTTTTATCATTTGGGAATGATTGTACCTATTCATGTGGTTGTAATTGCACAACAAGATTATTACCCATTTTACAAATTCAAACTATATAATGACATGAAAACAATTAAACAATATCACTCTTAGTTCCAAAATTATAACACATAGCATAGAGGAAACCGCATAAGAGTGGATTAATAATTAATAGAGAATTTTAGGCTATTACATTTGTACATGTATAATCTAAATAGTGCATGCAAAGACCTTTGAATCTAGAGGTGAATGTCATGTGTAAGGCCTACTATACATGTCATTTCACATAATGAAACAAATTTAAAATAAAATATTTACATTTCAACACTAGTGATTGTACATATTTGATATATCATTTATATTCATTCTTTCATTTATACATTGTTGTTTTTATAAGATAAGCTTCAATAACTATTAATTATATAGGTTATTGCAAAATATTTTATAAAATTATTAGTTTATATTAAAATATAATTATATTAATAAATATTGAATTTAATAAACATATTTAAATTTAATTACATAATATTTAAATTTATTTTTAAAATGTTATATAATATATATTATTAAAAAATTAAAAAAAAATTATATATTTTGAATATTTAGTGTAGTGAAATGGAAGGCAACTTAGTGTGTATTCTATTTTTATACACTTTTAAGCATTTTTTTAAAATGAAAATGTACATATATTATTAAAAAGTGAGGGTAACACTATAATAATATATAAGTATTTATATGATATTATATGCATAAATATAAAAATATATGTTTATATAATTTTATTAATAATATATTATTAATATTATTAATTTCATTAATATTGTTAATCTCATTAATTTATTATAGTTATATTGATTAATATTTTATTATGGTTTATGTTTATATTTTTGAGTTAATATTATTATTAATTAAATATTAAAAAAATATTATTCTTTTAATTTTTAAATTAATAAAGTTTTATATTATAAATATTATAAATATTCAATTTCAAAAAATTAATAAATATTAAAAATATAATAAATTATTAATATTATTAATATTATTAATCTCATTAATATTATTAATCTCATTAATTTATTGTAGTTATATTTATTAATATTTCATTATGGTTTATGTTTCTATATTTTTTAATCAATATTATTATTAATTAAATATTAAAAAATATTATTCTTTTAATTTTTAAATTAATAAAGTTTTATATTATAAATATTAAAAATATTCAATGTTAATGGATTTTGTTAAACTGGGGTGGCAGGTGCGGGTGGGATTCTTTTCGATCCCGGCGGAAATAAAATTGCAGACTTTGCCTGGGGATTAGGCAGGAAAACTAATAATGAGGCAGAATGGTTAGCTCTCATCCTCTCATTAGAAATGGCCTCCAACTACAGCATAGCCAATCTCAAAATCTATGGAGACTCCAGGCACGTCATCCAAATCATGCGAAGAGGATATGCCTCGCCAGGCTCAAAAGCAGATAGATACATGCAAAGAATTAAGACCAATACATTATTTTCAAAGGCCTCCTTCTTTCATATCCTCCGAGAGAACAACAGGGTGGCGGATCTAGCGGCAAATCAAGGAATCATGCTCGCAGTCGGGCAAACTAAGGATCATAAAGGAGTCTTGGGATTTCATTTTATCCCCTAACATACCAATGTCTTGGCCCCTTGATTTTTTGACGTGGATGTTGGTTAGGGTCTTGGCCTTAAGGGACCATCCACTCCCTTTGCTAAACTATGGCCTTCCCCTCATTTTAATTTTATGTTTGATCTCATCCCCCGCGTACCCACCCACACGTTCCTCCATCTGCCTCCCCGTCCGACCCACCACCTGTCTCCTCGTTCTCTCCCCCGGTGTCAGCTCCCACGGGGCTTCCTTAACTCCCCCATCCGCCCTCCCTATTCCTCCCTCTGCGATGGCTCTTCCTCCCCATCTCCCTGAAACTCTGAGCCGTCTATCCCTCGGGGAGCTTGTTTCTTCTGCTCCTCGTCTCTCGCAGGCGGATAATTGGGATACAATGCCGTCAATTAGGGCAGCCATAGCTGCTTTAAGCAGAACCTTGATTGACATTAAGTTTGCAGTCCGGAGAACATATGAAACAGTTTGTTCTAGCGTGAACCAGAATGCTGAAATGGCGTTGGTCATAACGCACGTTTTCTCTCAGTTATCCTGCCAGGATTCCAGAATTGATGATCTGGAACGAAATATTCTAGAATTAATGGGAAAAGTTGACAGAAGGCAGGAAGATATGGCCGATTTCTTCAGAGCGACGCAGGGAAGCTGGGTACACGAAAATCCAACGGTGAATCAGGAAATAAACCAGGTGATGGTGGACGCTTCGTCCGTCAAGCTTAGGAAGAAAGGCTAGCCTAGCCCAGGTTTCAAAAAATTTTGTTTTTGGTTAATGTATTTTTGTATACTCCTCTGTAGTCAGTTTGTTAAGGTTTATGCCAGCTCTATGCTGGACAATTTCAGAAAGACCAAGCTCAGAGATTATAATGTAATGCAGAAAGTCATAGTAGTGTTAGCTGGTCCTGATATCTCAGCACTGTTAAAAACTCTGTTTGCAAGTCTGTAATGAATAGCTGTGCACAGCTTTATAAATATAATCTTTTATCTGTTACTGTTAAAAAAAAAAAAGGATTTTGTTAAACCGGCAACCTAATATGATTATTTTTTTTTCAATCCTCTTGGCATTTTCAAAGGATTAAAAAAAAAGGGTAGCATTCCTGCTTGTCAAAAGACATTTTAAAATAAAATCAGTAGCATTTATGTGGTGAAATGCTACCGGTTGACATAAACAAAAATATTAATAATTTTAAAAAAATAAATAGAACATAAATTTAAGACAAAAAATGTTTTGGAATGGTTTTTGTTTTGGTTTCAATGGTTTTTGGTTTGGTTTCAATGGTGGTTTTACTTTCAATGGATTTTGGTTTCGATGGTAGTTTTAGTTTCAATAGTTTTTGGTTTCGATGTTGGTTTTCATTTTCAATGGTTACATTCACAAATTCATAAAAACTAAATTAAATCTACAATTTAAACACCCATTTTTTCATACAAACCAAATCAAATTTAGGGATTTTTTCAAAACAAATAACAAAAAAAATAATAATAAATTGGGGATTCTTTTGAAAACAAACAACAAATTTAAGGTTTTTTGAAAAACAAACTAGATGTGGTTGAAATCCACTTACCTTGTGGATTTGATGCCATGGCGTACGGAGGTGGACGTGGGTGGACGTGGACGTACTGAGCTGGCTGCGGACGCTCGGTCGAGGGACTTGCTGCCATCGTAGTCGGCACGGCCTGTGCTATCACTGTCGAGCAAGGCTGACCGACAGGCCGGGACCTTTTTTTTTCTGTCTCAAACCCACGATCGAGGGTTTATCCTATCCCTCGATCGAGGGTTTATCCTAGCCCTCGATCGAGGGTTTATCCTAGCCCTCGATCGATCTATTTAAATAACCTCGATTAAGGTATTTGGAAGCCCTCGATCGAAGTATTTTCAAACCTTCGATTGAGCGTTTAAAACCTCGATCGAGGGATTCCAAATACCTCGATCAAGGGTTCGAAAAAAAAAAAAAATTCACTCGCACACGCCAAAAATGGTGAACCCCCTTCGTGGATTCACCCACAAGTCACTTATTATCTTTTTCCTAAATTTACAAGAACAAACCTTTCATTAAATGCAATTTTGACATATAAAATGATATTATTATTATTTTTAAATATGGGTGGAAAGACAACATTATTCCCTACAATTTGCTTTTTTGTTGCATGTTGGAATTCAAAAGGCATATATGAGTTTTGAGGGCTTCGATTCAATAAATGAGTAAACAATCAAAATTTCACTGTCACTTTCGGTCAAGGAGTGTTATACATCTTCATGTATTCACCCCCATGCCCATGGTTAGTTTTAAGTATGAAAGGAAGACATGAGGAAAAAATATTTACGGCCCAACTTTGAGAGAATATATAGGATTAGTTGTTCCTCTTTTTTGACTTTTCTATTTCACAAGATTTGAGTTTTCATGTCAAAGATTTAAAGTTTATGAGGAATTCTTCCATTGTGTCAAAATTGATTGGGCTCGGTGAGATGAGCTCATTTTTCAGCATGTGTCCCCATAGTTTATCCTGTTTCTTGGATAGGCCCTCCAATGTGGTCCACACTTCATTTGGTGTGGAAGCATTTTTTATGTGGAAATGTATATCTAGAGATATTGACAAGCATAATGTCCTTAATGTTTCATCCATTTTGTTGAGATACTTAACTTTCTCAACGACATAGATTGGTTAAGCTTTGATATCCATTATGATATGATAAATCCCTTTGCTTCCAAGCTGAAGGAGGACATCGAGATTCCATTCAAAGTAATTGTATGGTGTAAGGTCACAAAATGGGGATGATACATTCTCTATGTGCGTCCCAATCCTTTGTTAACCTACAAAATAAAGTATGTGTTTCTCCTTACAAACTCCTATGCTCTGATACCATGTAAAATTGTTGAATAACCTACACATAGAATTTAGTTGCAAAGAAGAAAGCAATCAACAAATGCAAGCTTGTGACCAAAAAGAATGAAGAGAGAAATGAATGAATTATATTCCACATGAATTAATGATAAAATTAAATCATGTATACTCAAAATATTGAACTAATGCACCTTAGTTGAGCTTCTAGAGATTACTTAGGCATGCACTGACAAAAACACTAGTAATCTTCCATGTAGTCTTGGTTAATGGGCCATGTAGGAATTAGTTAATAGGACATGCATAAGTGGATGCACCCTCCTAATCTCTTGCACATGAAATTCTCCCTCTTGGTGATGATTCCAAGGTAGGTAGGTGATCATGATGATGATTCCAAGGTGGGTATGCATAACTAGAGTGCATTGGTGTAACCGAAGTACAATTGTAGCATGACTGAAGGAGAAGTGTTCCCTTGTATATGAGAATATTATTCTCATCTAAGAGAGAATATCTTCCACCAAATGAGAACAAGTGCACCCTCATACATGAATTATGGGGCATGGGAAAAAAATTTACTAGGTAAATGTGCATATACTCTAATAAGCATAGAGGTTGGGAAAGATAGGAACCTTTACCCATTATGTATTTGTTTCTCCCAGATGCTTGAGAATTCCATGAATTGATGTTATAGTAGGCTCTTCAACAACATACAATAGGTTGGAATATTTATGCACACACTAGTAAGAACTGTAAAGGTTGGATTTCCTGAGGGAGCTATTAAGTAGTGAAGGAAAATTCCTCCGTTGTGTTGTGTGGGGTAGTCAAAGAGAGTGCCATGGATGGGATGGATAAGTGAGATTCTTGGAATTTCTTAGTGGTGAGTAGTCTGGCTAAGCATGAGAGAAAATTGGTTTTGGGTTGAGAGAGAGAAGCCTGTAGGTGTTTCCTTAACCTTGGTGGCCTCATAGCTCAACTTGGGGGTAGTATCTATAACTGATACCTATAGTTGGGTGGAAAGTTGCTCTTACACAACCGGTTGCTTAGTTTATGAATTTGGAATGATTTTATTTATGAATGTGATAAATATGATTGTTTATGCATGATGGTTGTGTGGATAGAGTTTTAATTTACATTGTGTTTTACATTCTTGCACTTGCACATGCATCTATTAGTTTATAATGACCCATGGGGCGAAATTAAAAAACCTAAAATATGCATTTAACCAATCCTATAATAGGAATGATGGATGGGGATGCTCCATAGTCATATAAAAACTCAAGGTTGTAGCACTAGGATTGCATGGTGTGAAATTGAACTTTACAAGAAGAGTTCAAGTTTACACATGAAGTTTTTGACAAAATATGCATGAGAAAAAAATGCGGAAAATGGTGTTGAATCTTCTAATTGTTTACTTTAGGACACTGATCAAAAGATTGAATGAGCGATTGATTGATTGGGATAGATGTGGAGGCCAAGTGGAGTTTTTTTTCAAGGTTTCAATTAGTTTTTTGTAATCTAGGTGAAAAATCATAGTTTGCATACTAATTGTTTAATAAAATGCCTCTAACAAATCTATGTATTTTTTATTTATCAAATGGTCCTTTGATAAAAACCATGTATTATATCTTGTGGTCTATCAATAGTAATGGTAGATTACCCTTTGGAAAAAAATCATGAATGCAAAATTTGGTTCTAAGAAAAGGGGAAATTTTGAATCAATGCCAAAGAGTCGACAAAAAGAAATACCTGTTGGGAGAAATACTATGTGTAATTTTTTGTTAGCCACCAGCCAAAAATTAAAAATATATAAATATTTACGAAAGATTTGAAATTTTGGAAAAATTTCATATTTACGATTTGTTTTGTTATGGAACTTCTTGGGTTCTTGCACATGTGAGCATTGATGTTAATGATCTAGATCATTTTGGAATCTGATATTGGTTTATCCTAACTATTCATGGGATTCCATTGAAGGATGTTAAAAATGCGGCGTCAAAATATTGGGAATCACAATGACATGGAGGATTACGTTGAGGGAATACGAAATGGAAGAGGCATTGCATGAAATGACCATTCTTGGAGATGACATGTGGGATCCCCACTACCACATAGGATTTGTGTGTCATGCCACGATGGCATCATGCAATGTCAACAAAAATAAAAATATAAAGAAGAAAAATTCTTGAGCCTAAAAATTGTGTTGGCATAAGTGGAGTAGAATAAATCATAATTGGATGAAACTTTAGGCTTTTTTCCATGCTGGATAGGGATACAATATTAGCAGAGAGGGGGCATCAGCATGTTTTGTTCTGATATTCTAGAAATTATGAAATAATCATTTTTGAATGGTTCTACACATTCACTGGCCCCATTGGGTCTGAAATTTTTTATGGTGCATTTATTGTTTAGGTACACAAACAACCCATTTGTATTTTGTCCAAATCCCAAAGGGTTCAGAAAGAGCTGCAAAAAAATGTCACAATCCACTATTTGGGCACATGTAATTACGATTTTGGAAAACTTGGAGATAAAAGTGACCCAAGATATTGAAACTGGAAAAAATTATGAAATTGACATTTTACCTAGTGCTTGAAACACCTATTTCAATAAATCTAGAAAAATTCTATTACAAGGACTTCTATGACATTGAAATTTTTTTGTAGACATTTTATTTATTTCATTTAATTTGTAAAAATTATGCATTAAAGAAATATTCCATTAAAATTGGAAAAACTAATCCTAGAAAGAATGTTTTTATTGATCACAAATTTTATTTACTCCAAGTGTTTTTAATATAGAATCATAAAAAATGAAATGTTGTATCATTTATAACTAGTTCGGTATGCCATAAATTAGGAGGAGTATATGAAAATCTGTAATTTGTTGAATCGTGAGAAAAAATATTCATGAAGATATAAAATGTAGGATTAATGAAGTTAAGTTGCACACATAATTGCATGTTTTATTACAAGAAGATCTCTATCTATATTTGAAGTGAACAAAGTATCATATTAAATATTTTTATTGTTAAATAACATATTATAATATAGCATGATTGGAAAGAAATCACAATATTAAATTAAAATAAAATAAATTATAAGAAATGTATTGATGTCGAACCAAATAATAACTATAAATTCGTCAAAATTGGGATAGTTGTTAGATACAACATTATACATACACAATGAAAGTGTGAAGAAATCGAACTAAGAAATCATGGCCGAGAATTACTTTCACCAAAAGGCAAAGAAAATGATAAGATTTTTAAATGTCGAAGAAATAGATGTTGAAACATATTTTTCAAATCTTTTAGTTGAACTTTATATATGACCCCATGCTCTTTTGAATTTATTTATGGCACATATCGAATGAGTCTAAATAGTCCACTTAGTACTCATTATCAATTAATTATATGGTTTTACATTGTATTTTATGCCAAAAATTACATACCACATTTATACATTCATTTAATGCATATAAGAAGATAAAATATAGAACATATCTCGTGCTTTGTTGGCCTGTAAGAGATTATTTCAGTTAATCATAATTGTGTCAGTAATACAAACTTACAAAAAAATGAATTGAGAAATCAAATTTCTTATAGTTCAATGTCACTAACTTATGACCAATCACGTACTACCCTTAATACCACTTAGCACTCATTAGCAATAAATTTTGTGTTTTTAAACAATTGCAACTTTAATTATATGGGGCTTTATTTCAAAAATTACATACTACATTGATAAACTCCTCTTATTAATGAATATACGCAAATAAAAGTCAATAATTTATTTCATGCCTTGTTGGCTTATATGAGATTATTGCAATTATAAACTATTAACTTAAGAATACACATTTGTTGGCTTTTATGAGATGATTTTAATTACAAATATTTGATTTAAGAACGCAAATTAAAAAAATATTTTGAATAAGGAAATCAAGTGGTGTATGATGCAAAAAAATGTCAAACTAAAGGCAATCATAAATAATATTAATAATTGTATTTAAATATTATTGTTAATTCTCATCTATCTATAAAAGTTTTAAAAACATACAAATTAATTCATCAAAAAATGTGTCCAACTTGTATTGAAATATTGCAATGTACGCGTTAACAAATTTCTAAAAATTAATATCTTCACCTACTATAAAGAACTCAATATTCTATTGAACATTCGAATGTAGTTGCGTTTCTCTTTGATACGATGAAGTGTCTTAAAAAGGGGGAATAGAATTTGGACAAGCCAAGTATCAGGTTCATGTCCTATATAAGCCTTTGTTAAGATACAATTTGACCGGTATCCGGGGAATTGAGAAGTAAGCTTTGATGTATCTATTAGCAATATATTTGATTCTTCGTACATATTTCCATATTTGGACCACATATCACTTAACATTTTCTCATAAAATTGTATCACACTACATTATTTGAATTTTGTTTGCAAGTGACAATGAGACCTGTCCCATATGAATTCAAAGTCACTTGTATCGGTATTTGATTTTTCAACTACTTGTTGAATGTTTTTACATTGTATTTTATTCCAAAAAATACATATCACATTTATACATTCATTTAATGCATACAAGAAGATAAAAGATAGAGCGTGTCTCATGCTTTGTTGGCTATTGTGAGATTATTTCAATTAATCGTAATTGAGTTAATAATACAAACTTACAAAAAAATGAAATGAGAAATCAAATTTCTTATAGTTCAATGTCACTCACTTATGACCAATCTCGTACTACCCTTAATACCACTTAGCACTCATTAGCAATTAATTTTGTGTTTTAAAACAATTGCAACTTCAATTATATGGGGTTTTATTTCAAAAATTACATATTGCATTGATAAACTCCTCATATTAATGAATATAGGCTAATAACATTCAATAATTTATTTCATGTCTTGTTGGCTTATATGAGATTATTGCAATTATAAACTATTAACTTAAGAATACACATTTACAATAAGTTATAGATTGGGAAATCAAATGCCTATACCTTTCAAAATCATTCATCTATGACTCATCATGCTTTAATCTAAATTCTAGTACACTTAGCACTCATTATCATTGAAGTAATATTTTTTGTAAGAAATGTGCTTTTATGTAGATGGAGGTTTAATTCAAAATTTGTGTGTCACTTGTATTAATGCATATAGATCAATAAAACTAAAGAGAACTTCATTCCTTGTTGGCTTTTGTGAGATGATTTAAATTACAAATAATTGATTTAAGAGTACGTAATTTAAAAAATATTTTGAATAGAGAAATCAAGTGTTGTAATGCACTTGTATTAATACATATAGATAAATAAAACTAAAGAGAGTTTCTTGCATGCCTTGTTGGCTTTTATGAGATGATTTAAATTACAAATAGTTGATTTAAGAGCACAAATTTAGAAAATATTTTGAATGGGGAAATCAAGTGTTGTATGATGCAAAAACTTGTCAATCTAAAAGAAATCATAAATAATACTAATAATTGTATTTATGTATCATTGTCAATTATCATCTATCTATAAAAGTTATAAAATCATACAAATTAATTCACCAAAAAATGTGTCCAACTTGTATTGAAATATTGCAATGTAATCGTCAACAAATTTCCATAAAATAATATCTTCACTTAATACAAAGAACTCAATGTTCTATTGAACATTCGAATGTAGTTGCGTTTCTGTTTGATACGATGAAGTGTCTTTAAAAAGGGGAATAGAACTTGCACAAGCCAAGTATCGTGTTCATGTCCTATATAAGCCTTTATTAAGATACGGTTTGACCGATATCCAAGGAATTGATAAGTAGGCTTTGATGTATCTATTAGCAATACATTTGATTCTGTGTACTTATTTCCATATTGGGACCACACGTCGCTTAACCTTTTCTCATAAAACTGTATCATACTACATCATTTGGATTTTGTTTGCAAGTGACAATGGGACCTATCCCATATGAATTCAAAGTCACTTGTATCAATATTTGATTTTTCAAGTACTTGTCGAATGTACTTGTTAGTAACATTTGATGTCCATATCGCAACATCATAATGTTTTAGGCAGTATTTTAATACTTCTAATTGAAAAGGCCTAAAAAAGTAGGATCTATCACCAAGCTCCCAATCTGGTTTTCTTTGAATTTGACAACTCGTTTCATCTTTGGAATACAACGAGAAGAATACTCCTTCCATTTCAAAGATCAACAAGATCTTCCGACTGATATTAACTCCCATCTGCATTGCTGCCACAACATATATAACATTAACATATTTTCACTTCAAAACTTCATTGCTTAATGGCATCAAAACATATCCAATTTATTTCCACTCCCAAACAAACAACTTAATGAAAAAAATAAAAGTAATTTCCGTGGAATAGTTTTTTTATACAAACACATTCAACTACTACTCAAATCACTAATTTTTAAGAATTGTAATGATATAAACTACAATTTAAAAATATAATTACAATAGTCGAATTCATTTGAACTAATTATATGTTAATATCTACATTATACCTAAATTTACAGTTTTTAAGTTTAAATCAAGCAAACTATTTATATGTTCATTTTTACATACAACCTCATACGATATTTTAATTTTCAAGAAATTATAAGAAAAATTCATATAAGCACATTGCAATGAAATTCAAATCACAATTTAAAAATATAGTTACAATGGTCCAATTCAAACCAATTATATGTTAATTTATACACACCACCTAGATTTACAATTTTTTAAATTTCAATTAAACAAGCTAATTATAGGTAATTTTTACATACAGCTTGATATGATTTTCCATTTTTTTAATTTCTAAGAAATAAGAAAATTTCATATGATAACATTAAACTAACATTCAAATCACTGATTTGTAAGAGTTATAATGATCAATTAAGACGCAGTTGATAAATAAATTGCAATTGCTCAAACATAGTAATTGTACGTTAATTTATACATACAACCTAATACAATTATTTAATTAATATGGAATACTACATTTTTATGCAAACACATAAGACTATTATTCAAATCACTAACTTTTTATAACTCAATATCTCAATATAAATAAACAAAATTATAATATGTTAATTTATAATAATGACACAACAACAATCCTTATATGAGTATTATGAAATAATATTAACATTAAATTGATAATAAAATAAAACACAGTAATAACACATCACATGTAGAATTAAGTCATCAAATGTACAATGACCAAGAATTTATATTATAAACTTCAAGATTTTGTTTATAGAGGAAATGAATTACAGTCATCTTAATGTACTATTAAAAGTCATTGAAGATTCTTCAAAATATCTCGAACATCGGGTGCCTTGTAGAATTTATTCAATAAGCTCCACAGATCAGCGATCAACCATTTATCCTCATTCTTTCCATCAAACGAAGGGGCAATAATCACATTTTCTTTGGGATTTTCTTTCTTTGTCTCCATTGAACAATCCACTAGAATAGTGTTAGTAGCATCATATTGAGAATACATTCTCCACACTCTTTTCAGATGTTTTTTGTATATAACTTGTGTTGAATTATCAATGTCATTTTTTCCCTTTTGTTGTTTGCAATCTGAAGCAGTCCATGTAAACAAAAATTTAGCTTGTAATGTTTCTGAAACCAACTTTTTCATAACTCTTGTTGTGTTTTGTTTCAAAGATGTCGTCCAAATTGCAATGTCAAGAGATTCTTTTCTGGAACACATTTCAAGAAATGTTTTTGCATGTGGATGAAACCAAAATGATTTTTTCTCTATCGTGTAATCTGCGGCCCTTCCCATTTTCTCGATAAATTCTTTCTGTGATGCATCACCATCAACGCTCTGATAGAAAATGTTATTCAATTCAAAAATAACTAATTTCTTTTGACTTATAATAGCTGCAAAACAATAATGGATATCATAGTTAATTCATTTTATTCATGCTACATAAATTATTAATAAAAAAAATTGTTGAAGAAATACACTCACTTTGAGTATTTTTTGTACTAGTTATTGATAAGCCACACTTCTCTTGTATTGTCTTCATAGAACCTAGAGCCAAAATAACAAACCTTCAATCAAATACCAATAATACTTCTTTAAATCAATTTTTTTTTATAAGACATATCTTATGTTTAATTGAAAATAAGAGACATGTGAAGTACCTGATATGATATCATGTTCTTGACTATGGCTTTCTGTCACATTCCCTTGATCACTGTCTTTTTTCTCCTCATTTGCCACTGTAATAAACATATGAAATGTTATAAAATGTATCAACGAATGAAATTCATTAAATAAATAGGCATAGAATCCAAAGAATCACTAGAGAAAGAACAAAACAAGTACAATACAACAAAAGAAACAAAATAAATTATGTACCTGGTATGGTATTTTCTTCGTCTTGTATTTACATCTCGAAAACTTCTTCGACATTGTGCAAACTATGTTGATCATTGCTTTGTTGCAAAGTGTCATCGTTGTTTTCTTTACAATTTCCGCCATTAGTAGTTATAGTAAACATCTTGTTAATCAAGATTTATAAATAGCATAGAATCCAAAGAATCACTAGAGAAAGAACAAAACAAGTACAATACCTGGATATTCCAACAGCAATATATTAGACATTGGTTTTTGCAATTGGAAGGATTCTTGATTAGTCAGCATGGTAGTCCTTTGTAACTCATTTTCTACGACACATGCCATTCTTCTTCCATATGTACAGCAAGCCCGGTGTAAATTTGTCCCCGCATAAAGAGAAATAATCAAATTTAGATCACTATGTTGTTGATGCATTTGCAATAATTCTTCCCAGAATTCAAAATCTCTCTCCTTTTCATCAGATATGTCTCTAAAACTGTGAGAGTATCTTGAGGCCTCTAAACTTTTTGACTCTTCACTATAGAAATGTATAGTTAAAACTATATCATAACTATAGTTATTTTGTTCTTTATATTCATAAAGACCGGCAGCCATTTTATAGTTGACATTTGAGTCCTTGACAACAATCTCCAGAGCTTGGCGTACATCCTTACAAGACCAAATTTCTACTAAGATAATCATAGTAAAATCTTTCAACCCATTTTTTTCGATTAAAAATCGAAACAATTCAATATAGTGATCCTTAAGGAATGATTCATCTTTCAAAGCCAATGTATCCAACACAACAAAGTCAGTGTATAACATTGGTTGAAACTGACAAGGAAAAGAGTGCAAAAGTGTTGACAAGAGGCTAGGACCCCCATAATGACAACCGAATTCAAAACTGTTCTCAATTTCCTGTATATCTGTCGATGCATCAATTATTCTATCAAAGACCACATAGGCTTGTGGAGAAAGGGACTCTATTTTTGTATTTCATGATCCTTTTACATATTTACACCCTTCCATTGTCTTACAGAAGTTGGCAAATATGATATCAGTAATTCCATAATGCTCAAGAATATTGGATATTGTAAGAATCTTATCATTGAGATTCTTATCATGACTTTTGCAATATGTTACCATTGCCTCCAAAATTGTTCTTTTGGTTTTCAATTGTGAGCAATAATCTTTCATTTTTATGGCATTGGTCGGATGGTTCACTGGAATAGAAAACCAAACAGTTCCATCCAATAGTTTATCTGCTACAGAACACATTTCTTCAACGGTTAGTCCCTGAAGGGGACGGAAAGAACTTGATACCAAACTGTTCAGACTATTTGTCTTATAGTTTGGATCCTTAGGTTGGTTTGGAGAACACATTAATGTCCCTAGTTTGTAACAATTAAAAACAACTTCCCATTTATCCCAAGTAGTATCATCAAGATATAACAAGACTTTTTTTTCAGCAAAGTTTGTTAGTGCACAATCGAAGAAAGAGAACAACATTTCATCATCAACCTATTAAAAAATAACAAATATAAATTAGTAAGAATGTGATATCAAAAATAAAATAGCCATGAATTTAGTTATAACAATATAAACTAAGTGAAAAAAAAAAAATTGCATACCTTGTCTTTAGCCGTCTTAGAATTCCCACATTTTTGTTTCTTTAATTTATTTGTGGCAATTAGGAATTGTCTTGCAGATCGCACAGAATCAATGAATGGAGTTTTGAAGAACACTATGTTTGCAGAATTTAACTGGCAGCAAATACGAATCACCACACTGGGAGCAACTAATGGATCTAAGAATGGAGCATTACGTTCTTTGTACTTCTGTTTTGCCTCCCCAGATAGACTGAATTTAGGATTTGATAATATTTATTTTGCTTCTTGAATGGTGTGTTGCCCATCAACTATCCAAAAATTGATGTTCTTGGCATTTATATCCATTTCATTCATGATTTTCACAGGGTTTCCAATCGGATCAGACTCTTTTGTGTCAAATGGAATCAGAAGAGCATCAGGCAATGATGCTTGAAATTTCTGTAGGAATGATTTTACTAATACTCGAACATTTAAATCATCCCGTGATCTCAATTTATATAACTTGGGTGCTTCTACACATCTTCGAACATCCACCTTCATGGTAAAAGAGCTTGAAAATAAATAACTGTCCTTAAAATTTTCATGGATTTCATCGCATTGGTCAGCAAGCTTCTCTATCTGAGAGTCTTCTTTTTGGGATTTTACAAACTCTGTAGTAGGCATGAACTCACTTTATTTAATGCTCTGTTCTAGCTCAGCTAAATATACCCTTCTCAAAGTAAGCAATTGAGCCTCGAGTTTATCATTGTAGGACCCCTCCTTTAGGGTCCCCTTGAACTGAACCTGAAACTTTAAAAACTTCATACAAACAAATTAGCCATTATAGTTATTGGAAAAATAAAATAAAAGAGTGAATAACTTAACAAAAATAAGCAAAACCTTAACCTGTCAACCCGATCCAGCTGGTCCATTGTTGTCTGCATCTTCCGTAGGATCCCTCCAGCAAAGCTCGTTTAACCATAGGCGAAGCAACCGTTAGCTTCGCCACCCAACCATAGGCTCATGCTTTCAGTCGCATGGCCTCCCCCAAGCTTTGGGTCGTAGAGCTCACACAAGTATTTCAGAAATTCAGCTTGGGCTTCCCTTCCCACCAGGATTTCTAAGCCAAACCCTTAGATAGCAGCAAGTCTTTGAGGCATTCAAAAATTACGACAATCGTCCAAATTATGGGCCCCCTCACCCATTCCTTAAGCCTTCCTTATAATGGGAAATCTCCTGCGACACATGTCGCTTCATGCATAATTAAATATTTTTAATTATTTATTTAATTAAAACACTCACCCATCCAAGTGTCAGTTTCTCTGGGAAGTGCACCTACATCCCTAAGTTTGCTCTAGTTTGTCCCCCAAATATTTTAATCAACTCCTAGCTTTTAGTTGACTAGGTGTCTAATCTATTTTGCTCCTAAATAATAATTTCTATTATTTTAAATGCTCAACAAAATAACTATTCATGTGCAAAATGTCTAAGCTATTGTTATGCATTTGCTAAGTAATAATCTAGAGTTATTCTCCTAAGTTTTTATGCAGTTTAATTTAACAATCAAACTCAATAGCATCACGGTTCCGCGTCGTTGGGCTCTTGGTTCCTTAATTTTTTAATCCCCTGACATGGCACCACTCCGTCGGGTCCAATCATCCATGGTTTCCATTCCTTGGCATGGTACCACCTCGTTGGGTCCTTGCGTCCATTCTTTCCGTTCTCGACAGGGTACCGCATCGTTGGGCCCTTCTGCCACCATCTTTCCGTTTTGACTTGCGGGAACTCTTGTAGGGATTTTAGGAATCGTTACCATCCATCCTCCGTCTACATGCTATCTAGGGACTAATGGCGCTGAGGAGTGAGTCCGTTCTCACTGCGCGCCCCTCAACTCGTACGTGACCAGCTCCGTCGTGGCCCACCTCGTATGCCCTCACGCATTCCTCTTGAGCAAGCGGATCAATGCTTATATGCTCATTTGTGGTATTCTTGTCGGAAGTCGACATCGTCATCGCTTCCCCTGTGTGTGATTTACCCATACTCTACGACCCTCCATGTTCCTTTGTGTGTCCGTTGGTGAACCGTCTCACTTGTTTCTACACACACTTCTCACAACAATTTATTAGTAGCACTGATCTCAACAATCATCATCTAGTTTCTAACTCTAGCATTTGTTAAACATTTATGATTTATTCAAACTGCTCATTCATCTTATCAAATATACATTTTGTCGCCAAATACATAATCACCATACAGCTAGTCGTTAAGCATTATCCATCAACATAATTTTCCATAGTCATAGCTAATCGTTTAAAATATGCAATTATTCATTTACCTCCACAGTTCAGATACACATACTAAAAAATAAGGTCAAAAGGTTATTTACTTAATGTTTCAATCAGCCGGGTCACTCAGCAGGTGCCCTCAACGTCTACACAAGTCTAGGGGCACTACAATCATCTGGTATTTTATCAAGTAGTTTACCTCTTTGTTGCAAATAAAGAAACACGGATGATGTTTTCTTACATCTCACATAGCGATATTTAATAACGTTGGTAATACGTTGTACAAGATCATCACAACTCTTTAGACCAGATTCATTGAAGCTCTCAAAACTGTCCAACTTAAACTGTGACTTTTTTATTGACTCTGGAAATTCTGTATTAGTATCAATCAAATCTGGTCTAAATTTTGTGTAATCAACTTGGCAAGAAAATAATATCACTTCATTTTCTTCAATTACCTCCATTTGAAAATCGATCTGACTATGATTGAGAGCATAGCAACTAACAATTATCCCTAGCCTTTGTATATCATTTCCATCCATGGATCCAAATAGATACATATCTGGAAACATATTCATGGGACTTTCAATCTTCGACATACTCATATGCAGTAGATGTTTTGAACTTTTTAATCATTTCAAAATTAGAACCCATTGTTGAATTTATAATCTGAGTTGAATGACGCTTTTGTTTTTTGAATGTTGATTGTGGCATTTTACTTGCTTTGGCGATGACAGCTTCTAAAAACAATAATAAGCAATTATTACTATAAATAAAATGAAATCAAAATCACAAATATTCCCATATAGTCTTCTAGTCTAACCATTTAGAAATGAGAGAATAATATTTAAAACCACCATACCACATGGGGGAGAGTTTGTTTGTGTGTCACTTGTAATTCATTTTTTCTTCAAATTATTCCTTGGAATTGTCATTGCACCAGAGTCCATAGCTTCTAAAAACAATAATAAATAGTCGACTATAAGTTTAAATTGTTTTAAAAATACATGAAATAATGAGCATTATCAAACAATATTCTATTACATGTCTTTTATTCACATGCACAAGAAAAATAAGGGTCATGTGTTATGGAAACATATTAAATACTGATTGTGGCATTTTACTTGCTTTGGCGACGACAGCTTCTGAAAACAATAATAAGCAATTATTATTATAAATAAAATGAAATCAAAATCACAAATATTACCATATAGTCTTCTAGTCTAACCATTTAGAAATGAGAGAATAATATTTAAAACCACCATACCACATGGGGGAGACGTTGTTTGTGTGTCACTTGCAATTCGTTTTTTCGTCAAATTATTCCTTGAAATTGTCATTGCACCAGAGTCCATAGCTTCTAAAAACAATAATAAATAGTCGACTATAAGTTTAAATTGTTTTAAAAATACATGAAATAATGAGCATTATCAAACAATATTCTATTACATGTCTTTTATTCACATGCACAAGAATAATAAGGGTCATGTGTTATGGAAACATATTAAATACTTAAGAGATAAATAAAAATCCATTGCATCTAGCACAAGTAGAGACTCATTAAAAAGAAAAGTTTTCCTTCTCAAAAATGCTAGAAGGAAATGCTTATGCTAGAAAGAAAGCTAGCAGTCGCTAGCTTTCCTTGATCTTTCATGAAAGCTAGCAGTCGCTAGCTTTCATTGTTTTTTATTGGAAAGCCAGCGACTGTTAGCTTTCCTTCTAGCATAAGCATGTTTGTTTATACTAGAAGGAAATGCTTATGCTAGAAGGAAAGCTAGCAGTCGCTAGCTTTCCTTGATCTTTTGCCATGTGCTTATTTCAAAATACATCACATGGAACAAGCTCAAGGTATAAGCTAGCAACCACCAATCACCATGGACATGATTTTTCTATTGGAAAGCTAGTGACTGTTAGCTTTTCTTCTAGCATAAGTATGTGTTCTTATCCTAGAAGGAAATGCTTATGCTAGAAGGAAATCTAGCAATCGCTAGCTTTCCTTGATCTTGTGACAAAATCTGTCTCAGGTACTGTCGGCTTCCACGACAGTCACTTATAAGGAATGACATCCTAAGTTGGTCACTAAGTACCTTCATCAAGTGGAGAAAGAGCAGTTATCCCTCGAACGGTATTGGGTCGTCTCCTTTTCAACAAGTGGTGGTGAGCCCACTTGAGAGAACATACACCCGCAACCTTGGGTTTGACCTCCTATGGCGCGGCGCTACTCTTTCACTTGCCTCGTGTGGCTATACACGACCACTTGATTTAGAAGGATTTTTATAGCACCCTAAGGACAACAACTATGTTTTTGGATGCCTAGCCCCAAAATCCTACCTAAACTACAAGATTCTTTTGTGCACTCCTATGGAGGTATTAAGTGAGTAGATTTTAGCTATTTTTGAACTTAGTGAGTGACGAGAGAGTTTCTTGTGTGTGTGTGTGTGCATCAAAGAAAGTGACGGTTTTGAGTGCACATGAGATATTGCATATAAATGAAAAGGCTTTTCTTTTAAAATGAAAATAATGCAACTCAACCTAATAGAAAAACAACTAAATAAACCATGTAAAAAAAACTAAATAAAATAAATTGTAAAAAAAAAAAAAAGATCTATAAACAGAATTGTAAAAGTAAAAAAAAATCTATAAACTTACCAAGATTTTCAACCTCTTTTTAATCCAGTCTTCTTCTTTACTTTTTGTTTGGCTAAGACTAAAGCTAATGTCAATGCCAATGCCATTTTTTCCCATAACTTCATCTTCATCTTAGTTGGTCTTGCTTCTTTGATAGACAATAATCTAGAAGCTATGAAGCCAAGACTACTTGAATGGAAACTGTACAATATAGAGACTCATTAGAAAGAAAAGTTTTCCTTCTAAAAAATGCTAGAAGGAAATGCTTATGCTAGAAAGAAAGCTAGCAGTCACTAGCTTTCCTTGATCTTTTTCCATGTGCTTATTTCAAAATAGAGCACATGGCACAAGCTCAAGGTATAAGCTAGCAACCACCAATCACCATGGACAGGATTTTTCTATTGTAAAGCTAGCGACTGCTACCTTTCTTTCTAGCATAGGTATGTCTTATTATCCTATAAGTAAATGCTTATGCTAGAAGGAAAGCTAGCAGTCGCTAGCTTTCCTTGATCTTATGCCATGTGCTTATTTGAAAATAGAGTACATGGCACAAGTTCAAGGATTTCCTTGATCTTGTGCCATGTGCTTATTTGAAAATAGAGTACATGGCACAAGTTCAAGGTATAAGCTAGCAACCACCAATCACCATGCCTAGGGTTTTTCTATTGGAAAGCTAGCGACTGCTAGCTTTCCTTCTACCATAAGCATATGTGACATGCTAGAAAAAAATGTTTATGCTAGAATGAAATGTAGCATTCGTTCAAAATAGAGTACATGGCACAAGCTCAAGGTATAAGCTAGCAATCACCAATCACCATGGACAGGGTTTTTCTATTGGAAAGCTAGCGACTTTTAGCTTTCCTTCTAGCATAAGCATATGTGTTTATGCTAGAAGGAAATGCTTATGCTAGAAGGAAAGCTAGCAGTCGCTAGCTTTCCTTGATCTTTTGCCATGTGCTTATTTCAAAATAGAGCAAATGGCACAAGCTCAAGGTATAAGCAAGCAACCACCAATCACCATGCCCAAGGTTTTTCTATTGGAAAGCTAGCGACTGCTAGCTTTCCTTCTAACATAAGCATGTGTGTTATGCTAGAAGGAAAGCTAGCATTCGTTCAAAATAGAGCACATGGCACAAGCTCAAGGTATAAGCTAGCAACCACCAATCACAATGGACATGGTTTTTTATTGGAAAGCTAGCGACTGTTAGCTTTCCTTCTAGCATAAGCATGTGTGTTTATACTAGAAGGAAATGCTTATGCTAGAAGGAAAGCTAGCAGTCGCTAGCTTTCCTTGATCTTTTTCCATGTGTTTATTTCAAAATACATCACATGGAACAAGCTCAAGGTATAAGCTAGCAACCACCAATCACCATGGACATGATTTTTCTATTGGAAAGCTAGTGACTGTTAGCTTTTCTTCTAGCATAAGTATGTGTTCTTATCCTAGAAGGAAATGCTTATGCTAGAAGGAAATCTAGCAGTCGCTAGCTTTCCTTGATCTTGTGACGTGTGCTTTCCTTGATCTTGTGACAAAATCTATCTCAGGTACTGTCGGTTTCCACGACAGTCACCTATAAGGAATGACATCCTAAGTTGGTCACTAAGTACCTTCGTCAAGTGGAGAAAGAGCAGTTATCCCTCGAACGGTATTGGGTCGTCTCCTTTTCAACAAGTGGTGGTGAGCCCACTTGAGAGAACATACACCCGCAACCTTGGGTTTGACCTCCTATGGCGCGGTGCCGCTCTTTCACTTGCCCCTTGTGGCTATACACGACCACTTGATTTAGAAGGATTTTTATAGCACCCTAAGGATAAAAACTATGTTTTTGGATTCCTAGCCCCAAAATCCTACCTAAACTACAAGATTCTTTTGTGCCCTCCTATGGAGGTATTAAGTGAGTAGATTTAAGCTATTTTTGAACTTAGTGAGTGACGAGAGAGTTTCTTGTGTGTGTATGTGTGCATCAAAGAAAGTGACGGTTTTGAGCGCACATTAGATATTGTATATAAATGAAAAGGCTTTTCTTTTAAAATGAAAATAATGCAACTCAACCTAATAGAAAAACAACTAAATAAACCATGTAAAAAAAACTAAATAAAATAGATTGTAAAAATAAAAATAAAAAATCTATAAACAAAATTGTAAAAGTAAAAACAAATCTATAAACTTACCAAGATTTTCAACCTCTTTTTAATCCAGTCTTCTTCTTTACTTTTTGTTTGGCTAAGACTAAAGCTAATGCCAATGCCAATGCCATTTTTTCCCATAACTTCATCTTCATCTTAGTTGGTCTTGCTTCTTTGATAGACAATAATCTCGAAGCTATGAAGCCAAGACTACTTGAATGGAAACTGTACAATATATTGAAACTATCTGTAAGTTACAAACTTATGTCAAATAATTAAATATAAAAAACACTACTGAGCTATTTAGCTATTTTTATATACAAGTAATGCTATATATTACATCTTATATACATTCATAGAGTTGATAACTATTTTTATGTACAAGTAATGCCATATACTTATATACATTCATAGAGTTGATAGCTATTTTTATGTACAAGAAATGCCATATATTACATCCTACATACATTCATAGAGTTGATTATACCATGGAGGTTTACAAAATGAAATTTAGAAATACAACATTCAAATAAATGATTGGCAATTATTTAAAATAGTTATTTAGGTTTAAATAGAATGATTTTTATTTTGAAAAATTTTTATTGTAATTTTTCAAAATCTAGATTATAGTTGTTAAGTGGAATTTTTGGATGTTTTGAAATTTTTAAAAAATGATGAATCTATTTATACCATTAAAATACAGATTAAAATAAAGCTAATTCTAAATTTACAACATCAAAAACTATAAATTTCAAAAAAAATATAAAACCATATTTGAAAATAAAGGACAATTGTTTTTCAAGCGAAAAAAACCTGTCCTTGTTATTCAATAGAATCAAAGGCCATTAGTACATACAACTGCTTCAGCATGACATTTCATAACAACTCGTCCAGAGTTCCAGACAGGGGGAAAGGCACATAATACCAAAAAATAACCCATCAGAAAACTGTCTCATCATGTGATGTGGACTGTCCACAAAATCACATCTACCGAGAGCCAATCACACTCTGATCTGCGTTCAAAGGAGACGCACTATAATTTGCAAATGAGACATCTACATGAAAGGGAAAAAAGATGCCCTTCAGATACACAAAGACTTCAAGTCCAACAGAAAAAAACTTTCAAAATCATGCTCAAAAGAGCTGGAAGAATTCCTTAGAAACCAGGTGATTCTCTATATA
The DNA here is from genome assembly GCA_027924585.1 of Larix kaempferi. Classification (NCBI taxonomy): domain Eukaryota; kingdom Viridiplantae; phylum Streptophyta; class Pinopsida; order Pinales; family Pinaceae; genus Larix; species Larix kaempferi. Next base: position 8,211,564 of record BSBM01000255.1, read on the forward strand.
TTCCATCAAAACACCTTTCCCTTGGGGAAAGGAGAGCACCTTTTTTGAAAGTCGGTCAGCAGTCTGGTTGTGCTCTCGGTAGATGTGAGAAAATGATAGGTCCTGGAAGCTAGTGGCTAGTTTTTTAGTCTCCCGACACCAATGAAATAGGGCAGGTGGGGAGAGAGCGGTCGATCCCTTAGACCAAATGATGATTACCTGAGAATCACCGTATACGTGGGCTAAGGGGATCCTCATCATATGGGATATTTGTAAGAGAGCCCAGAGACTGAGCAGCTCTGCTTTGGTATTTGTGCCATATCCTACCCCCACTGCGAACTCCATGAAGTGAGTGCTATTAAGAAAAATACACAGGCCTGCACCAGCTGTCATATTCTTGGAGGCTCCGTCTATAAAACCACAAGGATAATATTTGACAGGTGGATTTCCAATAATTCTGCAGCGTCCTTTTTTAACCACAGTCCCAATATAACGATCCTGAACTGTTGATATAATACGCTGGATAATGCCATGAATATTCCTTCTTTTCCCTTCAAAAATCACCATATTACGGGCTTTCCATACAGTCCACATCATGTTGTAGGGGAGCAAATAGAGTGGAGAGCTCTTGGAAGACTTGCCAGCCCAATCTTTAATAAGATCAACTGAAGAAGTACCTGTGAGACAATCTAGAACATTGAAGAAGTCGCAGATATACCCTGCCACAGTTTTCCAAACTGAACAGGAAGAGAAGAGATGATCAACAGTTTCCTCCTCTGACCAACAGAGAGAGCAAATACCAGGACCAGAGAACCCCTTCCGCTGCAAATTATCCCATGTAAGGATACTATTATGAAGTAAAAGCCAGATGAAGATCTTGCTAGGCAGAGCCTTATGCCAAATAGGAATACAATCAATCACAGATATCGGGCGAGATGTGGATTTAAAGATGCATTCGTAAGCATCTTTTGCAGTAATAGAATCCCTGCTATAATTATAATTCCAGACCAGCTTATCAGCGCTGTTATTTAAATGAATACCAGCTCCTAATAGACCATTAATATAGTCATTCCAAATCAACTCGAAGGAACCACCCAAATCAAGATCATTTGCAGAATACCAGTATTGCTATGCATTTGACAACCATTTAAACTACGGAATTAACAACTCAGTTTCGAATTGCTGCTGGACTCTGTGAAACTAGCGAAGATGGGTTTAATTCAGTTCACATACACAAATAAAAATTAAAAAAACTGTTTATTTTCTTAATTCTGTGTCAAATATTGACATAAAGAACAACTATGTAACCATTCAGTATACAGTCTACTGAATCCACAACTCAATTTCGAAATGCTGCTGACCATGAAAAAACAAGAGAGGATGGGTTTAATTCGATTCCCATATTCCAGTTGATTAGAAGAGGAGTCTAAATGCTGGTTATTTTTGGGGAAAGTATTTTGGTTTTTCTTTTTAAATTTGGTTTTGAATATATAAATATATTCAATAGCTTTGAATATCTAAATACCCAGGTCATTCAGATTTATGTAAGTTCAAAGAATTCTTCTCTCAAATTCCGTCAAATTCCTGCTGGAAAATGCAATGGCACTTGTTTATACTACTCTATTAAAAGAAGTACAAATATCTAAAAAGCAAAGCCGGTTAGACTACTCTAAACGGGGAAATCATATATATCTGGAAAGCAAAGCCAGAAGAAAGGATCCATGTAACACGTCCTGAATAAAGATATGCTCCACACTTTTAGAAACATAATCTTAAGAATGACAGTATCTTCATATTACCGGTTCAGTACTTGGGGAAAACCGGAAAACTTAGAATGGGTCACAATTAATCCAGCATGGGGGGAAAATAAATTTTCCAACAAATAGTGGCATAGGCATGGTTAAATATGTGTGTACATCCCCCTTTAATTGGAAGAAAAAATCAGGAAAACTAAGTGGAGCCTAGATGTTTCGGAAAAAAACTAGCAAATCTTTGGTCATTGGAGAGAAGCAGAAGCAATAAGAACTAGAAACCTTCCAAGCATCCCTCAAATAAAAATAAATCTTAGAAGAGGATTTGAAAACTGAAAAACATATTGAAGTAGAACTCCACATAGACCGACACCAAGAAGAGGATTCGAGGCTTAAGTCTCGAAGCTTATGGCTTGAGGAAAGAAACATAAATACCCCTTTTGTCCACAAAAAAACTTGGATGAGATTTCACAGGAAGACAGTAAATGAAATCCAAAGGGAAAATGTGGAAAAACTAATCGAGTTTGATCAAATAAAAGAGTTCAATAAGTTGTACTAAGAAGAAGTAGAAGAGAGTGAAGAATTCCACTAGGAAACACTCAAGCATATTCCACAACTAATCAACAAAGAGATCAATGAGACCCTCACCCAGAAGGCCACATAGGAGGAAATAAAAAAATCAATCTAGAATATCGAGTTTGAAAGCGCCCAATCCCTCATGATTTTATACTCTTTTTTTTCAGACTGGAGCGACTACGGCTCAGAAGGGATCTGAAATAGCGCCGAATGGATTGAAAATGGCTAGATCTAGAACAGCTTGCAAAATGGATCTGAACAACTAGATCTAAAATGGCGCAGCAACGATCATCAACAGTTCAGCTGAAAATAAATATGGACCCCAGGTATGTGCGGATTCCTAACAGTTCAAGGGTTTCACTCGGCCACCAATGTTGTCTGATGGCTTGCGTATTGGGGCAGTACCCCTCACTCCATGGATCAAGTAAAACTGATAACCGCTTTGCCACAAACGACAGCTCTTGGTTTACCTCACGGGTGGGAACTAGTCAATCAGGTAGGGGTCGTTGCCCTTTTCGCTGGCAGGTCCTCTCAATGGGCCAGCTACTTCGGGGTTCCTGTGGTACTCCTCACAATGATTTTTAGGGCTTATGCCCAAGTACTTCCCATAGTTAAGCGGATAGGGATTATTCCCAAATCCGAACCTGCAACAGATGCGAAAAACAATACAAACAAAACTAGTGGAAAAACAATACAAAACAAAACTACTTTGCATAGAAAATGCATTCCATTCAAATTTATAAGACCATCAAAAGCATGAAATGGTCGGAAAACTATCACATACATGGCACTGAAAGGATGAATTACCATTCAGAGAACAGACAATTACCCCACTCATTGAGAGGGATTTCAAGGTAGGAAAAATTATAATTATGGACGAGGCACAAATCATATGGCTGAGGAGGATAGAGATAAGAAAATATAATTAATTAATGTCACCGGCGACCTTAAAAGAGGTTGATGGGAATGAAAAGTACAATCTAGTAGTGGCATACTGTGGGGGTAACTGTGGAAGAATCTCCCCATTGTCACAACAGAAACAGTAGTAGAAATAGAGGAGGAAGATGAAGACATCCCTGTTGAACCACCAACCACAGAGGAGCCAATCACCACCTACCAACCTACTTTCAAGATGGCTAGAACAATTTGGCTAAATGGAAACTAGAGATCACAATTTATGATCAAATGGAATCCTTTCAAGCATACTGCGGAAAGGCAGTTATTCAGTGGTTTCAAATTTTCAATACAAATGCATTTATCAGTTTACTTTATTTGAGCTAAAGTTTGCTGGTGCCTATGATCTCCCCTCTTGCTATGGGAATGATCTACTAATATATATGTTCCTTGTCTATATGAAAAAATGTTTCAACACGTAACCATGTCAGGAGTACAATTGCATATTCCTTGATTCTCATTTCGATAAAAAAATTGATTATCTACATTCATATGGTGTATGAGAAAAAAAATAGTGAACTTGGAAGGTGCACTACAAAAGTAACATTGTAGCATTTTAATGTGCAAATATTGGTAAAGCATTAAAGATTGGTGCAATGAAATTAAAAAATTTAAACCTGTACATGGCAAATTGAATTAAAAAAATTGAAAAAATGAAAAATGTCTAAATAAGAAAATTAAAGAGTTATGTAAGTTAATGTTTGCATTTGGGCTAGGGAAAACCATAACCAAATAAAAAAATTAAAGGTTTTTTTGGGTGATAAATGGTGAATTTATAGAAAAAAGGATAAACAACCATAACAATCAATAATAGGTCATTTTGATGATTATTTTGATTTAGAAATGAATGAAATATTAAAACAACAATAATAATTGAAAATGTTTTGAGAAAAGAAAAAATAATTTTTCCATATTTATAAATAGATTGATGCAATTTACCCCCTCAAATGTCAATAAAGGACACATTATCATGTCATCTTATTTTTAATTTGTAAAAGAATCTAGAAAACATCTTGAGCATTTTTTTGGTGCATTGGTTTCCAATGAGAGCACTTTGAGAGATTAGGAAAGAATAATAATTGAAAATGCTTTGAGAAAGAAAAATAATAATTTTACCATATTTATAAATAGATTGATGCAATTTACGCCCTCAAATGTCAATAAAGGACACATATCATGTCATCTTATTTTTAATTTGTGAAAGAATTTGGAAAACATCTTGTTTTTAATTTGTGAAAAAATATGGAAAACATCTTGAGCATTTTTTTGGTGCATTGGCTTCCAATGAGAGAACTTTGAAATATTAGGCAAGAGATATAACAAAGTTTCTTAAACTATTGGGTCTCCAACCTTTTTACAAAAATATAATATATAATAATAATAGTTTAATTTTAAATTTATGGTTAAGTAAACACAAAATTAACATATGATATTTTTATTTGTACGACTAGCAACTTCTACTATATTCATATATATGCATATATAGAGTGATGTAAAATTAGTTTAACCTAAATTAAATTTTAAATATTCGATCCTAATACCATATCTTCCTTCATCAAAATTGGTTTAATATAACCTGAGTTTTCAATAGTTGGCCCTAATACCGTATCTTCCTCCATCGAAATACCGTGCCATGGATAATTATAATTATTTATTTGTAAGCCGTGTACTTATTCATTCATCAAATTAGTGAAGAAGGAAATAGCTCTGAAGAAGATTTGTCTTATTTGAACATAAATAGCGAATCACAAATAGAGTATGATAAGGTGATTACAAAAAAGGGCTTCGTTGCATTTCAAGGTCCGGCCAAGTGGAGGCAACACTAATCATTTATTCGCTTGCACACCAGTGGTAAGGAGTAGAGATGATCATTTGCAGGAATTCTATTTTAGATGCATTACCTCCACTGTCTTTCTCTTTATTTTCACATTATTCTTCTACATGCTATATAAGTCTTAATGCTTTTCTCTTTTTCTGTGTTTGTAGAAGGTTGTTGTGGTTGTTGAATAGCAAGATGGGCAAAGCCAACAGGAGAAAGAGACAAAATGGTAACAACAACTTATCTTCCTCTGAGCCCTCCAATAACAATGGTGAATGTGAAGAGAGGACATTCCTGTCTACCGAGAACCAAGACAAAGATGATAAATTCTTTCATCCTGGAAAAAAATGTGAAGTTGACATATCCAAGTTGTTGAAACTGAATCAAATACTTTTAGAAATATCAATACCTCATGAGACAAATTCGTGGATATGGAGTCACAAATTCACATTCTACACACTGCCTCAACAAATTTCGAGTTGAAGATGGATAATCAACTCATACAACAAGTGAAAATTGGGGAACATCTCAGTGACCAATTGATGGAAATTGACAAGGAATTCAGACAAAAAATTGCAAAGAGAGATGAGGAATATGAGGTTGATATTTCTAAAGCTTAGCAACAATTGCAGGAAGCCGAGGAGAGATTCAAAAGAGATATTTCTAAGAAATAAGAAGACTGCAGAGCCATGTTTGCTGAAAAACAAACTCTAGAATTACTGTTTTGCAGTTGACATATAAAATTAAGGTGACATCTGCAGAATTTGAAGCAACACGTAAAGCTTGGGAATTAGAAAAGAATGGACTTTCCTCGTATATTGTAGCAGCACGAGAGGATTCTGAGGAGATCACGAAAAGTAACCTAATTGCAGAGAGCATGGAATGCCGATAGGGAGAAACTTTTTTCTTCACTGAGAAGGACATACGAGGAAAAAATTGAAGATATGTCTACGCAGAACGAAAGTGTTTTACTTGAAAATATTGAGTTGCAATATCAATTGAATGATTCCAGGGAAAAGACTGTGAATTATTTGAAACAATTGATAATGAAAGACATTTGTGTGAATCTGAAAAGCAAACTTTGCAAGCCAATGCTGCAGAGCTACAAGTAAAGATTGATTCAATTGCTACTGCAAGAGAATTGCTCCGCCAGAAAAATAAAGCAGTGGGCATTGAAGCAGATTTTTTGCATACCCAATTGAATGAATATAAAGCTAGAGTAGGATAATAAACTAAACTAAGTATCATATGTATATATATATATAGATATATAGATATATACATATATACATATAAAGAATAAAGTAGGATAAACCCATCTAAACTAGATCAAATTTTAAAAAGATGTGTTTAGATTTGGATCTCTCTTCCTAGATCTAATAGATAATTAAGATAAATTCCTCTCTAGTGGGGTCTCCTAATTCCACTTGGATTCTTTTAGACAAACAACATACCGTTCTTTGATTGATTATGTATTGTATCCTATGATCTTCCAACACAATACATATCTTTCTTATTTTCCAAAGTTACTTCATTCACAAGCTAAACACAAATGGTATTTATGTGATATTCCTACATATGGGGAAGAAATTCCTCAATAGTTTCCATGAGATGGATTTTATCCTACCTTGATGTTTTATCATTGTATATTCTAACTAGTGATCCTTTACTCAGTCTAATTAATTTTTTGTTTCATGCATTGATTTTTTCAAGAAAATATTATCTCTTGCAACAAAATCACAATTCTAAAAATCATCTCAAAATTAGTTAGAAATCCTTCATTGATATACCAAAAATATATGAACGACAATCACTACATTTCATTGATATAATATTCTGTACATACTAGATCCTTAAATGAGAATATTTTACTTCCTAATGATTTCATCCTCCATTGAGGCATGGAAAAGTGGGGGCCCATGCCATGGGAGACACAAATGAAGATCATCAAACTTTTCTAGGCAAATCAATCTATTGCAATCAAATCCAAGAAAATTTGGTTAAATTGATGGAATATTTGGTTATTCAATACATCTAGGATGACTATCACTGAGAAATCATGAAATGATACCATTGGCTAACAAGTGATAAACTATAACAACAATTTGCTAAAAGACAAATAGGTGGTGGTTACCTATAATACAAGACTTGAGAGTAGAAGACTTGAGATAAGAACAACTGAGAAATGTGCTAGCTAGCAAGATGAATCCAAACCCACCTAAAATAACAATGCAATCATTAAAATGGAATTGAGTAGGTTTGCATCCATTGTGAAATGAACTGCCATTGAAAGGTAGATAGCACTCCTTCACTATGAATCATCCTACAAATTAGGAAAAACCCCTACAAATTAGGAAAAACAAATGAAAAAAAGAGATATATGAAAAAAGAAAATGAAGATATAAGAAAAATGAAAAAACATGTAAAAATAAATGGAGATATATTACAATATTCTATATCTACAACCCAATGAAACCATCATAAACTCAACAACTCAAAACAAATAAAATGAAAAATGAAAAACATGTAAAAAGAAATACAGATATATTGCAATATTGTATATCTACGACTCAATGAAACCATCATAAACTCAACAACTCAAAACAAAATAAATGGAGATATCTTACAACATTGCGTACCTACGACCTAATGAAACAATCATGAACTCAACAACTTATTCTATCTTATTGTGGGTTATCTTGTGTGTGATTTCATTTTCAAATCTAGCTAACAACTTTTCATCTTCCTTTTTCAATAAATCTGGAAATTAAGGGATAATGTCTTCATTTATGAAGATTCCATATTCCAATAATTCTAAAAAAAATCTCAGAACATTTAATTTATTTTTGGGTGATCCCACCTTTATTCAAAATTAGAGGCTAGATACCTTTAATATTTTAAACCATTTTCTCATCCTTCAAAATCCCTTGTATTTCAGCTTCTGATTTGTTTTGTAAGACGTTGCGTCAATTAGCTAGAACATATTCATTGGTTGCTTCATACATCTCAACTATGATATTGTTAGAGTTAAAAATTCTAAATATTTTAATATTGTTAGAGTTAAAAATTCTAAATATTTTAATAAAATTCTATATATTGGTATTGGGATATCTATTTTATTTTATTAATGGACATGGATATAGGTATTTTAAAAGGCATGGAGGAAAACATTTGTTGAAATTAATTCCTACCATCAACCCATAATCAAATATGCACTTGGTTGTGGGGCTTAATGAGCAGGCGAGGTGCATATAGACCATGTGATATGAGGGCACCTCACATTCCACGGTATATATACACCTCGTCTACGCATTAAATGCGCCACAACTGGGTTATTGTTAATCCCAACCCATCTTTTGATGTTACCTATCATTTTAGTTGATTTTCTAATACAATGATAATTATTTATGGCATCTACTATATGGAATTAGTGATTGATAATAGTTACTCGAAAAGTGATTGATAATAGTTACTCGAAAAAACGCATACCCCTCCTAGTGGTTACTATATACCTCATGAGATGCTAACTTGTTTTCTTATATCCAAGTAAGAAAGTTCTTAACAATGAATCAAAATCAAAGTTCTTCGAGATGTTCTTTGAAATGGTGATAAAGAGTTATGCCTAGGGGAATACCCTCACTAAAATGAAAATCTCGCACTATTACTAAGTGAAATTAAAGTTATTATATCACAATATTGCTTCATTATTGTAACTCAAAGTCACATTAGTAGGATTGCTTAAAGGTTGAATTATGATCCCACTAGAGAAAATTGGGTAAAATTAAACTTTGATGGGCATCTAGAGGAAATTTCAACCCTACAAAAGGAGTAGGGATGATTAGAGATAAGGAAGGAAGAATTCTTGAAATTTATTATAAATTCCTTCGTTATTCAATAAAGAAACATTTTGAAGCCATATCCTTAGTGGAAGGGATAAAACAATGCATTAAATTGAACATGTGAAACCTTGAAATAGAAGAAGATTCTTAAAATATTTTTTTAATCCAGATTTGAGCAAGAGCGAAAATTGCTCTTGATATCAAGAGAATAAAATCAATTGGATTACACATGTTATTGTTGAAAGAAACATGATCTATAAAAGCACTAGAAGAGAGGGAGATAAAATCTTGGCCAATGTGTCAATTGGTAAAAAGGGACATCATGGTTATTGACTCATAATTAGTACAAACATTAAGCGGTTAATGTTGGTGAAAAGGCATATTGAAAAGAACGACTTAGATGAAACAATGGGATGGAAACCAATGAGAAAATAAATATGATGAGATTAAGGAACAAACACAACCTTTTTAACAATATGATTAAAGAGTTGATTATTTTTAAGTAATTCTTTGATACAATTTAAAAAATTCAAACATTAGAATGATCAAATCCAAAATTGCTCCAAATATTTCTTGTTGAATTTGGATTTAAGGAAAAATAGACCAATTCATAACACTTTTGGTTACGATGGACAACATTATGATTACTTTTAGATATTATTCATGCTTTATAATCAGGTCGAACACGAGCATCACGAGCAGCAGACTCTGTACTTTATTAATAAGTTGCATCTGACCCTCTACCAAAAGAATCTTAAGGATCATATGAATAAATAGGTTTGCTGGTACTGGATCGATTTATGCTGCTGGATAAATAACTAGAACTAGTGAGGTTGCTACCTATGCTTATATCCTTGCTTATGTATCCAGATCTGGAACTGAGCGAAGGGAAGCTGCTATATGAATAAGGGATGCTGGACTAGGTGGTGCTGGTGGAAGTAATAGAATGAAAAACCCAGGTGCAAAGGTAGCAGGTGCAAGAAACAAAATTGAAAAGCCTGGTGTATAGCCGGATGGAAGGAAGTACCCATATGCTGGTGCAAAGAAAGGTGCAAAAGACTTACAAATTAAGTTTATACCCAAAGAACAAATTTCAAATGTTTGGATTCCATTGGCAATAAAATGAGTTTGGAAATGCAGATTACACTCATGGTAGGAAGCCTGACTAATGCTATTATTTTTAATAATGCATAATCATTGATCGTCAGTCAGTATCTTGTAAAGGAGTGAATATCTTGAGAGTTTATGGAGATTGTTTAATACCTCCAGTCCTACTATCATTCACATGGTTTATGTAGAATGTCAACCATGCAAAAATATATTTCATATTCAGAAATTAGCGATAGGGAAATCAACCAAGTTTTCATATGGGAAACTTGTTTATTTTCTCAGCGTTACTTCTAGCTTGAAAATATCCAACCACCAGAATTTTGTAACTACTATAAATATGTTTTTATAATGAAAAAGATGAGGGTTTTAACTTACATTACATTTCTTTAACAAAGGAAGTATGTAGTTATCATTACATCAATATTAATGATAGATCCCGTAACAATTTACAACCAAAACCTATGTTCTGAGTTACGAAGAAACGCTTGTTTCAAGTGGGCGGAAAATCTTGAGGGTATAACCCTAAAACCAATAAACTCTCATACCTGGTCGGGCGGTGATAAGATCATGAGGAGTATCATAAGTGGTTTCCACTAAAATTATTGTAATGGAGGAAATGCAAGCTGCCTTTCCAGAGTTGTCAACTTGAAAGCTTTTCCCAACCACCAGATACCGCATTTAAAAACCACGACGAATGAACAAGAAAGTTATTAAATTCCAGTATGATAGAAATTTTAAATATTTACCTTAGCACAGAGGATGGGGTACTGTTAATGGTTCGAATTGTTGTAGGTCTTCTCTGAAAATTAAACCACGTTATCACAAGTCTCATTTCAACCATAGAATTACTTCACAAAACAAGACACAAAAAAGTAATCATATATATTGATACTAGCTGCATAGAAACAACACGGGTGTTACCTGTTAGTATCAACCTTCCAACTGCATGATCATTGTCCCTGGAACAATAAGGGCGTCTGTCACGACACTACACTAAAAAAAACCATCAGAATAAAAACCCCGAGGGTCGAATGTACAGGAGGAGTGTATTGGCGCAATTTACCACCCACGAATTTGAGCATGGAAAACGATGTCACCATAAATGCCAAGTGTGGAGGATGAACATATATCACTGTCTCGTATTCATGCCGAGTTAATGCAGTGCCATAAGTAATGAAGGGGTTCGATTAACTTATCCAAGAATATACATCGGAGGGTCCAACCTTGAACATCGATCTCTACACCTTTCCCAAGCCGTTGATTGCAAAATAGTGGAGTCCATGTAATGTTATCACGTCCTGTCTCGTATTCATGCTAAGTTAATGCAGTGCCATAAGTAATGAAGGGGTTCGATTAACTTATCCAAGAAGATACATCGGAGGGTCCAACCTTGAACATCGATCTCTACACCTTTCCCAAGCCATTGATTGCAAAATAGTGGAGTCCACGTAATGATATCACGTCCTGTCTCGTATTCATGCCGAGTTAATGCAGTGCCATAAGTAATGAAGGGGTTCGATTAACTTATCCAAGAAGATACATCGGAGGGTCCAACCTTGAACATCGATCTCTACACCTTTCCCAAGCCGTTGATTGCAAAATGGTGGATTCCATGTAATGATATCACGTCCTGATTTTTATATCAATCAAAGCATTAAAATAATGATCATAAGTCAAAAAACCCCAATGGGTGCAAGAGCATTATGGTCAGCATTCAAATTTGAACCCTTCCTAGCAGCGTTAAAATTTGAACCCTTCCTGGCCCTTCCAAAGGGTTCTAGCCCTTCCTAGAAGTGTAAAGTTAAAATTGCCCTTCAAAAAAAATTTAAAATCTGAATTTTACCCTTCCAATTTGAAGGACATAATTTATATCAACATTTCAAAAGAAGGACAACATTTGAAATTACCCATCCATACAAATTTCAATTTCTATGCTGAAATAACTATGCTATAAAATTCGACTCGTCATTCAAAATATTGGAAATATCATAAATTATAATCATTCACTCACTCATGTCATGCACTCACTGCTTAGCTTTGCAAGGTGACGAGTGATGACTGGCGACGACGAGGTACTAGCCACTGAGATTTGAATTTGAATCCAGAGTCACTTCGGGCTGAGATCTAAGGTGTGACAATGTGTTAATGACTATGGCTGTAACAATAGAGAACCACTACTAGGCCCAAAACAAGGTCGAAACATTGTGCCTACTACCTCTGTGAACCTGGCTACCAATGTCCACTCGTCTTTCGTCAAAATGAAATTTAAATTGCCGCTTTGATGAGTCCTCCTCTACAAGACTTCATTTATTGCATGAATGTCACAAACTCACGACAACTTTAAAGAACACTCAATGACATGCAACTACAAATAATGGCATGCACCTACAACCACAAACCAAGCAGAGGTTGATTTATGCATTTGATATAGAGAGGTGGCACTAGGAACACAATATGGAGAAAAAATGAGTTAGAAAAAACATTTTGACAAAAGTACCACAATGGTTATTAATAAAATTTAAAAAAAAAAAATTGGCTCAGGAATTGTCTTCAATTTAATGGGTGGCATGATCATGATTATGTAATCTCCCTCTGTCCTTCCAAACATATGTGGTTTCTCACCATGTTTCTCTTCGACACTCGCCACCAAAATACGTATAAAAATTACATGTCTTTACATCCTTTTCCCTTTAAATCCTCATCGCATAGTCATGACTAAGGATTATTATGCATGCAAATCCTCACCTTATAATATCAATTGGTTCAAGGCGCAGAGACAACCATAAATGATCAAATGTGTCAAGACGCAAAGAGTAAGAGAAAACTATAAGTAAGTCTTATATTAAATTTACCATATAAGTCTTTAATTGGCACTATCATCTGAGATTTGACACGTTGGATTGTTGTGATCTTCTTATCACGCCTTACCAATGTGATTGTAAGGCTTCTTTGATGGTGAAGTCCATAATTTTAAGTCTTCTTCCTCATTCTCATGCCTTTTGGTAAGACAATAAGGAGGGAATTGGACCACAATAGAATGGAAAACAGTTTTCACATAGAGCTAGATACATTGATTCTTTCCTTAAATAACTTAAATTCCATGCCAGTGACTATAAATTCACTGAATCGTGGATTGGTAAAAAACACATCAAATTTTAGAGCCTTGAGCTCTTAATTACTCATTTATCTAGAATTTTCGCAATCGAGCCATTAACAAACTTCTTTTATTGTTATGGTTCAATTTAAAAGGTAGATTGTCGAGACTCAAACATGCAGCGAGTCACAAGGCTCCTGTTGACTTAGGATTGATTCCATTTCCCCTCCATCCCATACCTGTATGTTTTCTCTACCAATTTAAATTTACTATTATTCATAACTTCTTTGGTGAGTTGTTGTATTATATTGATGGGATAATAACAAGATTTCGAATTACACTACTTTTATGGTCGCATGGAGAGTATTATGAGAGTATTATCATAACAGATAAATAAGCAATACTAATGCTTTCTCATCTTTTGAGATAAAATTACTTCCTTAATATTAAGAGGAACACTATGCCTCTCCATGGGTAATCCTGAATAGTTATATATAAAGACAATTGTCCTATGCATTTGTTGGGATATTTTTTATGAATATTTTGGATGAGTTTTGTCACTCGAATACCCTTTTCATTTTAGCAAGATGGGCATCTAGTCCTTTAAGTGAAACAAAACAACCACATTATCATATTGAAAGAGTGACTACGGCTGTTAAAGTTTTGTTGCAACTACTTAATCACAACAAATGAAATCCTGAAGTATAGGATTATAAATCCTTAAAAAATGCTACACGTTATAAATATGGTGAAAAGTATGGGTTTACAGGGATTGCACTCAGTTTAAAAAATGAAAGAAGATCTGCAATTAGTATGGGGATTACACCTCGAATGTGAATAATCCATCCTTCCTGGCATTGGACTGCAAAGCAACATGAAGAACAATTAGTACAACACTCAGAAGAAAAGAGAAATGATCAATAGTTAAGGATTTGAAGGGAGAAATGATGTCGTACCCTTCAGTTTCATTTATTCTCAGTTGCAACGATAGTTCAAATTGCATTTAGGTGTTAGCAAAAGTGAATGTGCCAGACGCATTAATACTGCAGGAACAACAAACCAACGTTTTCTATGTCATGTAAAGTAGGACTGGCATGGCTGAATGATACCAATGGATACTTAGATATTTCATAACTGGAATTGTTTAAAAATACTTACAGAGGAAAATCGCTTGGAGGATGGAGCCGAAGGGGATTCGATACCTTAGACATCTTTTACGGTTTCTACATGCATCATTGTTCCACATTGGATGAGCCTTGTGATACCGTTAGGAGTTTCTCTGTGAGAAATGGTTCTTAGACACTCACATCTCCTTGGTCGTCCATGTCTCATCGATGTCTAATGGCTCGACATTGTGGGCATGTTCCTACTGAATTCCTGAGAATGAGCCTCATGTTGTGCCTCCCGACTGAATTCTGCAAAAGTAGTAGCAAAATTAACAATGAATATGGGTGTAGATTCTCCAGTTGCAGTCATGGCCCAATTGAGGTAAGTGTCGTCTAGGATGCAGGACAGGGCATTGCATTGGGTCGATGATGGATATTATTGATGAGCTCCTCAACATGGCCTTCCATGTTATCCAATGACTGATACTATTCAAACCGTATTAAGCATTTCATCTTTGCACTCTATGGTTTTTTGTTTGCTATTGCAAGCATGTCCTATCTACACTCTATATTTTTTGTTTATTGTTGCAAGCGAGACTAAGTTGTATACATCATAGGTGTCATTGCTATGCATGCCATGCTCCCTCCATGCATTGTAGCGGGTGAGCATGCCACTCTCCCTCATTGTGGTGTGGGGTGTTTTCAAGCGACCATGTGTTCTCTCGTCAGGCCAGTAGGTGACTCAAGCGTACCCGTATACTGTATATGTATCATGTCGTACTGAAATGCCTTGAAAAAGAGGCCAAATAAGGCCTCAAAACAAACTATTTGCCAGAAGACAAAAAGCACTAGAAAACTTTGGTTAAAACATTTTGGGAAGCGTGCCAGGGTAGTAGCAGAGCAGAAAATCGATTTTAAGAGTCCCTTGCCAAGAAAGGGACTAATAATGTGTGTTAGAGTGTAGACTGAGTTTCACTTATTTTACTAATGTTTATGAAAAATGCTAAATATATCTGCATATAGATATAATGTAAGTTTGAATGAAGACTGAACATGATAGCTTAGGATTTGATCCAAGTTCCAGAGAAGTTAAGATGAAAACAAACCGAAAAGACCACTACACATATAACAAGATTGAACTACATTTTTAAAGGTCTTTTATGTAACAACTAGCGAAAGAACATAAAAAATTTCTTCCTAGGAATACATAATTATGGGTATATGGTTCTTAACAGCTTGTTCATCATCAAGAATCCCAGAGGTCACCATCGTAATTGGATATGGATTACCGGAAAAAAAACATATGACGTGGTATTCTTCTACTCATTTATGCATTTAGATGTGATGCCATCTTATTGACTAAACGAGAATGAAGAACTTGCCATTATTTGTGTTGTTCATTAAAAACTTCAAAAAAATAGGTGGAAGAATGTCCTTTTACCATCATCCTGCAATCAATACATTATCACAAGAACAAACGCTAAGTAGAGTCCATGTAGAAGAATGGAGATTAAATGAGAATGAAACAATAAGTAATGAATACTCTAGGGAAGGAGTTTAACCTTTATGGATTCCCAATGTAACCTTGGGGAGTTCCCCTAGCTCATTCAACTTCCACAAAAAGAAGAAGGAATAATCCATGTACTTACAAATAACCTGACCTTAAAATGATAATAGGATTTGGAAAGCGCGTGTTCACTGGTAATGACATACAAATTTCCTTGAAAGCCTACATGGATCGGCTGAGAGCAATTTTGTTGAGAGTTGTGTGATGAAAATTCCATAATGGCATATTACTCGAACCGTGTTGTTCAATATCGAGGTCAGAGCTCCAGTACGAGTTCATAATATGACTTCCAAGTGTGCATTCTCCGGCTTCTTTCATTAAATTTTTTAGTGGGTATGCAACTCGTTCAATCCAGGTGGATATACTATAACTCTTGGATTTTAAATGTTGTAATCAATCCAACAGTGCTAAAACCATGTAGTTGGCGCAATTGTCAAACTTGGAAACTACTTCGGATCCCATAAATACTCAACCAGATAACATACCTACCTTGAACTTAATACCTCACGCCCTTTACCCTTGATTTTCCCTCTGCCTCCCCTCCACTGCTTCTACACGAAATGTAATAAAATAAACCCTAAATATGTGTATTGCCATATAACATAATTAAGCCCCCTTGGCCCCTTAATACAAGGCAATATATTTTCTCGTTTCCGTATTATAGTTTATTCCCCAATATGAATGGACGTGATAGGATATTTTCTACCAACTGACTCCCCCGTGCTTCTTTATATGCATAGGAATATTGAGTGTAAGCCCAAGGATCACTCAATCCATATCTCCAAGAACACAAGAGACTGTAGATCACCATCAACAAAGGATTAAATCATGTGGCAAAATGATAAAGGGCCAAGAACTCTAGTGAAGGAGATACAATAGATGGAAATCATGTATTCACACTAATGTAATGTTTCCTTTTTCACATCAATAATATTGAAATTATTCCCTACCCCACAAATACTTGACATGTCATTTATCATGTGTTTAATGGTGTTATTTGGAATACGATTGCTTTACCTAAAGTAGTTTAAATTCACATAATTTCTTGCTACTAATATGAAAATAGGTTTGAGAAAGGTTGTTTGAAATGTGCGTAGATACATGTACATCATCTTGGTGATAAGGAAAAGGACCAACACACTTAAGAACATCAAACAACCAAGAGAAATGTGTTCCTCCTCTTTCTTCCTTTCTTTCATTTGGACATCTAAAGTTGCATGTAGATTCAACGGAAAGAATATAGAAGTCTACACTATCAACTATCACTCTCCAAAGAATCAACCTCAAGGGGATTCTTAGAACAATAGAATTGGAAACCATACTAGGGATGATTATGTAAGGATTCTTAGAACAATATAATTGGAAACCATACTCGGGATGATTCATACATTATCATCCTTAAGTATTGGGTTTGTTTTTTCTTTGTTTTTTATTTTAAAAGTTGTAGAACTTCTTTCATGATACATAATTAGACATGGAAGAAAACCCAACAATCAATTTTTTTTCATATTAGAATTGTTTAATATTGTTTACTTGCAGCTCATGCATGTTATAATCAATATATGTGGTCAACCTTGTTTATTATTTAGAAAATCCATGACACCTTGCAGTTCTTCCATGGAACAATCGAGGTCTCATTGATAAAACCTAAAATTTGTACATTTTCTAACCTAAGTATTTGTTGCGCGTGGTACCTTGATGTTTAAAATTTCCATCTACTTGATCTTAGGTTTAAACAATCATGTTTGTGGTATATTATTGCATAGATTATGAGAGAAAAGGTATTTTGAATGCTTTCATGGTCATTTTTTGGTTTTGTTTGTTGTATTAACCAAATTGAAAAAGAATTTGAAAATAGTTTATAAATATCATATTTAAATAGAAATATTGTTATTTTTATTAATTTACTTATAAATTCATTTTAAATAATTAAAAATATAAACTTCAATTTATTGATTTATTTTTATTTTTATTCAATTTAAAATTAATATAATTATACGATTAATTTTTATTATTATTATAAATGGTTGTATATTCTTATATATTAGATGTTTCTTAGATTGACAAATTCTTATATGTTAAATGTTTCTTAGATTGACAAATTCTTTAAGGGAATAAAAGCACCTCGTAAATACATGCCAAACAAATAAACTTAACCATGCATATTTAGATAATTACAATATATCATAAAAATATATGAAATGTTTTACATATTGATATCCATAGTTGCATGTTCACTTGGATTTATCGTATTCTTGATTATTGATTATAAAATCCCTTTGAAATTATAAATTGGTGTTGTATCCTGTCCCTTCAATGTTCAGACACGGTGTTCAAAAAAGCGAATTTGAATTTCAAATCTCAAATGCCCGCGCTCCACGAAGGTTACCAAAGGATGGTTCCTCACCAATTTCCTCCATTCTTTGCCATGGCAGAAGATCCATCAAGGATACCTCAGAAAACTCACCGTCCGGACTCGGTAGTTCAAATCTTGTGCATTGGAGGAGCGCCTTCAGGGCTTGCAAGTTTCTTAGAAGGAAATGGGTGAAAGGATGTTGTTCTCTCCATACTAAGGCTATGATGAAGGCGGTGATCATTTTTCAACAGTTCATAAGATTTTTGGGGCAAGCATTGTCTGGAAATATTTGCTATATATTCTCATAATCTAGCGCTGCCAAACAGTTGTCACACATCCTACAAGGCACATGATCAACTACGAGATCCAGTCTATGCCTGCTTAGGGCACATTTCCTCCTTGCACCAACTGGTATATAAACTAAATAGCCTCAGCGTATGCATTATTTGTTGTTATTTCCATAAATTGCTTCTGTTTGTATCTCCAGCTCTCAAGATATGTGTAATGAATTTTTTACAGGAGTTGGCAGGCCGAAATAACCTTCACGAGCGTGGGTGGCCAGCAGCATTTCATTCGGTGTTTCATCCATCTACATGAATCATCCTAACAGCACCACATTAGTTCCAGGTACATCTCTCTGCCATGCCAGAGAATTTGATGAAAACGTTTCTTCGTAAAAGCATTAGGTATTATCTTCTGTGGTTTTTGTTTTAGGTAGGTCCAATCACACTTGACCAATAGAGCCACCATCAAGCTGAAACAATCCCCCATTCAAAGGTCCTTCCAAATTCCAATGCCGTATTTTATCAACAACCCAACAATTGAGTATTTCACCGGCTTGACAGAGCACAATACCCTTAATTCACTGAAAAGAGATGAAGGCTCCGTCCAACGATCGGTTGTTGTGCCCACACATTTACATAACGAGGAATGAAAGAGAACCAGTCCTGTATCAATCACTTAGCTGTTCAAACTATGGCATCGTCCAGTTTTGTGCATGTCTGTTTTATTAATTTGGAAGTAGTTCAGTGTTTTGATATTTGGAAGTTGTGATAAAATCAAAATTTGCTCAAAATAAAATAATGAAATGACAAGTTTTTTATTTAAAATTTTGTTTTTATAAAATTTATGAAAATACATGTTACTTAAATTTTCCTAATGAGTTTTGAGCTTTTACGTGAGAATCCTATATTGAATCGATTTGATTTTGTGAATTAATTTTAATTTTAATTTTATTAAATATTTTATAAAAATAATTTTTTATTAAATATTTTAACAAAATATTTTTTATTATAATATTTTAAAAATACTATAGTGAGGAAAAATATTTTATATAAATATTAATAAATTTTAGAATAAATTATATTTATGTTAATAAATAAAATATAATATTTATATCTAAAATATAATTAATTTTAATATCATTTATTATTTTGTAAATCAGTTAAAATTATTTTTTATTATATTAAATTTTATTTTTATATTCTTCATCAATATCATTTTAAAAATTTGTTGCAATGATTAATGAATACTCACTAAAGGAAAATCAAGTTGGACCAAGTTACTTGGTTGTAGTTTGGGTGGCTGTATTATGAATAAATGATTAATGAAAAGTTATTTATCAATTAATATAAAAATACTATTTTATGGTTTATGTTATTCATCTCTTCTTTCCATTTTATGGTTTATGGTTGGTTTTGAACAATTCAATAAATTTCTATAATGTTTTTAAATTTAAAAAGGATAGTGAAAGTTCAATTTAGATAATGAGAATTCAGTTTTGTTATATTATATTAAAAGATTATTATAAAATTTATAGTTATATTATGAATAAATGATTATTGAAAAGTTATTTATTAATTAATATAAAAATAAAAATAGTATCTCATAACATAATGTTATTAAATAACTGTTAAAAAAAATTAAAAATGACTACTAAATAGTTAAATATTTGTTATAGTTTTGAAAACAAAACTATGTTTGCAATACATTTTAAAACCTAAATTTAAAAGAAAATATGTTTATTGAAGGTTTTTTGCTTGATATATGTCTTTGATCTTCATGCATTTATTCTCAGGAGTGAGAGCTCTTGGCAAGTCCTAAGATTAGTTGATATAACATGTTGAAATCTACTTTCATTTCGGCATGTCTTAAGACTTTGACATGCCATAACAATTGATAATTCAACATTTTAATACTTTTGAGTATTCATATGACAAAATAATTTGAGGTTGAAGGGAGAAGAAGCTACTTGAAGATCCTCGATTGTCTTAGCACTCCTATTTTATGCTTGATGCAAATTAGAAAATTCATAAGGGATACATTAACTTGGATAACTATGTTCCTCCAATAAATTTCCATGGTAAACCTTCTCCTCAAGATTATCATTTCATCCAAGAGATGTCTAGGCTATGGGTAACCACAAAGAACAAGATAAAAAACCTCCTATTAATCCCCAATCCTCTAAAAATAGTAAGACAAGAGCAGATCCTAGATCCCTCTACCAAAGGAGAAACTAGGGAAATAATCTAGAAAGAGCAAGGATAAACCTCCCATAGCCTAAGATCTCTTTCTATTAAAATTCCACCAACTCCATCTTGTCGCCCTTAATCATTGGATATGAGCCTCATATTAACAACCAAAGGTTAATTCCCATCACATCACCCTCAAACCATTGCACAACTTGTCTATCATTTCCATAGATATGATACGTATAACTTTTGCAAAGCTTATTATCATGAAAGATATGAAATTATAGCACCCCCTCCCCAACCACCCTACAATTTATACATAGTAGTCCTTTTAACAAAACACCTTTATTTTTTGTTAAGCCTGCCAAGTGGTTAAATGCCCTTAGTACTTGAAAAAATTCAATAGATTTGAAGCTTCTCATCATCCCTTGTGCCCTTTTCGTCAATATGGAGAGGCTTGATGTCCAAGATATGCCTGGTTTTACATTTGTCATTTTATGATTGAAAAATATCTAACAACAATTAGGTTTTTGATTCCTTTTGTTTTTAAAATGGTTAGTGCCTTGAATAGAGCTAACGTTTTTGCTTGATTATTCGTACATTCCCCTATATCCTAGATAAAAATTAGATAAAAATTAGTTCCAAATTTCCTTTCAAATCAAAGGTAAACCCCCTACTCCTATCAACCCTCATCCTTTTTTTAATAATACTCATCTTTCTCGTTTTCCATTTATATGGAGTGCCTTATATATTGGTCAATTCAATATTTCCCTAACATTTTTGACATACACATCATTTTGATCTATGGTTTAAAAGGGATGGTACGAGTTAAATTTTGTTGTACTAAAGTTTGTGGTTGTATTGTTGGTAAAATGATCAATAAAGGTTGACTTAATGTTGACATTTACTTTCAATAACATTAATAACATGTAACTATCTTCCCTATCATGGTTTTAATGTTACTCACATGTCTTTTTTCCAATTTATATGGCGGGCTCCATATCCTAAACAATTCAATATTTCCTTGAATGTTTTGTACATACCCATTCATAGTTTCTTTGGTGGTTCAAAAGGGACCGTGAGAGTTCAATATTTGGAAAAAATGTGATTGAACCCATGCTCTTTCCAATGCATATTTTGACTAGTTTTTGGATCCTCTTTAGGAAGAGCCTCCAAGAATATTGATCCTAAGTCAACCAAGGAGGAAGCTTCATCATTTTTCTTGGAGAAGAAATATCTAAAGACAAATCATCCACCAAAGGAGAAGATAAGCAATCTTCCAAAAGAAGAACCATGTGGTTCCTCTAGTGAATGCATTGAGTAGAAAGAAGAAAGAACCATGCTAAGGTATGTAGGTGTCAAGGATGAATGTGATGCTATGGATGCACACCACTAGCAATATGATAATATATTGAATCCCTTAGAGATAATGCACAAATATATTCCAAATGAAGGTTGTGCAAGGAATGATCTTGATGGGAAAGGACAATGTGCAATAGAAGACCCAATATTGCTAGTTTCTTTGTTGGATATTTCAAGATCACTGCAAAGGATATTGATTCGGTTGATGGTGGTGAGACATATTTTGGATCAGATACAAGAAGAAAATAATTTAGATTTCTATTCACCACTTGAGATTCCTAGTGAAGCATATGACAAGCACCCATCAATTGGATGAACCATAAATTTTGGTGGAAGGAAAGACCATCATAGCTATACCACATGAGGAGGAAGACATGATACAAAGGTATTGCCACATTTCTGATTTTTGTATCCCTTTGTTTCATTTTGAGATGGAATCCACTTACAGTGAGAATGTTGGCATGGTTGAGTCCTTTGGTATGGAGGCTCAAATTTATGGTGTTAACTATGAAGGTAATAATGGAGATGAATCATTGGAGGAGCACGAGTCACTGCAAGGTGACATCAATGGGGAAGGAAGATGTGTAGAAGAGGTTGTTGCAAGATATAGTTCCCATGAATATGAAGATATTGCAGTTGGGAAATATGAACAAGGGTCAAATTCTCAGTCACCACCCAAGATTCATCATGAAGTTGATCAAAAGAAGGAAGAAGAGGTTGTTTTTCCTCAAGAACCACATTTTCTTACAAGGCCTTTGAATATGAGTGAAGGGAAGATCCATGAGGCCTTGAACTTTATGCATGACACTACTGCATGGGTGTCAAAATCCTGTTGGAGAGCTGCATCGATGGAGGAGCCATCATCCATTGAAGACTTGGATACCATTCAGAAAGCAATGACAGAGATCAGAGGTAATTTTCTGCAATTTCTTTCTGATAGAGATCATTTACTGGATCTTGTGGAGATGTATCATAGTGCTTCATTGGAACATGAAGAAGAGGTTAACAAGTGCCCTCACATGTTGAAGACCACCCAGGATTTTTTGAGGTGTGATCTCAGTGCACTTCAAGAATCTGAGCATCAGATTGAGCAACTTGATGAGAAGTTGCAAGGATCACCTTTCACCTCCTACATTGTAGATAATCATTCTCATATGGCTGATTGCATTCATGGTGTAGAGGAGGAAATTCCTGTAATGGTGGAACATGAAGTACATTTTGATTTACATGTTCTTGGGGAGTTTAAATTTAAGCAATATGAATGGCAAGCACCTATTCTTTTCCAAAGAGATTATGAGTTTCCTTTAGGATATTGTTGCACAGTTTTGGAGGAGGCACATGATCTCACTATAGTTGATCCAACCTCAAGTATGATGGATGACTATTGTAGAGAGTTGGTTCACTTTTCTCCATCCCACACACATATGGAATCCAACACACATAGGGATGAATATTGGGTAAATAGATTCTTTCTTTTGGTGCCACATGAGGAGAAGGAGGATCCCACACTCATTATTGATTACTTGATGGTTAGATCTTGGGGCTTGACAAGCGCACCAATCCCTTACCAATTTGATGAGAAGCAACAAAAGCATCTATTTGATGTATCCATCATGCATAGCAGTACATGGGAGTTCCACCTGATCCAGTTAGGTGGAACAAGTAGCAGAGTGATGAGTTGTTTCACCAAAGTGAATATGACACATGGGGAAGCTACAAGATTTCCGTTTGGATCATTAAGATGGAATGTTTATTCATCCACTGGTTGGGTGGACAGAGCACAATACCCTTAATTCGGTAAGCCTCCGTGCGCCTAATACCTCGTCTTTTGCATTCCCACAAGATAAAGACAATATGTTACTCATAGCGTTTTCAATTGCAGAAGCAAAAGCTGGCATTAGCCGAGCAGCTTAACCTTCGCCCGCGTCAAGTAGAAGTCTATGGTTCCATAACAGAAGAGCCAGGTTAGCCTCTTTTACCAATCAAGTCTGATGGATGGATTTGAAGTTTGAATATTGATTCATTTTTATGTATATATGATACGACAAAGATGAAGAAGACAGAAGTGGACTGTTAATATCTAAAGAGATGCCACGAAACCCTTACAAAAGAGAACAGGTGACTGCAGAAAGATATTCAATAGCTGAGGGCTTTGAAAGTGGCGCATCCAAGCTTTTTACATGCACTTTCCTGCAACCACTCTCTTAATATGTGTATTTTTGAATGGTGGTCAACATTCAAAATTTGAATTTGCATTTGCATTTGCATTTCCCGCAAACCTTCAAAATTTGAATTTTCATTTCCCCCCAAACATTCAAAATTCGAATTCGAATTTTCAATTTCCCTGCTTCAGAACATTCAAAATTCGAGGTGAATGTTCTAAATCGTTATCACCAAGTAACTTCAACTCCATGAGGTTTCGAATTTTCAATTTCCTCGCTTTAGAACATTCAAAATTCGAGGTGAATGTTCTAAATCGTTATCACCAACTAACTTCAGCTCCATGAGGTTTTGGAGGTGAAAGATCCATTTCGGGACTTCGCAGCCACCTAGATGAAGAATTTCAAGGCATTTCATGACACTAATGTCTTTGGGAAGACTAAGAAGGCTGCAGGGATCAATATATTTGAAGGAGAGGTCTCGCATCTCTGTCATAGCCCCAAAAGTCCCATCCTCTAGGTGAACAACACCTTTCAACGACTGTAGACATATGAGTTTCGATATTCCAGCAGGCAACGACTTCAAATTTTTGCAGCCCTTCACATTCAGATATACCATAGAATTATGTTCACCTATGCCCGAATGCAGCTCACATAGATGTTTGCACCCACTAACATCAAGAAACAGGAGGCTTCGTACATGAGCCAATGATTTAGGTAACTTCTCTATCTCTCTCTGGGATAAATTCAAGAATCTCAAATGTTTCAAATTCCCTACACTTTCCGGCAATGAAACTCAATGTTCCTATTGCGAGAGGGTAACATGTAGAGAAGAGTATCTAAGTGTGGAGGTACAACAACATTATTATTTGTTGAGCTATCTCAGTTCTTTCAGCGCCGTGGAGAAACTGAGTGGGAAAAGCAATTGCTGGTGTGACAACTGCTGCCATTTGCAAGATGCCAAGAAGAAGTTGAAGGTCAAATCTGCACCTCAAGTTCTCACTTTCCAGCTAAAAGGTTTCAAATACACAGTACATGAAGGTGAAATGGAGGGATTCAAGAAGTTGTTCTATCATGTTGCATTCCCAATGGAGTACATACTGCTAATTAACAATTGTGGAGATGGAGAAGCAGATGATTTTTTGTATTCTTCATTTGATGTTGTGGTGCATGTGGGATGCACGGTTAATGATGGGAATTACATTTCTATAGTGAAGAGAGGTGACCAATGGCTCATGTTTTATGATGAGAAGGTGGAAAACATCACGGCCACTGCTTCAAAGCAGCTTGTAGAGGATCCATGTGGTCGAGAAAGAGTGAAGGTAGAAGCCAAACTTCCAGCCACACCCCCAGAAATATCCTGTGATTTAGCACCTAAAACATAACGGTTTGCTCTAGTAAAATATTATATGGACATGTTGAAGTAGAGTGTTATGAGAATCTATATTTGAATTCAACGTGGACTCAAGCAATGGATGGTACTCTAGGCATTTCAAGGTATTTTCCTCATTACAATGTAAAAATAAATAATTATGGAAAACAAGGTTTAGTAATGACTAAAACCGAAGCGACACAACTTTTCACTCCCTGCAAACTCTCGGTGGAGGATTTATCAAATCAACAACAACAATCAGCGCCTTTGGGATCAGTCTGGAATCGTGCAGGAACTTGGGATGAAATAAATTTAAACACCTGGGCCAACAGTAGGATAAAGGAATTTCTCATTGATTTAGGTTCTTTAGAATTCGATATTTGTAAAGATAATATTTTGAAGGTCTCAAGCGGCGTAGGTGAAGTATTGATGGTGACAGTGCGCAACAAGAATCGAATTTGTGACTCTTACTCGATGGACTTGAAGTTTCAATGGGATTGGTTAATTGAAGAAAAAATGAAGCAAATTTTGGGCACTTTAAATATTCCATAGGCTTCTTCTGGTGATTTGAAAGACGTGTAGTTGAACGTGGCTTTGAATACAGACCAACGAATCCCATACTCGAAAAGAAGTACACTTATTCAATATCTTATGTCCTTCTTGTCTCCCATTCATGATCTTGAATCTTTGGATTTTTTTCAATCTTCAAGCCAAGAGACAATAATTTAGTATGGCTGATAAATATTTAGTGCAGTTAGGTGTAATGATTTGTGGCCAGGAAGTTCTGAAATTAACTGAATTATGTTTGAAACTTGTGATGTTGGTTATCCAACCTTGATTAGGAACGATTACTTTGGACAATTTTATCAGGGTTTATGTAAGGAGGGCCTTGTACTTGGAGCTTTGATGGAAATTGCAAGAAGCATTAGAGAGATTTTGAGGTCAAAAAAGGGCCTCCTAAGAGATGTACTACAAAAATATGAGATATATTAAAATATTATCAATTGGGGGTTTTATGGGGTAGGTATATATGACAAGTCACCTCCCACACTATTTTCTATGCACAATATAAATAACCATGGTTGAGTTACTTTTCAAAATTCACTAGAAATAAAATTAATAAAATAAGTCTACATTGATGTGACTAAGATTCATTGTAAATTCCCAAAAATGTATTGTCCTTTAACATTTATTTGTCTTGAACTTGCAAATGAAATTAAATAATAAAAAACATTTTTAAGAGCTTTTTTTAAAATTTTATGTTGACTTTTTATATTTAGTACTTTTCTCATGAATTTAATAATGTAATTTAATTGAGAATTTATTTACATGTAAAATGTCAATAATATTATTATAATCCACATTGCATTATTATTATTATTATTATTATTTATTAAATATATTATTATTCTTTATTAGTTTGACATTATGTTATTAAATAGAATGGAGTGAATATATAATTTAAAATTAAAAACATAAAAATGATAATATATTATTTTATAAAAAAATGTGAAAGGACTTTCTTTGTGAATTAAGAGTACTTCACTTGAAAATGACAATAATATTATTTTATGTGAAAGTGTGAAAAGACATTCATTATGAGTACTTTACTTGAAAATGACAATAATATTATTTTATGAAAAAACTATCATTATGAGTACTTTACTTTATGACTTAAAAGTACTTACACCACTACCTTGGTTAACTATGTGTTTTCATCCACCATAGAAAATTTGACAAATAAGCATTCTTAACTCATGCAATGCCACCTAACCAAGGGGGATGATGTCATCTACTAGAATGTGATTGGTTGTATTTTATAGTACATTTTCTTTGTTTTGAGGCCCTTTTTTGACCTCAAAATTTCTCTAATGGATATTTTTTAAGGTTGGTACAGAGGTAGAAAAATCAGAGTCTGATTGTTTAAAACTTTGTTTCTTCCATCTCGATGGAGACCTTTTTACTCTTCTCTCAGTTTACAAGAAGTGGGAGGATAAACGAAAATTCAGAAGGAAGAAATGGTGTTGGGAAAATAACATTAATGCCAAATCCATGGTAAGATGTAAAGATGATATCATAAAAACTTCAAGTTGTCTCTTGAAGAGGTTCCGTGGAAAGAATAATTACAATTTGCATTCCCTTGTTGCTACAATTCAACAAACTTGCAACATCTACCGGCTTGGTATAGAGGTAGACCCTCATAAAAGAGAAATCCAATTTTTTTAGATATAGAGAAAATACACGAGGAATTTGAGAGGATGGAAGATGTATTGAACTATGAAATACAGATGGGTGCTAAAATAATCACTGACACAAAGCGCATTGAACTATACATTGTGTTTGGACATAATTCTCATGTAACAAGAGAAAAGATTGGCATTCTATGTAATGGGAAGTTTTATTATGAGGTGAATGTGGAAGAAGACGGTGAGTTTTTAAAGCTTGTTATTTCTAAACACTTGTTCTCTCATGTTGACATGTCCAAAAGTTATTCATCTAACAAGTTAAATGATGGTCTCTGTGGGATAGGCTATTATGAATCTTTAGGAAATGTGAACTTAAAGAGATTCTTATTATTTTTCTATTAGAAAGCTAGCGACTGCTAGCTTTCCTTGTAGCATAAGTATGTGTGCAGTCGCTAGAAGAAAAATTCTTATGCTACAAGTAAAGCTAGCAGTCGCTGGCTTTCCTTGATCTTTTGTCATGTGTTTATTTCAAAGTAGAGCACATGGCACAAGCTCAAGGTATAAGCTAGCAACCACCAATCACCATGGACAAGATTTTTCTATTGGAAAGCTAGCGACTGCTAGCTTTCTTTCTAGCATAAGTATGTGTTATTATCCTAGAAGGAAATGCTTATGCTAGAAGGAAAGCTAGTAGTCGCTAACTTTCCTTGATCTTGTGCCATGTGCTTATTTGAAAATAGACCACATGATACAAGTTCAAAGTATAAGCTAGCAACCACCAATCACCAAGCCCAGGGTTTTTCTATTGGAAAGCGAGCGACTGCTAGCTTTCCTTCTAACATAAGCATGTGTGTCATGCTAAAAGGAAATGCATTTGCTAGAAGGAAAGGTAGCATTCGTTAAAATTAGAGTACATGGCACAAGCTCAAGGTATAAGCTAACAACCACCAATCATCATGGATAGGGTTTTTGTATTGGAAAGCTAGCGACTGTTAGCTTTCCTTCTTGCATAAGCATGTGTGTTTATGATAGAAGGAAATTCTTATGCTACAAGGAAAGCTAGCAGTTGCCATCTTTCTTTGATCTGTTGCCATGTTCTTATTTCAAAATAGAGCACATGACACAAGCTCAAAGTATAATCTAGCAACCACCAATCACCATGGACAGGATTTTTCTATTGGAAAGCTAGCGACTGCTAGCTTTCCTTCTAGCATAAGTATGTGTTATTATCCTAGAAGGAAATGCTTATGCTAGGAGGAAAGCTAGCAGTCGCTAGCTTTCCTTGATCTTGTGCCATGTGTTTATTTCAAAATAGAGCACATGGCGCAAGCTGAAGGTATAAGCTAGCAACCACCAATCACCATGGATAGTGTTATCAATTGGAAAGCTAATGACTGCTAGCTTTCCTTCATGGCTAGAGTTTTTCTATTAGAAAGCTAGCAATTGTTATCTTTCCTTCTAGCATAAGCACATGTGTGCTTATGCTTATGCTAGAAGGAAATGCTTATGCTAGAAAGAAAGCTAGCAGTCGCTAGCTTTCCTTTATCTTGTGCCATGTGCTTCTTTCAAAATAGAGCACATGGCACAAGCTCAAGGTATAAGCTAGCAACCACCAATCACCATGGCTAGGGTTTTTCTATTGGAAAGCTAGTGACTGATAATTTTCCTTCTAGCATAAGAATGTGTGGTTATGCCAGAAGGAAATGCTTATGCTAGCTTTCCTTGATCTTGTTCCGTGTTCTTCTTTCAAAATAGAGCACATGGCACAAGATCAACGTATAACCTATCAACCACCAATCACCATGCCCGGGGTTTTTTTATTGGAAAGCTAGTGATTTCTAGCTTTCCAATAACATAAGCATGTGTGCTTATGCTAGAAGGAAATGCTTATTCTAGAAGGAAAGATAGCAGTCGCTAGCTTTCCTTGATCCTATGCCACGTGCTGATTTCAAAATAGAGTACATGACACAAGCTCTAGGTATAAGCTAGCAACCAACAATCACCATGCCCAAGGTTTTTCTATTGGAAAGCTAGCGACTACTAGCTTTCCTTCTAGCATAAGCATGTGTGCTTATGCTAGAAGGAAATGCTTATGTTAGAAGGAAAGCGAGCAGTCGCTAGCTTTCCTTTATCTTGTGCCATGTGCTTATTTCAAAATAGAGGACATGGCACAAGATTACGGTATAAGTTAGCAACCACCAATCACCATGGCTCAGGTTTTTCTATTGGAAAGCTAGCGATTGATAACTTTCCTTCTAGCATAAGCATGTGTGCTTATGCTAGAAGGAAATGCTTATGTTAGAAAGAAAGCTAGTAGTTGCTAGCTTTTTTTGATCTTGTGCCATGTGTTTCTTTCAAAATAGAGCACATGGCATAAGCTCAATGTTTAAGCTAGCAACCACCAATCACCATGCCCATGGTTTATCTATTAGAAAGCTAGCGACTACTAGCTTTCATTCTAGCATAAATATGTGTGCTTCTGCTATAAGAAAATGCTTAGGCTAGAATGAAAGCTAGGAGTCACTAGCTTTCCTTGATTTTGTGCCATGTGCTTATTTCAAAATAGAGTACATGGCATAAGACCAAGGTATAACCTAGCAACCACCAATCACCATGCCCAGGGTTTTTCTTCTAGAAAGCTAATGAGTGCTAGATTTTCTTCTAGCATAAGCATGTGTGCTTATGCTAGAAGGAAATGCTTATGCTAGAAGGAAGGCTAGTAGTCGCTATGTATTAGTAGTCGCTAAGCTAGGAGTCGCTTATAATTCAAAAAACTTCTACTATGTATTAGTATACTAATAGTGGCATCAAGTAGCATTGCTTGGGATTTTGTATTACTCTAGTTCCATATAGATGTTATTCTTCACTAATCTACAATATAGGTTTAGATGACACCAAATAACTATTTTCGGGAGTACTTAAAATAGGGATGACTCCAATCAAGGATATTTGAATTTACTT
This sequence comes from Larix kaempferi, assembly GCA_027924585.1. Lineage (NCBI taxonomy): Eukaryota > Viridiplantae > Streptophyta > Pinopsida > Pinales > Pinaceae > Larix > Larix kaempferi. The sequence continues at coordinate 8,242,226 of BSBM01000255.1, forward strand.
TGAACAATTCATACAAAAAATAAATCTCTGTGAGCCATGATTATACAAACTTGCATGATCAATCATGGTTGGATTCCAACCTACTTAATAACTACCTTCAATACTATTACAAGTTCCATGATTATACAAACTTGCATGATCGATCATGGCTGGATTCCAACCTACTTAATAACTACCTTCAATACTATTACAAGTTCTTAAGTATGGAAAATTTTGAGACATTTTTACAAGTTTTTCTAAGAATAGTTTTGTGTTTGTATTAAGATTATATACATTGATAACCAATCTTGTTTTATTACGCTTTGTAGCTCCATCATAATTTATATGTAAAGTCCCTTTTGGCGGTGGGGACTAAATGGTGGGGAACAATGTTTAATTTGCACAACAAAATGATGCCATACCCTTTTTAGCTATTACAAGTACATTATTTTTTTGTAGATTGTGCTTTGCCTAAAATATAAGAGCACACTTTACATGGTTTAACCTTAACCACAAATTATAATTCAATTGTGTGTTACAGAATTTGTAGGAGCGACAATGGAAAGTATAATTTTCACAAAAGGGGACTATGTTGACCTCCTGGTTAATGGTCAAGTTATTGGGCTAGGAAAGGTTGAATCTACAGAAGTTGGAACTTATTATGGTGGAGGAAGGGTTGTTGCAGGTTATGTTATGGTTTTGATAATTGATGTCACTCAACCACATTTGATTGTGGAATATGTTGATGAAGGGGACACACATCCATGGAGGACTACAGATTTGAGGCACACCATAGGTAAATCAAATACCAAAGCATGTGTTAAGAATTATTCATAGTTTATTGAATGTTTTTTTGAGAAAATACTAAGTTTGTTATGTTTGGTGTACAGGTGCAAATGTTTGTTCAACATTTTCTATTGGAGACAAAGTAGATCTTTTACAACATGGATTGAAGGTGGGTGAGGGCTCCATATTCAATACAGAGCTTGGGAATAAGGTTCATGGAAAGATTGTAAAGAAAGGATGCATAGTGGTTAGAATTGAGAAGGTGTTAAAAAATGATGCTCCTTTACCACATCCAACTGGATTTGAGGAAACACTAGGGGGTGCAATAGAATCTTATGAGATTTGGCCAGAAATAGATTTGAAACCTCATTGTGAAGATCAACCCATAAATATTCCACAAGATAGGGCTGCATTCACATGTACAAGGGTTTCTCTTACACATGGATGCATAGGAACAATTATGTGCATTGCCAAAGGAATGATAGTTAATGTCCATGAGGATGACATGGTTGTGCATGAAACACTAGGTGAAGATAACTTTGGTGTTTTTGTGGAAGAGATACATGGGTATTGTGAAAGATGCAAGATTGGGGATAAGTCTATACATGGATTGGTTAGATGGCCAATACATAAATTGGTGGACAACATAGGTGAGATGTTAAGGGTCAAGACAAAGTACAAAGAGCCACCCATGGAAATGCTAATATGGGATGTTATAGAGGATACAAGTCCTTTATACCAATGGGATGGGGATCTTTATAATAAAAAATATCAAGATGTCAATGTTCTTAATGCATCGAGGCCATATAAAAAGATTAAACGAGCTATGACAAGAGAAAAAGTTGCAAAACATCAAAACAAGATAGATAAAGAGAAAGAAGTCCGACTTTTGGCTGCAGATGAATGTTGTAAACAAAATTGTCTTCAACATGTGGATAGCAATGCCATTGCAAATGCTAGAAGGGATATGGACTGCAAAGACAAAAATGGTATCAGGGAATTTGTATTGAATTCACTTGTTTCAAACACTATCATGTCAAAGAGCCATGGCCATGGCCTACCTCCTATTATTAGAAAAGTAAAGGACGTGAGATTTGATGGTAATGTTATTTGTAAGAAAGCATGGTACAAGATACATAAGATTCCTCAAAGCACCTTCTATAACTACCAACATAATTTTGAACAAGGACATATGGAATCCATTCATGGTAACACCAATACATGTAAAGCACGTGCACATACTGTGGCGGCCATAGAAATATTGCATAAAATTGTAATGGACAATTCAAATTTTTCGCCAAACCAAACATGTCAAGTCGAAGCAGATGGAACTTCTTCTCCTCTAAGATTGTTGCCTTCGACTTACACACAAAGCTCTTTGTTAAAAGAGATCAATGTGGGTTTGGAAAAGCTCAATTGTCCATTAATATCACAACCAACAATGAGCAAGATTTGGAACACTCATTTTCGGGACGTGGCATTCTCAAAGAACACCAACTTCAGTAAATGTAGTGAATGTATTGTGTTGAAAGCACAAATGAAGTCAGCAACTACAAAAGAGTTGGAAGAAACGGCACGTGCTAGATTGAACAAACATAACAAGATCGTTATGTGTGTAAGACATTGCTACTATGCCCACAGAATCATGTCAAAGAGGTTTCCAAAGGAGTATTTGAGTATTATCCATGATAAAATGGATAAAACAAAGACTTCAATTCCAAGGCTACGCGTCAAATCAAAATATATTGTAGGAATAAACTTGGGTTTGTCATTGACAGGTATGCTAACACATGGGCATAAGACAGGAGGTTTTGGTCATTTCTCCCTACCATTTGTACATATGGGATCACAATTTACCATTCCATCACTTGCTAAGTGCTTAAGGGACCTTGAAGACCCACATCTTGATATGTATGGTGATCTTCTTTATGAGAGTGGAAGTTCAAGAAACCCACTTTCAAATGCATTACTTGACACCTCTATTTACTCAAAATGTAGAGTGTACAAGGATGAATTTTTATCTCATGGAAGATTAGAAAATCAAGATATTGATTTTAAACCTCTTCCTCCACATTTATTGTTACAATTGGATAATGCAGCAAGTGATAATAAAAATCGTTATCTTTTCATGTTTCTATCACTTCTCACTGCACTTGGTGTCTTCATCACTATTGAGGTTGGGTTCTTGCTCGTGGGACACACCCATGAAGACATAGACGGGACCTATGGGAGAATGTCTTCTAGCTTGAAAAGTAAAGATATATATTCTCTACCTGAGATGATGGATACATATCACAAAATTGAAGAAAAAAGAGTGTTTCCACCTAAACTGATTGATAAGGTGTATGACTTCAAAAGCTTCCTTAATGGATACATCAAGGAAGGAAAAAATGCACTAGTTGGACATCTTAATGTTCAGTACTTCCAATTTCTTGTACTCAATGATGTTCCGGTATTAAGGTATAAAGAATCCATAAGAGATGTTGAGTGGTCAGAACCAGTTGAGTTATGGAATACAGACGATGAAGGTCGATCTAAACTGCCCATAGGGAAGCCATCTTTCTTACATCCCAAAGAGAATGGAATCTATTTAAAAGAACTAAAAGAAGGAATAACATCATACATAAAAATGTGGAAAGACACAATGGGTGGTGAGGATTTGCCAATTGTTACACCAGAATGGAAAAATAAGGTAGAGTATTGGGAAAGAGTTCTTGATACTTTATATGAAGATTACAATGATCATACAATAGTGGATGCAAGTGATTCATCTTCTGAGGATTTCTGGCCCAAGACAAGGCAAACTCCAGATGTTGGTCGTAATGCGCTTCATGCAATCTCAAATATTATGGATGGGGATGATGATACTATGACAGGTGAACCCGTGTATGTTGGACCCAAGTGCAATAAGCCAAAGACAACATTCAACCCTATTTAGATCAAGAAACGAGGATGAAGGGGAGATGGTTTGGATGGAAAAATCCACCTCAAATATATTTCAAGATGATGAAAGTGATACTCTTCATGTTAAAGTTGATTGGTGGAAGCCCGGTTCAGGGAAATACAATGGAAAAGTATTAGAAGAATATTGGGTACCAAATCCTGATGACATAGAGCTTGGATCTATTCCAATTGATACCATAGTTTGGGCATGGATGGCTAAGAAAGAACATTGCAAGCAGGCCAAGATAAATAAACATGGTGTACAAGCCATCCTTGACCTACTTGAACGAATAACATGAGATTAGGTGGAGATGATTCATGGATGTAATTTTGTTCTTTGGAGGACCAATTAATACGTGAAGAAACATTTTTCAATTTTTCTTGTATATTGAATATTCTCTTCAAATTTATTTGAGGAGTTTTATATTATTTGGTACAAATATGAAAATTTTGTTTAAATTGCAATGTATTCATTTGACGATACTTCATGCAAATTACATGACACCATGAAATATTAAACTTTCAATGATTTGTTTATATTAACATAACTTCTCCCATAACTTGGATAATCAAGTCCAATAATGCACTTAAAATCAATATCTTCTAGTTTTGGCCTATTAAAACTATATTGGAGTTAATTTGGCATATTAAAACTATATTGGAGTTAATTAGCATTGTTTTCAATGTAATACGTTCAAACACCAAACAATATCTAACATGGAAATTACAAATTCCAATGCTTTGTCTAGATCGACATAACTTCTCACTCCATCAAACTTGGATAATCAAGTTCAATAATACATTTAAAAGCATCATCTTCTAGATACGATCTATTAAAATGATAATGTTGGGCTAGCTAATTCGTATTCTTTTCAATATAATACATTCAAACACTTCATGAATATATATTATAATAAAATAAATTAAACTGTACTACTTTGTTTCTATTCCAATTCATAACAAAATTATTTATTTTGATCATTAAAAAACACGCCTAGACTTATAAAATATTTTCTTTTGACATCTGTAAAATGTTTCCAATAAAAATTACCAATAAAAGTTCATAATAATTTGATTTTGATTGTTAAATGACACACAAATACTTATAAAATATTTTGATTGTTAAATGCACTACCAATAAAAATTCATAATAATTTGATTTTGATTGTTAAATGACACACAGATACTTATAAAAAAAATTGATTGTTAAGTGCACTTTTAATAAGTTTAGTGGGTTTTCACTTTTGTATTTGTAGGAAACAAAAATGTACTTCAATGTTTCTATTCTAATTCATTGATTTCAAATGTACCACACTTCTCGATCCATCAAACTTGGTTAATGGAGTCCAGTAAAGCACTTACAAGCAACATATTATAGACTGTCTATAAAAACTTTATTATGGGAATAGCTAATTAATGTTTTTTAATGTAATATGTTCAAACATTTCAAAAATAAATACTGGACATACAACATATTATAGACTTTGTCTATAAAAACTTTACTATGGGAGTAGCTAGTTAATGTTTTTTCAATGTAATATGTTCAAACATTTCAAAAATAAATACTGGACACTTGCAATAACTAGAATGGGTTTTCCCTCTTTCTTCATGTATTTGAAAAAAAACCAATTGTACTATAAAATTTATATTCTAATTAATAATTTTTTTTGACCTTAATTGGTATACTTAGACTTTATCCAATACAATATTTTCTCTTGTTGGCTCTAAAATAGTGCCAACCACATATCATAATATATAGTATTGAATAATGAATATTTCTTTAAATGTTAGATGATTATATTTATATTATAAAAAGGAATCTAGGCTTAACCAATCAACATAATCCAAAGTAATAATTGATAGTTAACAATGTCCAAAACATGTAGAAACTTGTGGGCTCATAATAATCCCATAAAATGAAGGGAAAAAGTGAAGTGCCTAAGTACCTATTGTGCTATATACTTGACAAAAATGTCCTAAGGCATACAATAGACAATACATATAAAGGGAAGAAAATAAAATAGAGTATGACCTAATTTTCCATGTTGTTGCTTGTAGATATGTTATTGATTATTTTTCTAGTCAATATTCTATAGATTATTAGGGATAGTGTCATCATCCACAAGTACAATATTACAATGACTATAGGAGCTAATACGTCTTCATGGTATTAGAGGTTTCACCTAATTCCTAGACATTTCCAGTTCTCGTTGTCTCTTGAAGTTGAGCAAAACCCCCCATGTTCTAGCCACCCATTATCAAGATTGAGAATTACTAAGTTATTATGCCAATACATAAATTTGTTATAGTAACAAACACATTGACTGTTATGTCATTAAATAGCTTTCTAGGTCACTTTAAAATGGCGACAATCTCTTACTAATATGGTAATTCAACACATGCACAATATATGCTTTATCAAATTATAAATAAAATGGTTAATACTTTCAACATACAAATAATGCCATTAGATAAATTAATAGGTAAGAAATATTAATACAAATTACAAATTATAATAATAAAATAATGTAAAGAATCTAAGTTTAAGCATAGGAAGATATGCTTCAACTTAATATAAATTTGATTTTATATAGCTTATAATGATAATATTGTAAAAAAAATGGTGAATATATAGATTGAAATGAGTGAATTAAGTAATTTTTAGGTTTTTCATTTTTTGAAAACTCAATCTTGTTGAAGTTCTAAATTCTAGATCCGTACTCGACAATACATATAAAGGGAAGAAAATAAAATAGAGTATGACCTAGTTTTCCATGTTGTTGCTTGTGTATATGTTATTAATTGTTTTTCTAGTCAATATTCTAAATATGATTAGGGGTAGTGTCCTCATCCACAGGTTCAATATTACAGTGACTATATGAGCTGATAATTTTTCATGGTATTAGAGGTTTCAGCCAATTCCTAGCCATTTCCAGTTCTTGTTGTTTCTTGAAGTTGAGAAAAAATCCCCATGTTCTAGCCACCCATTATCAAGATTGGGAATTAATAAGTTACTATGCCAATACATAAATTTGTTACAGTAACAAACACATTGACTGCTATATCATTAAATAACTTTGTAGGTCACTCTAAAATGGAGACAATCTCTTACTAATATGGTAATTCAACACATGCACAATATATGCTTTATCAAATTATAAATAAAATGGTTAATAATTTCAACATACAAATAATGCCATTAGATAACTTAATAGGTAAGAAATTTCTTGCAACATCTATTGTTCATGAGATGAGGTAAACCTTGATCAACTCAAATATTAATACAAATTAAAAAATTATAATAATAAAATAATGCAAGGAATCTAAGTTTAATATTAGGAAGATATGCTTCAACTTTATATAAATTTGATTTTATATAGCTTATACTGATAATATTATAAAAAAATGGTGAATATAAAGATTGAAATGAGTGAATTAAGTAATTTTTTGGTTTTTCATTTTTTGAAAACTCAATCTTGTTGAAGTTCTAAATTCTAGATCCCTTGTATAATTCCAAATTTAATGAAATATGTGTTTTGAGATGAACAAATTTTTTGAGAGGAATTTTTCCAAACATGCTTAGTTGTGAGATTGCAATCTCAATTAAAAATTCAAGTCAGGAGAAAATGAAAAAGTAAAAAATTGACAATTCTAGAATTTAATAGAAATTGAATGGCGTACCAGATTGGGGATATGAAGGTATCTAAGTATTTAAATTCATATGGCGTATTAGTGTTCGATATAAAAAAATTTCCATTTCCTTCTATATTTTCTTGTACAAGTCTATGAAGTTGGTCCATGAGATTTAGAGAATCTACAAGAACAATACAAAATTAGGTAAAATTTATAACTTTGAGGAGCTATAACTTTTAGCTTAGAACCCAAAATAAATCCTAGGTATAGTTGTTGGAAAGATAAAATATAGGAGAATCAAATAAAAGCTTTGTAGTTTTGAAACGGGTTTCTAATTGTTTCAAAAAGTAGGTAGAACAAAGCCTCTGGGTTTGATTGGGCAAGAAAATTTGAATGTGGATGACGTCCAAAGAGACCAAAAATTTGGAAATTTTTTGTATCATAGTATAGGAGTGTACCAGAAACAAGACTAACTCAATATCGGTAAAAATGATAATATCCATATCATGGTAGTAGTTCTCTCACAGAGGTGTAGAGGCACATTGGCACTTGTGCAACAGAAGGGTACATATTACTTGATAATGTGAAGGACTAAACCAAGTATGGTTGGATGCCTGGCAAGATGGTAGTGTTATTACCGAGCAGGGATATTCAAGTGAGAATATTATAGTAATACTGGGGATGGGTGGACAGACATGTTGAAAGGATAAGATTGCACTCTTGCAAATTTTATTTTACAAGCACTAATGAATAAAGAAGGAACTAAGAATTATCAATGGTTCTTTGTATAGAATGCATGTAATGCATTTTCTATAGTTAAAATGTGTAATGTGAATTGCATAGAAGGGTTGTGGAATCCCTCATTTAGAGTAACTAGTTATCATATGCAGTTATTAAATAAACAATGAGAGCTAATGAAAGTATGATGCATACTAACAAGTAAAGGTTATGCAACTCATAAAGGTGATGATTGAATCATCCTAGTGGGAATGTGCAAGCATGCTCATAAAAGTTGCAGGATATGAACCAACAACTTATGTGTAAGGAATTGGAGTAAGTGATGGAATTTCATTAACAAAAAATTTGTCACAAATGGAATAAGACATTCCAATATGTGGATTTGTAGCCTTTTTTTTATTTGTGAAATGTGGAGGAAGGTAATTTTCATATCGTCTAATTCTCACATTGGGGCCTTGATAGTTTATTCTTTTGAAGATATTTCATTATTGTTAAGAACTTTGGGTTTCATGCCTTAGGATTTGAATGGGAAGAGCTTGTCAATTAAATTGGGCTATTGCTTTCTTGCATTATTTATAGTCATCCATGACAAAATGTATCCTTATGACATCTTTCAACCATCTTATGCAATCAAAAATCTATCCTTTTGATAATATTTTGACTTATCATCTCATATCATTTGCTATTTATGGGACAACATCAATATCATTAGAGGATATTTTCTAATATAGACAATTGGCAATTTGACAACTGTCCGAAGCATTTCTGCTAAGTAGGATTTTCTAATAATGTAGGCATTATCTGCATTGGTTTATTTGACCATGTTCTATGGATATGTTCCTTAACATAGCAAATGGTGTAAACCATCATTAACATTTTAGTCCTTAAAGTGAGAGTATAATTATATGTGGTGCATCATCAACAAAAAAGCTATCTTCTACTCTCTATATATGATGTAATTCAATACTTGTATGCAATTGATGCACTAGGATGTCCCATCATCTTACTTTTAGTGAAATACGTGGACTAAAATAGACCCAAGAATAAATGACTGTCTTTTAATCAATTAGAGAAAACATGATGCTTTCCAAAATTAGATTTCTCTCAAAAATTCATGAAAACATTTATAATGAAATAGAGTCATAGGTGCAGTTTAAAGGAGAGCATGGAGACAATAGTGAGAACTCATATGCAATGGATGTAAGTCAAGTATGAAGAGTCTCATTTTGTAAGTGCGAGTTCATATCTAGTGGATGCAGGTAAAGTATGAATAGTACTCATTATGTAAGTGAGGATTCATAGACAATGGATGCAGGTACATTGATTTGGATTAGTTGATGACAAACTAGGAATGCATGTCCAAAGATGCTTTCATCATACAAAATGATTTCTTTAAGGAGCATCGTTATATAACTTGTAGAATGCTATGTGGACTAGGAAACGCTCCATTGGTCTTTCCAATGTAGGAGAAAATGAGAATTGTGATTGTTAGTCGGTTATACTCTTTTAAAAATATCCTAGGACTCCCAGTTGTATCATGGTTGAATATTGAAAGCAATAGCATATCAAGCTTTGCATTGAAGTTCAACTCCCAATTAGCACAAACAAAAAAATAGTGGTGGATTGGTTCATTGAATTGCACACAAATATTGGGTTTTTTACAATTTTGAGTGGGCCTAATATTTAAGAATATATGTTTTATTCTTGAAAGTTAATTTCATATGTCAATTTGATGTTCAGCTTTGTTGTTGTTGTCGTTGTTGTTGTTGCCACTGCTACTAATAATGCTTCCTATTTCTATTGCATTAATCATAATACCAATATTAAAACACAAATGATGACTTAAATATAGAAATTATCACCCATTGATATTAACATTTTTAAATACAATATCATACAAATTAGACTTATGCTCTAATGTTTTCTATGGATGCACATCATAGTTGTGTTGCTTCAAAGAAGTGGGTTTGTGCAACATTTATGTAGTGCATGTTGCATAATGGACTTGAGTAGTTTGTGTGCAATATCATGGCATTGTTGTTAATGTCAATGTAACAATAAAGGGCATGGTTTCTTAGAAAGTATAGGGTTCAAGTGGAGGGAAAGAGCATATACATTATTAAATTAAATAGTAGAAACCGTCTAAAATGGAGTTCTTTATTTTTAAAAGCACATGATATTATATCATAATTTGATTTCTAATTTTAATTATTATTAATAAAATAAAATAAAAAAGTAAAATTTATAAAATTTTAAATATAAAACATAAACAAAAATTATTAATAGTACATTTGTTAAAAAAATGAGTTATCTACAGATTTAGAAAGAAAATATTAATGTACGATTTATCGTAATCTCTCAAGTAACTTGGTATTTCATGATTAATCCCTCTAGGTGCTCCACCACCCATTCACAGAAGTCGATTTTTGTTGAACACGTGGCGATGATGTTGACAATCAGCCTTTATTGGAATTGTGACCCAATCGCAATGCATATTCATTTTTATTATTGTTTTTTTTCTCTATGGTTTGTGTATTTGCGGAGCTCCTGTCAAGAGCACGGGGTTGATGTTTGAATCCCACAAGAAAAGGTTATGTTAAGTTGCTTTTTGTTTTGCGATCTTGATTCCACGACACTTCGATTTCAAAGCGTTCGTTGCCTATTCATGGAGACTTTCGCCGTAGAAAAAAACACAACATCCATATCTGCACCAAGATTTTTTTTGTTTCCTTCAACTTTCTCATCCACGAGTGGCTGAGCAAATATTGTTCGTTTGAATAAACATGTTGCCACAATAATTCGAACTTATTCATTACTCAATCTCTTTGACCCGTAACAACACAACTCCTGTTCTCATTATTCATATGCCAATTTGATGTTTAGCTTTGTTGTTGTTGCCACTGCTGCTAATAATGCTTCCTATTTTTATTACATTAATCATAATACCAATGTTAAAACACAAATGATGACTTAAATATAGAAATTACCACCCACTGATATTGACATTTTTAGATACAATATCATACAAATCAGACTTGTGCTCTAATTGTTTCTATGGATGCACATCATAGTTGTGTTGCTTCAAAGAAGTGGGTTTGTGCAACATTTATGTAATGCATGTTGCATAATGGACTTGAGTGGTTTGTGTGCAACATTGTGGCATTGTTGTTAATGTCCATGTAATAATAAAGGGCATGGTTTCTTAGAAAGTATAGGGTTGAAGTGGAGGGAAAGAGCATATACACTACTAAATTAAATAGTAGAAACCATCTAAAATGGAGTTCTTTATCTTCAAAAGCACAGAATATTATATAACAAGTAAAAATAGCAGCAGAGCTGCTTATACCCGCCTTTTGAAAATAGTTTATAAATAATTTAATTAATAATTGTATATAGTCCAAAAGTAAAAGCGTTAATGGACTAGTGGTTAAGGCATATTAGTGTATTGGTTGGTCAATGATTAAAGGGTTTGTGAGTTTGTGGATTAATCATGAGGGGATGTGTTGGTTAGTGGGGTTGATGGTGAACGACTTAGTTGTTGATGATGATGATGGTTAATGTTCGGTGAAACCTACTATGGTTTATTAGACCTTAAGAGAAAAGAAGGGAATTATTTGGTTTGCTTTAAAATTTTCTTCCTATGCTCAAAAAATCTTGAAGAGGCTTTCCTAGCTCACTATACTTTTGGTAGGTTAGGAGGTTAGGAAGCTTTGTATTGTAGCAATGATTATAGTATGGAGTGGTTGGGGTTAGATTGGATTAATGATTTAAGAGATAATGGGTTAGGTATTAGGACCTTCATGGTAATGAGTTGGGTTAGTCGTTCATGTTTAACTTAAATTTCGAGGGTTAATGTGTTAAATGGGATTTAACACGATTTAATGGCTTAGTGGTTAAATATGATGAATGAATTAGAGGGTTAGTGAGTTAAAGGTTAGAGGCCTTTGAGATAATGGATTAGCAATTAGAGATTAGGTGTTGGGCCTTATTAGGTTAGTGGATTAAAGGTTAAGGATTAGGGATTGAAAAGTTAAAATACTAAGAAAACAATTATAGGTGAGTTAATTGATCAAAGTTGATGACTTAGAATTTTAATAAATTAAAGGTTGAAAATTCTTATTATGTTTATTAGCATTTTCATCACAAACCTTATGACTAAAAATTCTACACTTATGCCAAATAAATGATCATATATATATATATATATATATATATATATGAGTTAAAATCACCTTAATTTTATAATATTCATATTTTTCCTATTACATTTTTTTTAAATGATATATTTTTATGTAAATTTCATCATTTTATGATAAAATATGTTATTTTTATTTTAAAAACTAATTTAATATATTATGAAAATAAAATTTAAATTAATTTTATACAATACATTAAAGATATAATTTAAAAAAAGAAATGTAATATAATCAATAAATATTTTTTATATTAAATGTTATAATTCATTTGTCACGTGATTCATAAAATTTAGGCTAATTCATAAAATTTAGGCTTAACTAATTATATTCTATACCAATGATGTGAGAAACTCCAAGCATCTCAATTTACTTGATAAGTGAAAACAACTAACCTACTTTGATTCTTGTGCCATAGGGTGGACTCATGTGATGTGAATGGGTATGTGCAAGTTGGGACACCTGCAAGGGAACATGTGACTTCAATTAATACTACTCTAAAAACAAGAAACCAAAATATACAAGAGGGATATGTGCCAAGGTAAGGTTTTTTTATTATTTTTATTATATTTAAATAATTTTGTATTTCTGACAAATCCTAATTAAACCAGGTAAAAATTGTAACATCATAGATGTTATCTAATAAGAAAACAACAAATATATATTTTAGAAATTATTCAATTAGAATACTATAACAAAATTTGTTTTATTATTAGAAAAAAATTTGAAAGTTAATTAAAAATATTTGTATTTGAATGCAAATGGATAATAATTTGATTTCTAATTTTAATTTTAATTATAAATATAAAACATAAAAATGATTAATAGTACATTTGTTTTAAAAATGAGTTACCTAAAGATTTAGAAAGAAAATATTAATGTACGGTTTATCCTAATCTGTCAAGTAAAAGTAACTTGGTATTTCATGATTAATCCCTCTAGGTGCTCCACCACCCAGAAGTCGATTTTTGTTGAACACGTGGCGATGATTTTGACAATCGGCCTTTAGTGGAATTGTGACCTTCATTTTTATTATTGTTTTTTTTCCTCTATGGTTTGTGTATCTGGCGGAGAGCCTATCAAGAGTTCGGTTCCTTGTTGACTAATTGCAATTTCGATAGTGAAGGATTCTTGTTTTCAAACCTTCTTTGTTTTTGTTTTGCGATCTTCATTCCACGAGACTTTCAGTTTGTTTCGTTAGACTTTCTCCGGATACTTCCAGTTTGTTTCGTTAGACTTTCTCATCAACGAGTGGCTGAGCAAATATTGTTCGTTCTCTTATTCGTTACACTTTCTCATCAACGAGTGGCTGAGCACAATAATTGGAACTTATTCATTACTCAATCTCTTTGACCTGTAACAACACAACTCCTGGCTAAGCACAGTCCATTCCCTTGAATTAAACCCATCTTTCAGTGAGAATACTGCAGAGTACATCTCTTCTCATTATTGGTTGCTTGCTGCCTGCTCTTTTATTCATAATCTCGTCTGCTCGTTTATATATATATATATAGTCATACTCTCTTCTATCCTGCTTTAATTTCATGTGCTGTTTTGATTTTACTTGTTGGCGCAAACAATGGATATTGTAACCGGAACCGCAAGCATTACCAGCGCTATTTTTTTTCCACTCTTCCAACAACTCATCCAACAGATTGACGATGCTATTCATTTGGATGACAACAATCAGCTTCTGGAAGAGCAGTTAAATCGTATGAAGAGCCTCTTGCTTCATATTAACTCTCACTTCCAACATCAGCAGAGGGAGCCACCGGATTCTCTGAAGAATTGTTTACGAAAGATGCGATGTGAAGTTGGGAAGGCCAGAGAATTGATCCATCGCTCACAACGCCCCTGGCTGTGGCACTGTATTGACTGCATGCTTTTGAAGCCCAAAGTCTTTACGCAAATCCGAGAGTGGAAGACGACTTTTGATGAGTTATTTGTGGAGCTTCGAACGGATATTCAAGTGATTCACGATGCTCAACAGATTGCGTCCGCGGCAACACACCAGGAAGCTGTACTACTTCAAGACCAACCACACACCGGATTGGTAGGGGTAGAAATCAAAGCTGCCGAGACACGGCTACAGACCTGGGTTTCGGAAGGACCCCCTGTTCCCATCATTGGTGTATATGGTATGGGTGGGGTGGGAAAAACAACATTGCTCAAGAAAGTCTACAACACCTATGTTGAAGTTAGTCACATTTTTGATCATGTAATTTGGGTTACAGTTGCTCAATTTCCAATTGTGCAGATACAAAATGATATTGCTTCTACAATACAATTAGATTTGGCCAACTGTTCGGCTGATATGCGGAAGATGAAGTTGTGTGCATATATGAAGACCAAGAAATTCTTTTTGGTTTTAGACGACATGTGGAGCACACTGGATCTGAAAGAATTGGGCGTGGAATTTGGCGAGAACAAAGGGAGCAAACTTGTTTTCACAACTCGAAATAGAGATCTGATTCGGGAAATGAATGCAAAACAGTCCATGCAATTACAACCCCTACTACCAGAGGAGGCGTGGGAGTTGTTTTGGAAAGTAGCTTTCGAAGACGGCCATGTTGCAGACGATATAGAGAATATTGCGCGACAAGTGGCTGAGGAGTGTAAGGGGTTGCCGTTGGCGATACAGGTAATAGCGTCAACAATGATGGGCAACACGGCTGTAGATGAGTGGAAGCTCGCTTTAAAGCAGATGCAAAAAGTGGATTTAAATTTTCCAATTACTCATCCTCGAATTGATCAAGATTTGTATCAACGATTGAGATGGAGTTACGATAGTTTGCCTGATGCTAATTTGAAACACTGCTTTCTTTGCTGTGCCATGGTGGGTGAAGATGCTGCAATTCCGGTGGAGATGCTGGTGCAAGTGTGGATTGCAGAAGGCCTGTTGAAGACCAAAGACGATGCGGAGTATGACTATTTATTAAAAACCGGTCTCAGCTATGTAAAGTTACTTGAAAATCGTTGCTTATTCCAGGTGGAAGAGGGTGTCTTTACAGTTCACGACGTTGTTCACGACATGGCAATTTATATTGGAGAGAATGAGGACAATTGTGTATTGAGGGCAGGTCAAAGTCTTCAACAATTCCCCGAAATCCCAGCTTCGGATAACTGCAAACGAATATCAGTTTTAGGCAATGATATTAAGTCTTTGCCGGCAAAGGAATTGAACTGTCCCAAACTAGTTTCTCTAGTCTTGGGAGGAAATGATAAATTGACAGAAATTCCAGAAGCTTTTTTGCTCAACCTCAGCTGTCTGAAAATATTGGAACTTCGTGCCGTACTAATACAATCATTGCCAACATCATTGTGGCAATTGACACAACTTGAGTTGCTCTCTTTGGGTTGGACTAAGATTGAATGTATATCTGAAGAGATAGGTAATCTTTCAAATCTTCAATTCTTGTATCTTGACTTTTGTAAAAATCTAAAATCGTTGCCTTCTCAAATAGGACAACTTAAAAATTTAAAGTATCTCAATATTCAGGGATGTAATTTCAGTGCAATCCCTGATGAGATTTTAAAGCTTTCAAACTGCGAGATTGTGCAGAAGCAAACCTAAACAAATACAAATTCTGATATGTGCCATCTGAACTTTCGAAATATTTTTTATGAAATGTCTCGAACATTTTGAAATATTTTTTATGAAATGTCTCGAACATTTTGAAATATATTTTTATGAAATGTCTTAAACATTTTGAAATATATTTTTATGAGATGTGTCTCAAATAACTGGAAAACCTAAATTTTAGTGGGCCGGACTACCCATGAATCGCTGATTACTATATAAAAATAGAAGAATGTAGCAGAAGTGAACTTAAACGAATACAAATTCTGATATGTAGCAAGCCTGAATCATTTTAACTTGAATGGTGGTTTCAGCTTGGAAATGATGCCAAACTCCTCCGGTAATTTAAGTCAACATTGCCATCTGTTTTTGGCAGGCTGAAGTAGCAAGATTCTTTGAACTTAGCCTATAAATCCAAAATAGGATTTTGATTTTCTCTTTGATTTCTGGTAGATTACTCCTGAGTGGCTGAGTTAAGTTGTTAAAATAAATTTGATTTTCTTCGATTCATTTTTTGTTCGAGAGATGGTAAATTCTTATTTTCTTTGATTGAGGATTATTTTTTTAATTTGTGGAATGATAAATTTATAAAAATTTGAAAAAAAAAAATTAATTTTTGTCTTAAATAAATCTTTTTATTAATTAACCATACTTTAGAGTTTTACTCCAGCATAACATTTGGAAATATCAGGACGATGGAAAGCTTAGACCTTTCAACTTGTCTGACACTGCAAGCATTGCCTCCACAAGTCACAGATTAGCTCTCCCTGGAAGAATTAAATTTGTCGATTGGTATTGGAGAACTAAGCAATTTGAAAATCCTGAAATTACAATGCCCTTTCGCTGGAAATGTTGCCCGAATCTGTTGGCTAGTGTTCTTGTTACCATTGTAGTCTTGATACTTGATGCCGAGCGGGCTAGTGTTCTTGTTACCATTGTAGTCTTGTTTAGCCATGTTGGAGTTGACCAGTCTTGGTTTGGTAGGTTAGTGCATAAGAAAAGAAAAGATTTACTGTTTACGTGTACATTTGTGATTTCGATATTCCTCCCATGATGCAAACAACAGGGAAAGCTGGATTAGGAAACATAATCCCTATAATATAATCAAGCTATCATTATAAAGCCAGAGTGCATTGCAATTGAAGTGGGATTTCCTTTATCCTTTCAAAGAAGGGATTACTTGCCCAGTTGTGAAATGTAGTAATTTATCTATCGTTTACAATAAAAGCATTTTGATAGTTTTTCAAGTACAGAGTTTCGTCTTTTTATGGATGTTGTTTAATGTAGCAGATTCAAATGGATTTGCTATTAGCGTTTAGTGTGATTAAATATTTTATGAATGAAATTGTCTTATTCATGTATAAGTCGATTGGATTTTTTTAATAGTTTTAAGTTGATATTTCTTGGGTTTAAATAACTGTGCACTACATGTTTAATCTTCCGCATCTTAGCAAATTAAAAAATTGGCCATTTGGATATTTACTATTAAGCTATGTTTTAATTTACTCCTCAATTATAAGAAACAATCCAAACATCATTCATATAATAGTTTAGAGGCCAAAAAAAATCACAAACATTAATGATCATACCATCACTTCGACATGGCATTATTGAAAATAGATCATATACCTTAAGGCCTGTAACCTTTACAATAAATGTGTACGATGCCTTCACTTTGCATCATAAATATCATGATAAAGAATCTGTCACATCCAATTTGGGTTGAAATTTACATATAACAAATTAATAGGGAAAAACAAACAATTTCGTCAATCCCTACCTCACAGCTAGCAATCCGTTGTTATTCAAATAAGTTTGACTTTTTATTAATTAACAAAAATTTTATATAGTTTTCAAATGTTATATTTTGTATTTAATTTAATATTATAAAAATAAAAAATTGATTTTCAAATTTTTAAAATTAGTTATTTTTAATTTTTCATTGGTTAAGTACATTGAAATGACTAAATACTTCTAGTGTGAGGAGAAATTGTCAGATTAAAAAAATAATTAAAAATTTATAATTTTGTTTTTAATAAAAAATTGACAATTGGCTTCGCTTTTGTGAGTACCATTATTAAACATAATAACTATGTCATAAGGTTTCGCCGTGCTCTAATTAGTGGAGATATGGACCATTGCAGTAATTAGTGGAGATATGGACCATTGCGCTATCTCCAAGTTGTTGATTTGATTTTTTATAATTATTTTTTATATTTCATATTTTTTTTTTCTTTCTTACAACCGGAGTATGTAATCTAGGAAGACCATAGTTACCGGGTGGCTTTGGATTTTTATTCCAATTTATCAATATTAAAGTTATTAGTAAGTTGTTGTTTATATTATAGTGAGTAACATTTAAACAAATATTATAAAAAAAAATTATTAATAATATTTTAGTTAGTCATATTTAAACAAATATTATGTAAAAATAAATATAATTATTTTTTTTAAAATATTTACTTAATTTGTAATTCTTTATATTTTAATTTATTTATGATTATGATCATTATTGTTTTCTATTCTTATTCGCACTCCAAACTAAGTTTTAAATACTTTAATTTATTAATGTTTTCTTATAATTTATAATAATGATGTGCTGAATGTTTCATGATGTATCATTAAAAATTTGTTGAAAAATTGTATTAATGTGTTTGGAAGTAATGATATTTACTTTCATGAAATTTCAATGAATGTTTCTTCTTTATAAACTAATTGTTATTAATTAAGTATTAAAAATATTATTAATTATTAATTAATTTAATTAATAATTATTTTTTATTATTACTGCAAGAAAATAGTATTTATTTGTAGATTAGTTTTATTACTATTTTTCCTTGTTTTTAAGCAGCAATAATAAGCAATTTTGCTGCTAATTTTACTTGTTGGTTATAATTATTGTTAAGGAGTTTAAACACTTTATATATATATACATAAATAATTTGTTAATTATTTTACTTTTATTTTTAGAAGTTTTCCAAACTTTTCTCTTCACAAACATATATACTCTACTTATTTTGCTAATTTACCTATCAAATTTTTTCTTTTGAAAAATTCCCATAGGTAAAGATTTGATTGATTATGGTAAATATTGTTGTCTCCACCATTTGTTTCCATAATGCTCTCATTTTATTGTTAAAAACGTTTTATAAAATATGAAAAATTAATATTACTTAAAAAAATATAAGATATAAGAATTTGTAAAATATAAAAGTATTCTTATCAAAATTATTTTATTTCTATATTTTATAAAAATTCAAAATTATTTTGCTATTTTACTTATTAAAATTTTTCTTTTGAAAAATTCCCAAAACATTACAAAATAAATATTTGATTCACTATGGTAAATATTGTTGTCTCCACCATTTGTTTCCATGATGCTCTCATTTTATTGTTAAAAACATTTTATAAAATATGAAAATTTAATGTTATATTAAAAATATAAGACATAAGAATTTGTAAAATATAAAAATATTATTATCAAAATTATTTTATTTCTATGTTTTATAAAAATTCATTTTGAATTATTTGTTTATAAGACATAAGAATTTGTAAAATATAAAAATATTATTATTAAAATTATTTTATTTCTATGTTTTATAAAAATTCATTTTGAATTATTTGTTTTTCTTATTTGTAGGTTATATATATGTGAGAGAGAGACATGGACTATTTGCATGCCGCTCTTGTTTTAGATATTATATAATAGAAAGTCAATTGTTTATATTAGAAATTATTTAATAAAGAGTGTTTTGAAATTTGTGAATATTGAATTTATTGTATTAGTTTAGATAATGATATAAATAAATAAAAAATATGTTTAAAGTTGATTATGTTATATGATAAATCTAAATTATTTAATAAAGAGTGTTTTGAAATTTGTGAATATTGAGTTTATTTTATTAGTTTAGATAGTGATACAAAGAAATCAAAAATATTGTTAAAGTGTGTGAAAAATAATCTTAATATGTTAAATTATTTATTCAATCTATTTTTATATGTGTTGAATTATTATAAGTCCTTTTGATAAAATCAATTTTATCATTGATCAAATTAGATTGAAAAAAACAGAGAAAAAATTGGCTCTCTTTATAAAACTAATTTGATTATTGACCAAATTAGATTTAAAAGAAAAAACTAATGCATACATTATTTATCATTGACCAAATTGGATTAAAAAAAAGAAGAAAAAACTAATGCATACATTATGAAAATTTTACAAAGTTCACAAAAGTCTAAAAGTTTTACTGGAAAATTTTGATTTTTTGGCATGATTTTGAAAATTCCGACAAATTTGTTTAAAAATCTTGGTTACAACTCTCAAACTTTGAAATTTTGGGATACCATGGGTTTGGACCAATTTGTGGAATTTTTAGACAACTCCATTCCAAAAAATTATACAACTTAAATCCATATGTTTTTTTTTTAAATAGTACCATTAATATCCTTAATCTTCTCTAATACAATTTTTAAACTAATTTCCAAAAGCAAAATATGCAATCTATTGTATGCTCGTTTAAGTGTGAACTGAAAAATTCTTAAATTACAAGTCAAAGTTTGAATTATGAAATAGTAAATTAATATTATATTATTTACTATATTACATGCCAATAAAAATATTTCATTTTATTTTAAATATGCAATCTATTTTAATGGAAAATTTCTCTCCTATAAATATTAATATAAATTATATATTAAAGTTTGAATTGTGAAATGGTAAATTATTACATTACTTACTACATTACAATAATAAATTACAAGTCAAAGTTTGAATTATGAAATAGTAAATTATTATTATATTATTTACTACATTACATGCCAATAAAAATATTTCATTTTATTTTAAAACATAATATAAATAATTCAATGATGATTACGATGATGGTCTTTAACATCCACTAAGATCAAATTTGGCCTATTGGACCTTTTTTCAATAGAAAAAACCATATTTTTCGATATTCATAGAATGAATTAAAAAGATGTCTTCTAAATCATCCCAAAACTCAAGGCTGGCAAGAATTCCAACAAACCAATTGTAGCTGATACAAAAGAGACTCAGTCTTCACAACCCAAGACCCTCTTGATAGGTTTTAGTGCAGGGATGTGTCTACTCTAATTATCTATCTTGCTATGAATTGGCGAGATTCAATTACAGAGATGAAGAAATTATCTATACTTTCCTAAGATCTTTAACCATTTTTTACTTTGAAATCAACATGGAGGAAAAAATGAAACCAAAAAATGTGAAGGAAAATTGAATTACTTCATATAACGTCAAAGAAGAAATGATACTTACTTACACCTTTTTTTTCTAGAGGTGAAACCATTCTCCTTTGCTTTGAGTCATCCTTGCCTTTACTCTCACTTTCTATAATTTACTATGCCCCAAATGCCTTTCTTTTATAGCATTGGGATTTGTGCACTCAATGACTAAACATGAATACGGGACTAAATCTTTTGGTGAAATTTGATTATTTTCATCCAAAAACCCACTTTCCATTGTTTTCATACTTTTGACTTGATTTTCCAGAATTTTTAGGACAATTAATACACTAGTGATGTATTCTTTCCATTCTAGGAGTTGGAGGAACTGGTTTTGGCCTTTCAAGTGGCCCTAGAAGTGGCCTCTTTAGAGAAACCTTTGTCTTCACATACTTCTTCCTTTTTGGAAGCGATGGTTAGATGATAGATTAAATCTCTCAATTGTTCTAGATTTCCAGTCTTCATGTTGCAAGCGAATGGTAAAATGTGTTTATTCCTTCACTTGTTAAGGGTGTTAATTTGCTTGTTAACAGATGCCCCCTAATGTGTGAGGTCCAAAGTGTAGCTTAGGGCTGAAATACATTTTTTCTTCATACTGATACTCTTTATTGAATAAGGAAAGGGTGGAAAAGGTTTAGCTCATAGGCATGGGATTCAAGAAAACACCTACAAGTCAAACATAACAATTTCTCAAATATACAAAATACTCCTGAGGTGGATATACCCATGCTCAGTAGTAAACAAGCATGGCCACTAACAATACACAGTGGATCCATGTCAAAAGTAAATTTTCAGAAATACAAATGTGCACTTTGATGAGTGCGAGATCTAGATCACAGTACTTCTGACATGGTAGTTTAATCTTGCGCAACTAGGGTAGTGCATCGATGAGCGATATGACTATTTTTCCCAAGGTCTTCAATACAAACCAACGATAGTACGAGTTTCTATCATCCAAATAAATGAGTTGATGTTGAGCATAATAAAACACCATCTGATTACCGTTCATTGATGTATACCGTTAACAAATGCGAAAAAACCCATCGATAATGATAATGGACTATAAGGTATTGAGTACAAACTAGCAAGTGTGAATAGATGTTCTAAAGTCGAACACTTATAGAATCAAATAATGGGCCTCATCTATGTATACCCACCGTCATTTGCGAGGAAACCTACCACTAATGACTGCAAGATCGAAGGTACTTCAGGGTTTCTAGATCCATTTCTGATATGATGATTTGGTGTTGATCGGAATAGATCCATCAGAAAGAGGGCATTAATGCATCCAACATCAATTGATATGAAACAAAGATCAATAGTCTGATATAGTTTGGTAGAACTGCAAGATCCAACATTGTATATTAACAAAAGGAAGGCCAACTTGATTGGTCAGGAATATTTGAGGAATGGACAACATTGTTTGAACTTCCCTTGAACACATAACAACATAGAATGGACACTTGGCAACATAGGACTCGAGTAACTGACCTTTAATGAAATCCACCAATGAGAGATGTGTGAGCACACAAAGTTGCTCCCCAAAAGTGTTGCAACAAGGCCGCGCTAGCGAGGAAAGAAAAAACCCACACACACACCTAAGGCACTGCGCACGTTCAATTAGGTTCGGTGCCGAACCGGGGTGCGTGCGCACACAAATGCGCGCACATTCCCTTGTTAAGGTAATAAAATAAAAAAAACTTGGCAGAGTTGTTTTCACTGTTTCCATTCCGGACGAGGATGAATCAACCACTACGTGCGTGGAGCTACAACCAACCAAGTTCACCATTTCCACTCGAAAACCATCTTCGTCCATCAACCAAGTGCATTGGATCGGTAAATTCCATGTTGTTTGTCATTTTATTCATTGTTTTTTGTTTATTAAATTTGTAATAATTCCCAAATTATAAAAATAATAGAGAAATTTTCAATTGCAGATTGTAAACCCACACAATGAATGAACAGAATGTTAACACAGAGTCCGATGGAACACAAGAAAACACTAATCTTGGAACCAATGAAAACCCTCAACAAAATCCAAATGCCCAAGAAAATCAAAACCGCCAACCAAATTTGACCAAGATGACTTGAACCATTATGTAAATGAAATTCGGAGAGTGCACACTCAAGATCTAAGAAACACAGGGGAACCATCTCGAGTGTTCCTTGCCACCTCAATTGAGAGCTCAATTGACTCCCTCATCCATGCACATCGCCAATTGACTGACATGACTGAATATAGTGCTAGGTTGCGGGAGTATTATTCCACGGGCATTTCCAAGGAGAAAATAAAATATTTGAATATTACAAAGGCCCAATTGTAAAGTATTTTCACCGATCCAAGAACACAACAACCACCGAAGATTAGAAAGCCACGTGTTTGCATGGATTGGTGTCATTTCCAACCATGGAGGGACAATTGAATGCATAGGTGGTTCATGGTTTACGATAAAACTCCCTACAATAATAGGGAGGTTCCACAGTACTTCCTTCGACAAATGTGGGATGAGTTTGCGCTCTATTTACATGTCAACTATTTTGACATAACCGAGTTCCAGGATATTGGGCGTGGCTCTTCCCAAGATGGACCTGCTACTAGGAGGAACCCATTGAGAGGGCCACCATCTCCTAGGAGCGAGCCCAACCCCTCTCCCTAGCTGCCTCATTTACCCCACAGACTTGATCAGATCGAGGGCGCGATGAGGAGTGTTTCATAGGGACTTCTTAGACACACTACCTTTGTAGCAGCTACTACAGTGGAGAGATAGGCTGACCTTGGTAGAGACGCAGGTGCAGATCCTTCAAGACAGAGTCAGGATAGACCTATCACCGGTGGTATCCATGTTGGGACTTCTAGTTCGACGGGGACAATGCCACATATTTGTCCCCATTGCTGGCACACTTTCCCTGGACCAATCGAGGGATGCTATATAGAGCAGGTTAGCACTTTTTTTAATGTGTTTTCAATCATCACTTGATAATTTGTAAAGTAATTTTAAAGTATTTTTGCTTGACTTAAACTATTATTTCAATGTATAGTTATTTAGAGCTGAGACGCTGTCATGGGAGAACATAGCATCTCCCAACCTAGATGCAGCAATGGCAACTGCAACTGAAATTGTGGCACCTCACACGGAGGTATTTTGTAATGACCCTTTTTCAAAATTCTATTAAAATGCCAATTTTTCCACTTTTTCCCCAATTTTGACTAGTAATTTGTGCATCAAATCCCCCCCGAGTAACACTGAAAATGGCCTTCCAAATGCCTCCAAAATCCCACAAATTTATGAACAGAGGTATATAATGTGTTAAGTATGTTATTAAGGTCTCATATGCACCATTAATTGATTTTTACTACTGTTCTAACTCTCTCACATTCAACAGCAAAAACCCCCAATTCGACCCTTGGGGAAATGGCACTATTTCACCTCCCGATACAACTAAACTGAGTAAAAATGCTTCAAATGCTCAAGTACAGTACATGAAACTTGTAGAAGACATCCATGGCAGTATATTGATCACAAATATATCAGAGAACCATCCATCCATTCGAAATAATCAACATTAGAGTGTCATACATCAATGCATTGGGGAAATGGACATTGTTTGCTCATTAATCAATAGTTTTGCATACAACCAGTGGGTATTTCGACCTGAGACTTTCTGAATATTAATAACAGAGAATATGAAGCTATTACAATCAGAAATATATAATGAGAAGCTCTCTCAAGAAGCATAAGTGCTCACCAAAAACGCCCTCCCTCAAGGAGCATGAATATGCCTTCAAAACTGGAAACAGTGGAGAGAAAGTGCTGCACTAAACCAAACCATGAAACTTCTTGTAGCTGCTACCTGCAAATACAAACTCCATTAAAGCACCATTAAAGACCTGAGTGGCCTCTCCAAACACCAACTTGGATGGGAATCTTTCACCCTCGAAATTGGCTAAGGCAAGAAACTAGTCATCCACTAGCTCTCTCTTCACAAATGCATTTTTTCTCAAATAATCAGAATCTATTCTCATTCTTCATTTCTACTTTTTATAACCAACATTATCCTTCTAAGGGTCGAAATCCTCTCAATAGATTCAATAGATTTCCATTTAGGAAATATTCCACATTTGCCACTTGTCTCCTAGTTCCAACCTTCCATCTTCTCCCAAATTCGATTTTGAGTCTCTTTAGCTTCTCCAACTCCCAAATTCGCCTTCCTTGAGACTATTTTTGGTGCTGACATGTCATAGTGGTCAGATGTCAGAGGTCAGGTCTGCAATTTGTCATAGTTTTCATATATTCTCCATCATTGGTGTCATAGGGGCTAGGGAATCTAGCCCAAGTGTCCACAAACTTCTACTTTGACTCTTTATCTTCCATGGAGGTTACCAATCCTTCCCAATTCGACCTAAGATGCTCAATGACATGTGTTATGAATTACCAACTCACCCAAGAGTGTTCACATTCCCATTAATTCGAATTTGCAAAAGAGAGATACCATGTATTATGAAAAATCAAGCTAGTGTGGGTCCCACCACCTCCATATGTCTCCAAAACCACTTGCCACTTAGAATTTATCTTGAATTTATTTATTCACCATATTTATTAAATGCTTGAACCCCTCTAATGTCTAAATATCATTTATTAGCTTCCTTATTGCCATCCCACATGTGCCCATCCAACCTAGGAAACTAGTAGGATTGATGGGATTGTCTTACTATGCACTTATTTGAATGGGGACATTACATATTTTCAGTACCCCACACAATATTGTTATTACTTATGGCATTTTTATTTTTATGTATTTATATATATGACATACATGATGATAGTTCGTACAATATTTTTTAATATTTTGTTTGACTGAATAATTACTTGTTTAATATGTTTATAACATGCATCCGTTTTAGTGTCCACAGGTATGCACGGACTACGATGATCAACCATCTTTTCCAGGGGTCGAAAGATCACCATATACACAGGTACAATGTGTAGTTAAAAGCCCGCTTTTAATTTGAAATGTTACGACATACTATGGTTTAATTTGATTTTTGTTTACTAAACTATGATATTACAAATTTGTATGCAGGGGCCGCCAATAGCTACAGGCCACTTTAGTCCCATGAGTCACCCCCTCGCTTCCATACAGACCTCTCCCTCCTTCCACCCCCTCCCTTCCATCCACCCTCCCCTCTCCATCCATACTCCCCCCTCTATCCATATTCCCCCATACGTCCATGCCCCCCCATCTTTACATCCTCCCCCATTCCTCCAAGCCCCTCGGTCTATCCATCCTTCCCCATTCATCCACACCCCCCCTTCCATCCATCTTCCCCCCTTTGTCCACAACCTCCCTTCTATCCAAGACCGCCCTCCCATTCACGATACCTCAACATCCCCCTATCCCTTTTGGTTCGATACCCCCTATTGTACAACCGGTAGCGGTTCATCATCCACGACGTCCTCCTCCACCCCATACCACCATGTCCTCTTCCACCATATCATCTCTAGTTCCTGCCACTATTGTGTCAACTACTATTCCATTATCTGCCCATGTATCTACAATGGTTGCACCCATAGTTGCTGCATCTACATCTTTCCCCCCTCCATGACTGCATCAGAGTAGGTTATCTAGCCAACTGCTCCACCTGCCAGCCCAGAAGCCCAGTCATGTCCATTGTCGGAGGTGTTCACAGTGAGAATCAAGTTAATTTATGAAAATGTTTTGATGCATTAACCAAAATCAATTTAAGCAATTATTATTTTTCAATGAAATGATTGTCGTAAATTTTGTACGGTGGAATTGTTGAGAGGCTCAGTAGATCCAGGACACCTGCCTCTCGTCTCCCACTCACATTAGCGGTGAGGTATTTAAGATTTGAATTGTACATTCATTTTATAAATGTGGTAAATGTTACAAATGCTTGAAAATGATTGTATCTTATATCATTTGTTTCAGAGCATGGAGAGACAGTCTACTCATAGACAAAAGAAGACCCGAGATACTAGTAGCTCCAAGAAGAGGAAGATCTATTTTGGAGATGCGCCTAGGAGTGACCAGGGTGGTCACAATGCTTGAAACACCATGTTATGTACATTAGCCACGATGTGGCACCTTTGGGCACCAGTTTCCATGTACTTTGTATCTATGGCATAGGTTGCCATATATTTTGGATCTATGGCACGAGTTGTTGGATTTTGTATAGGGCACGAGTTGCCATGTATTTTGGATCTATGACACGAGCTGTCGGATTTTGTATAGGGCACGAGTTTCCATCATATGTACATTGGGAACCATGTTCCACTATTTGCCTGAAAATTTATATATTTGTTCTTGTTTTATTCCACTATGGTTTTATCTCATGGATTTATATATAGTTTTGTTCTATATATGTGTATAATTATTTGGATTCAAATGTATGCACATGAATATATACGTACAATGAAAATGATTTACTTTTTATATGTATTATAATTTAGGCAAGGGATTTGGCTACATAATAGGGTTTCATTGTGATTAGAATACAAGCTAGGGTTTATGCTACCAACTAGGGTTTTTAGGATATGCTCTCGTGTTTCTAGGATAGGATCAAAGATCTAGGGTTACCAGCTTAATGTTGAACTCCACTATCATGACAACATTGTCACCAACACCATGCCCACTACCAAAATCACCATCAAGCCTCGTCAACCTCTTGCTCCTAGTGCCACCATCCTCGTCCCCATCAATCATCCATCATCCACCATCAACCTAATGCACTTTGTATCATTGTCACCCTCACCATATCTATCCTCACACCCATTATCACCATCGTCATCATTGTACTCATTGTCACCATTGTCGCCATCATGCTCATTGGAGTCTAAGCCATTTGGCCTCTTTGTTTATGTATTTTGGGTCATATATGGGTTGCAGTTGATTTGTTTTTAGTTGTATGCACCCTTGCTATATACATGTCAAAAACTTTGCATATAAGTGTATAATTATTTGGATTCAAACTAGGGTTTTTAGGCTAGGCTCTGGGTTTCTAGGGTTTTCCCATAGACACTTGATAGAGACACTTTCAACCAGGATTGTATCTATCAAGTGTCTATGGGAAAACCCTAGAACAGACGTGGAGTTGGGAAAAAGAAGTCGATCTGGGTCAAGAACTTATGGAGTTCCCCTCTATGTGTAGACTCGATGAGACAACGTGGGGTTCTTTTTTGCATTTGAACTTGCCAAGATGGTAGGCATAGGGTAATCCCCATATATATATAAAAGAAATAAAATGTAAATTAAATAGTAATACTAATATCTAATTTTTGTTGAGATTTGGTCTTGTGAAGGCAAGGAAATAGACCAAGATTGCAAACCAAACTACAATAGGGAAAAGGAGTTTTGAACTTAGCCTCATTAAATAGAATTTTGAACTCAACATTAAAAGACTAATTGAAGATTTAATTAAATTTGAATCCCACAATAAGCATCCATGTTGATGAAAGAGATGGGCCATAAGTTGATTTCTTATGGATCTATTATTGTCTTAAAAAGATGAAAGTTCTAAAGAAATCTTGCATTGCTTTTATATAAAGAAGGTTTGCATTTTGTTTATATTTTCCATGTGAAATACTCACCAGGTTCAAGTCATCAAATGATAACAAAATTTTATTGTTAAGGACAAGACTTGAGGAAATCCAAATAGGGAAGAAAACATCTTGACCCACACAAGGATATCTTGATTTATACATGTTGTGCTATCAACAATGTTAGTATCGCTAAGAATGAAAAAATGAAAAAATGACTATCTTATATTTTATGTCAGATTTATTGAGTACTGACAATATGTAGGTGTGAGGGATATCTAAGAAGATAGTTAAATGAAAATTTAGGATATCATAATGTTCTATGTAACATATTTCAGTACTAGTTGATCAAACTCAAAAGTTAAGGGCTAGAAAATAGGGCATGGAAGTAGAAAATATAAGTGGAAAAAATCACATGGATGTTAACATAATGGGATTTGCATTTCCATGGATATTCATGTTCTTAGATAGATATTCATTTAACATTTTTAACTAGCATCAATTCACAAACAAAAGCATTTCAATTCAATTCCCTTCTCATATTGGGTAAATATGACATAGTGAGTACATCTAGTAAGAACCACCTCTTTTTTCTAGTTAACAACGAATACATTATTATTGGAATGGATACCTTTAACAATGTTCCTTCTATTTATCTTGACCTATACAGTCATAAATGGGGGTTTCAAGTAGATCCACATGAAGAAAGGATGTAATGCTTATCTTGCTTCATCCATTCAATAAAATTTGATTTTTATCTATTCCTTGCAACAATCCCAACCTATAGACACTCATAATTCATGTTTCTAGGTAGATCCACATGTAAAGAAAGCCTATAATGACTTGCTTCACCCATTCTAAACAACTTTTAATTCATATATGGTTTCAATATATAAGAAAAAAACTACAGGGATTTCACAACAATGATTAAAACCCCAACGGTTATAAGTGTATGACCTCTTGTGTGAGGTGTGCCCTTAGAGATTTAAGCAAGGGCAACCATCATTTCATCTCATTATCAACATTTACCTAGCCATTTTTCATATGTATTGTTGGAGGGGCCTAGGTCGGCATATCGACTAGGCCCTTCGCCCGACCATTCTGAAGTATATGTCCACAGGTCGCGTCGACTAGTATAGGTTGGGTCGATTGGCTAGACTGACAGACAGTTATGTAACTGTATTGAAAGATATATATATAACCAATTTTATTAACACATTATGTGTAATTTTAACTTTAGTTTCAACATATTATGAATGTCATCATTTTTATTAAAAAAATTGTAAATTTTAAAGATATAAAGAGAGAAAAATTCCATAATATTCATATCAAATAATTAAGTGGACATAAACAAATTTAAATTGCTTGAAAGTGATATCAGTTGATAAATTAAATAATGTATGACCTCATATTTGGATAGTGAAAATCTTCCATAATCACAGGTAGATCCCATATTGCAGAGTAAAAATTAAAACCACCTAAGGCTTAAACAAGGTTGGCATAAAGAAGCCATGTCTTGGTTAAAGATGTGGGGGAATGGCAAAAATATCACTTTGCAAAATATAGATGATATTAAAAATATTATTGTTTCGGAGTTCAAAAGATGCATAGAAATTTCATGGTTTGAAAGGATTTGTCATCTCTGTGAGACTATGAGTGTTGAGGATGAAACACACACACACACACATAAGATCTTAGTAATTTAGGAATGCTCATCTCCAAACTTTTTGAGCACATAAATAAAACTAAAGCAAACCAAATAATTCCTTACTTTTCTTTCTTCAAGTCTAATAGACCTAAATTGGTCTAAGTGGAAGTTAACTATCATCATCATCATAAAAAAAACATACGTGTGCAATTTGAATTAAAAAATGTATTTATAGTTCCACTTGGAAAGATCTTTAACTCAAGAAATCAAGGAAAGCTGAAAATAAAATCATTACAATGGGGTTCAACAAGAGCATCATGTCACTTGCAAGAATTGAACCTGGGTGGAGGGAGAAATAATATTTCCTCCGAACCACCCAAGCTACAACCAATGGATTATCTTTAACTCAATTTTGTTATTAAACTTGAATCCATCTTAATTATAAATTTATTAAACATAAAAAATTTATTTTAATTAAAATGAATATAGTTATTTTATTCTTATATATTTGATTTTTTTAATTATTATACATTATAATTTTTTTTAAATTATTTTGATTTATAGATATAATATTAAACATCTTCTTTAGAAAAAAAAAACAATAGATATTACATATTGATCATATTGGTAAAGAGCATTGCATTGCAGGACCCAATCACAAGATAACACTCTTATAGAGCATTGCATTGATTATAGCAGGACCCCAATCACAAGACATCGTTTATAATATATACAAAGATATGTTGAACACTTGTATAGAGAATTGCATTGATTAAAATGGCATTTTTTTGGGAAAGTCTGTGGTGGGCAGAATGAAATTGACAAAGTCGTTAAAAGCTCCTAAACTTAATTAAAGTCGTGTTTGTTGTCTTAATTCAGAATTCAGAATGTGGATTTATTAAAAAGAATGGCATGCTCTACACGGTGTGGGATAATTGGCACTCAAACTGCCTTGTTTTTTTGGCAATTTGTTTTCTAGATTTGGTTATAAAAATTGGTGGAATTGTAGTTCCACTTCATTTATTGTGAAACTATGTCATGGAACTGTGTTTGTAGGGGTTTTGGCCCATTTTAAGATAATCCAGATCATCAAAATTCCAAAAAAATAACAAGAAGGGATGGAACTGTGCCTGGCCGGAAAATTTTCCATTGCCACCAAAAAGCGATTTGAGTGCCAGTTATCACAGGCAACACCTATAAAATATTGATTTAGAGAAAAATGTTTTGTTGTTATAGGTGCTGAATACCTTGTGATTCAAAGACGATGTGAAGCCTACCAACCATCTCTATGATGCGTACCGAATCTCATTAAACATAGTTTGAAAAATTCTGTTTTCATTAAAATGGTATCTTATCCCCAAAAGTGTGGTGGGCACCAGGAAATCGACTTTGAGGCGCTGGTGATCCATTCAAGTTGTGACAATGTGGGAACTTATGTGGTGGTGGTAAAGAAGTCAATTAAAGTTGTTGGTAAGTGATAGGGTGGTAGTAAAGAAGTCAATTTAAGTTGTTGGTACAATGATGCCATGGAATCAACCATTAAATTAGTTGGTTCAGAAAGACTTTTCATTGATATAGATGTTTTTTTTAATGATTAGTCACATTTTAAAAAATTTGAAAATTATAAGGTTAAATTGGAGATTCAAATCCAATGTGATCGCTCTAATCCATTGATACTTAGATATGTAAATTGTTGGTTAAATTTGTTGATCTATACATTGCAAATTTGCTTCTCTTTTTCATAGTTTTTGCTCATTTTCAAGGCACCGTCTAATTAGTGGAAAAGCCTCATTATAGTGAAGACCATGGACTTAGGAGAAGCCATTTGCTATTAGCCTTGCCTTAGATTTCACAGATCAACTACAAATTTGGTCTTGAAGATCCACTTACACCTTACCAATTTTCTACTTGGGAGAGCTTGGGGAGCTTGACTAGCTAGCAAGTTTTAACAGTACAAGCTATGGTAAGTATCTGGAGATAAAAATTTCAAGCACCCGTCATTGGTGCATATATAGAAAAATTTAAGTTTGAATGGATATTGTGTTTTATTCCATGTGGAATGCCCAGCCCCTATACCTCTCTTTTTCTCTCTACGTGCATTCCAGCCCCTATACCTCTCTTTTTCTCGCTATGCATACAAGGTCATCTTAGTTTTTTCACGAGAAAACCCACTACTATTAACGATGCCACTAGATAAAACAAAATATTTTAAAATTTATCATATAGTGGACATCATTTTTCAATGGTTTTCAACTCTTACTGTTCATCCTATTTTCCGCAAGATTGCAATCATATATGTGCTTCATTTTCCAATCGAAATCGTGACAAACCCAGGACCAATAATGCACAGACCCACTTGTAGAACATATTATAAGTTCATATTTCCTGATCTCCAGCCTCCTGCATTATGAATGAGAGCAGAGACTTAGCTCGGGTGCCAATGGATGCAAAGCAAACCATTCTACGTCATACCAGAAATATGTTTATTGCATGAAAATTTGCCGGCATGATCCTGCGATTTCCGCAACGACAATCATGGCGGCCATTTGCTAGAATATAGCTTGCTTGGGTTCCATCCCACACGGTCTCTAGTGACTTGCTAACCGTCGAGATAACACATTGGTAGAATATAGTGAGTAGTCAAAACTATGCATGCAACACATTGGTAGAATATAGTGAGTAGTCAAAACTATGCATGCAACACATTGGTTCTCTGTAAGCCGCTTCCTCTCTTACATCACAGTCTCTAGTGACTTGCTAGTATGTCTCTGGGTAATAAATGCCCAGAGAATTCAATGATTCTCCTTGTTGTATCAACAATCATGATTCTCCTTGTTACATCAACAATCATTATGTGTCATGGTGGCAGGCCTCTAAATTGGTATGTTTCCCTGAAATTGCAATTTGTCTGTTGTCGAATTCTCATAAGTCAGGAATTTCCGCCGAAGTGGTCATGATCATCACAAGTGGTCATGAGCAAGACCTAAAATCTTTCCTCCCAAAATTGGGGAGGTAACACGTTCAACTCTCTTAAATCCCCTTATGATGAGGCAAACTTGTTAAATAATAAAACAAAATAAATCAAATCATAATCTATTATGTATAATTATAAATTTTGAAAATGTTTCAAATAACTTTAGCGTAAAATAATTAAATCTAATTATAGTTAACAAATACTTTTTAAAATTAAATATTAGAGTGTGTTTTCACTTACTTTTATGATATTAGTACACGTTCTTATGGTTTTTTAATTTTTATGATATAATTACACTTTTTATGGTTTTTTTATATGATATTAAATTGAAATAGTCTGATAAAATAATTAAAATAGTTAAATCTTATTATAGTTAACAAATTAAATATTAGAGTGTGTTTTCACTTACTTTTAGGATATAATTACACGTTTTTATGGTTTTGTTTACTTTTATGATATAATTACATTTTTTTATGGTTTTTTATATGATATTAAATTGAAATAGTTTGTTTGTTTGGATTTGTTTTTTTTTATGGGTTTTTATAGTAGTACCTAAAATGGGGTGGGTGTGGTTTGATAAAACTAGACTTGCTATATGTACGATTTTGTGAGAGTTGAAATTGAAAATCACTTTATTATAAAATGTTTTGTTTACACTTATATTAGATTAGAGTTTCATAATATTTTCTTCACCTCTAACCTAAGCAAATCAATTAATTTATGTCTTATATTTTCTCTTAAGGTTTGATATACTAAATTTGATCTCAGAAGATGTTAAAGATCATCATCATTATCATCATTATTTAACATAAATATGATTTATTATTATTATTATTATTTAAATAAATATA
Organism: Larix kaempferi; assembly: GCA_027924585.1. Classification (NCBI taxonomy): domain Eukaryota; kingdom Viridiplantae; phylum Streptophyta; class Pinopsida; order Pinales; family Pinaceae; genus Larix; species Larix kaempferi. The sequence continues at coordinate 8,276,372 of BSBM01000255.1, forward strand.
TATTATAAAAAATTAATTATAAAATAAGATAATAAACTAATTTTTCTTATTTAAGAATTCGTTAAGATAGATATCAAAATACTACTCAATCAATCTAAATATGGCATTCCACCTTAAAAAAAAATTAGGCTTTCTTAAAATATTGTTCTATTAAAACTTTATTAATAAAACCAGATACAAACTTTATAACAATTAACATTATTTAAATATTTGTAATATATATATATATATATATATATATATATATATAATATATTTTGACATATTTAAATATATTTATAAAAATAACATCAAATTTGGTTTATTGAATCTTAAGAGAAAAAACAAGAAATAAATTAATAAAAACTAGATACACAACTTCATACTTTCTCTTAGATTGCTCGGTTTTCACTCACATTAGATCTCAATTTCAACATCTTTTCTCCAATATTAACCTTTTCTAACGTTCTAGATCCCCAAAACTATAGCGAGCTAGGGACACTCCTCTGAAAGCTCTTTGAGCATAGAAATAGTATTTTAAAGAAAACCAAATAATCTCTATCTTCTTAAAATCCAATAGACCAAGATTGGTTTCAGTGAATGTTAAAGACCATCATCATCAACAATTAATATCATTTAAATATTTATAATAAATAATAATTAAATATATATATAGATATACTTTAACATATTCAAATATATTTGAAAAAATATAATATACTTTTCAATTAGTCTAATAAGACCAAATTTGGTTTATTGAACCTTAAGATAAAAGACAAGAAATAAATTATTTGATTTGCTTTAAAATATTGTTCCTATGCTCAAAAGGCATAAAGATAAACATTCTTAACTCACCATAGTTTTGAGGAGTTAGACGGTTAGAGAAGTCAGTATTGGAGCAAAGATTATGGAATTGAGATCTAATGTCAGTGTACGCAAGGGGAGAAAGTGATTCTCATCATCAATGCTCATAGACTCGTGGAAATGGAAAACCCTTTCTTCCCAAGGCGTTTTAGGAATTTTCCAACATCCTCTTTCACTATGGAGCTCTTGAGAGTTCGCTATGATTTTGACAATATTAATTTTCTTCTTTGAACTAGTCAAAACAGAGAGACAATTTGATCCTCTAGATTAGGGCTAATGACCTCCTTATAGTATCATAATCGTATTTTAACTCTAAGTCCTTCTCACACCGCATTTTCTTTTTAAACTTAGAAGTAATAATATTCTTAATGTTATATATATTTTGCAAAGTGGCAATTTCAACAATCTCCTGATGGATTAACCAAGTCATGGCATCATTATGCCACCCCCGCTTAAGGCACAGGTTTTGGATGGAATTTACAACAATTTTAGGTAGTCGATGGTCTCCTATATTGTTTATCACGTGCTTATACACCAGGTACCTAGCATAACCATGCTCTCGATAGGAGAGAGTCCAACTTCTAAGAGGAGAATATGATAGGGTGTATTGCTTTTAATTTTAAGGTTATAAGTGATAAAACACTTCTAGATTTCTTCAATTTTCTCCAAGATTCTATGGAGATGTTGCAACCCCAACTTCACATCCATACAAGATAATATGAGTGATGAACATTTTAAAGAGGAACTTCCTTTTATCCCACAACACAAGGTTTGTCAATTTGCAGTTGTTTTCAATATCGAAGTAAGCTTTCCACCATCCATTAATCATTTTTCAATGCTATAGTTCCAATTGAGTTTGTGATATATATAATATCAAAGATATTTGTAAGAAGTTATTTCATCCCAGGTTTCTATTGTCATACACAAAATTAGTGTAAGTGTCCTTATTGGATTTGATAATCATAATTTTTGTTTTGTGGATGACAAAAATCATATCCAATAAAATGTTTAGATAATTGAAATATTGAAGTTTAATGAAATTAATAATAATAAATTTTAATTATTAAAAATTAATTTTAATAAAATTATTAATAATAAATTTTAATTAAATGAGAATTTTTTTATTTTATATATATATATATATATATATATATAAATAACACATTATTACAATTTTATTTTTAATATCTATCTATCTATCTATCTATCTATCTATCTATATATATATATATTTCACTTTGATTAAAAAATCACAAATTTATAACTCTATTTTAAGGTAAATATTTTGAGACAAAACCATTACGACAATATATTTATTATGAGTATAATTCTATTTTGAGTTCTAAATCATTTTATTTTTAATATATATATATCACTTTGATAAAAAAATCAAAAAATTATAACTCTTTTTTAAGGTAAATATTTTTGGACAAAACCATTACAGCAATACATTTATTATGAGTATAGTTCTATTTTGAGTTCTAAATCATCTTTTTTTCTGCACGAAAAAAAACATACTATTGATATTCATACTGGTGAATCAAATAGTACATGATATGATCAAGAGTAAGATCAGAGATAACACTGTCACCCAAGGAATGTGCCCTTTGTCAAGAGCTCCCCCCATACAAAAATATCAAAATATTACATCATCCAAAATCCAAAGAAAGAATAGCAAACAGATACTAATCCAGAAAATACATATGTCCAGAATCAATCAGCTGGTTATCAAAGAACTGATCCCAAAATAAGTAGCCACCGTCACAATCCAATACTACTTTCAATAGCAAATCATCCTGGGAGTTATGCTCTCGATAAATATGAGCTAATGTGACAGAGAGAAACAAACCAAGCTTAGATTTATTACGCTGACACCAGTAAGCCAAATCCAGAACATTCAAAGCATACTCACCTTGAGCCCATTTAATAGTGACTCTTGAGTCACCAAAAATCTTAACTTTTCCAAGACCAAACAGATTGGCCACACACCACACACCATAATGCCAAGATTTATGCCTTCATGTTGGAGCCCCTTCCACAATTCATCCTAAGAGTAAAAAAATGATTAAAATTGAGATGAATAACCCCTCCAGCACCACAGACTCCCAAATTTGCCGCACCATCAAAGAAGAGGATGGGATCATCAAACCTGAAATGAGAAATCCCAATATTACGTAGGCCTGGATCTTTTTGATCTGTCTGATAATTCAAATATTAACTAAGTACAGAGTTGAAAGCACCTTCCAGATTTGCAGAGATCTCTTCAAAAGTCACCTTGTTTTGCATCCACCAAACAGTCCAACACACAAAGATGGGTAAGGTGGCATGTGTTTTAAAGTCCCCAAGCCATGACTTCAAGGAAGAGTCCACATTTCCCCTACCCCATCTTCCGGCAATACCAAGGGTAGAATAAAATTTCTCCCAAAGACTACATGTAAACGAGCATTCCATAAATAAATGCATAGTCGATTCTAAAGAACATTTGCATAAGATACACCAACTCGGTCCTTTCCAACCCATCAAAATGAGATTGTTCCAGGTTTTCAATCTATCCATCAACAGGAACCAAGTGAAGCACTTATGTTTCTGCGGAATAGACCATTTCCAAATGACCTGATACCACCATTGAACTGGAAAAATACACCGTCTCTTGATAATACACTTGTATGCAGAGCTAGCCGTTACTTGACCCGAAGTCGAATTTCCATCCCATACGAGCTCATCCCTTTCCTGATTGATACGTATCCCCGCAAAATTCAGAGCACGAAGGTAAGAATACCACTCATCAGCAACATCACGGGACAAATGAAGATCAGCAGAATCCCGCCAGTAACCCATACGGTTATCTTTGACAATAGAATTTAATGTAATCACCCTGGCAGCTTGCAATTTAACTAAAAGATCAGAAGATAATTGATACTCAGCAGATAGACCCATAATAGGATCGATACCAATGGAAACTTCCCGACCATTCCCAATCTTCCAACATAACTCTAAAGCTAGCCAACAGGATACTTTCAAAAAACCGTTCCATATCGGGGAGACCCCCCTAACCAACTTTCGAGGATTCCTTAACCAGTGAGAGATCTCACACTTAATATATATTCCATGAATAACTTTTGACCAAAGTGAGTAACCTGTAATCACGCTCCAAAAAATCTTCAACCGGAGAGCTTCACTAAAAGCAGTGAAATCCAAAATTCCCCAACCACCAGAAATAATCGGAATTGAGATCTTCTCCCATCCAACCATCGTTAAGCAGGATTTTTTTAATCCCCCAATCCAAATAAAATTAAACAATAATCTTCTTAAAGAGTTAATAACAGAGCATGGAATAGGAAGTAATGAAAACTAGTAAACCAGAGTTCCAACAAGCACTGATTTTGCCAATGTGAGCTTACCCCCAATGGACAGTAGTCGATATGTCCAATAGGAAATCCGAGCTTCAAACTTCTTAAACAGCCAATGCCAATCCTGGATAAGATAACCATTTGGCTTGAGTCTGAATCCAAGGTAAGTAAAGCCATCAATAAGTTCGAGACACTGATAAGGCAAAAAAGCCTGGATATCCAAAATCCGAGACCCTTCCACCAAGTTTCCATAGAGGCAAGACTTTCTCAAACTAACCCGCATACCAAAGGCCTTACAAAATAAATCTATAATACCTTTATAGACTCTCCAGTCTTCAACCAAATCATTAAAGCCTAATTTAGTTCATCATTAAAGCCTACTATTTTGTTTTTCATCACACTTTGTCAAGGTGTTGTATTAAAATTAGATGAAAGATTGACTCCCCTTATGGCGCTGGTAAGGGTTTCGACGGATTTGTGTTCTAGGTTTTTGCAGGGTGGGACTGTATCCACCAGTTGTCGCTGAATATTTGGTAGGACCGACATGGAGTCAAGTTGGTTCACTATGAACCAATCTAGTACCATCCATGTATAAAAATAAGTGGAAAGTGTCACGTACATGTCTTACTATTTATTTGCTATTTCTGGTAGTGATTTCTCAGTCCTGCTACTTTTGGGGATATCTATAAGAAAGTCTTATATTAAATTTACCATATAAGTCTTTAATTGACACTATCATCTGAGATTTGACACATTGGATTGTTGTGATCTTCTTATCACTCCTTACCAATGTGATTGTAAGGATTCTTTGATGGTGAAGTCCATAATTTTAAGTCTTCTCCTCATTCTCATGCCTTTTGGTAAGACAATAAGGAGGGCAGTGGCCTGCATCAGCATGGAAAACAGTTTCAACATAGAGGTAGATACATTAATTTTTTCATTAAATAACTAAAATTTCATGCCAATGACTATGAATTCACCGAATCGTGGATTGTAAAAAACACATGAAATTTTAGAGCCTTGAGCTTTTAATTACTCATGTATCTACAATTTTCGCAAATTGAGCCATTAACAAACTTCTTTTGTTGTTCTGGTTCAATTTAAAAGTTAGATTGTTGAGACTCAAACATGCAGCAAGTCGCAAGGCTCTAGTTGACTTAGACTTGATTCCATTTCCCCTCCTTCCCATACCTGTATGTTGTCGTGACAAGTGTTGAACAACAAAATTTGATGCCCAGGCCCCTATGATGCAAGCGTTGCTAACTTGCTTGGTATGGAGGATTTTTTTTTTTTTTAAATTTAGCTATGTATTACTTTTTCTTAGGTGCCTATTGTTCATCATTCTTACACCTCTCAAGATTGGAAGATTGCCCTCTCTCCAGTTTGAATTAAGGTTTTGGTTGGTTTTATATGTATATTTTGGTTGTAGGTTTATTATAGCCTTTTTTGCTTAGTGGCTTCTTTTTGTACATAGTTAACAGTAAGTAATTTTCTCATGGTCCTAGTTTTATTTTAAGACTATATCTAGTTACAACTTCTTGCACTATGCATAAGATCATGCAGATTGCATAGTCTAAGTAGTTTTCTATATAATGAAGTGTGGTCTAACCAAGAAAAATACAACAAAATAGTTATTATTTTAATGAACAGTAAAATTAATGTTACATATATGTCAAATTGATGTGTTCAAATTCAGTTTTATTGAAAATATACCATTTTATCATGTAGATATTAAGGAGTGCTCAATTGTTTAAGATTGTAAAAATTTGGATGGACAATACTATAATGTATAGAAAACCCGATATATATATATATATATATATTTATTTTAGACATACTTAGAGCTGGGTGACCTCTTATAGAAAAAGATTGACTTAAGTCGAATGATAGAGAAGATTGGAACGCATTATACAACCTCCGCATGACCAAGTTTAAGTGTTTTTTTATGTTTTTTAAACTGTATTTAGGTTTCGGCATTCGACACTCCAACTAGGATAGTTTTGGATTGAGTATGATAAAAGTTGCATGGTTTTCCCCTCTTATGATAATACGGTGTGTGTGGCAAGAAGAAAGTTTAAAACGATGATTGGGTAGGAACGTTTTTTTTGTAACATAGTGAAAAGAATATTACATTTATGTTTCATTAAAAGTAAGTATAATAATTGTTGAAAGGAAAATAAGGTGACCTGTTATATATATATATATCTATATATATAAAAAGTAAGTATAATAATTGTTGAAAGGAAAATAAGGTGACCTGTTATATATATATATATATATATATATATATATATATATATATATATATATAATGTTATCATATGAGATATCTAGATTAAATTATATATATACTTTTGTTGTAGAAGGTAAAGGACTAGTCCTTCCTTATGGTAACTTGTATGCGTTATGATTGTCTCATATTCACAAGCCAACTTTGGAGTTCTTTTGGAAACCCTTCTAATATACTACAATAACTTCTATTGTATCGAAATTATAACTACAAATGATTGTAAACCGAAGTTTGATGTATAGGAGGTGTAATCTTTGTGTAACCCTAGCTTTTGCATGTTTTTTTACTTACTTAATATATAAAGTTATAGTTAGGTTGAATGAACCAAAGGGCTTTATAACTTAACCGAAAAATTTAGAATATATAGGGAATATATAGATTAAGTGAAATATTACTTTAAGACCCTCTCATCTTAAAAAGAAGGGTAAGCTTTAGTTTTTCTTCTAATTTATATAAATGAGGAAGGGGATAGTTTGAATGATTTTACTTTTCTGCTATATAATATTGGGATCAACTATTTGCTTAAAGATGTCCATTTTGATACTTAAAGAACTTGTTTAACTCTATAATAAGATGTGAATCTAGAGCGAAGATTATTCTATTTAACTTACTAAATTTATATTTGAGTAAGGTTTAAAGTACATATACTTGTGTATTCAAGTATAGATATATATACAAGGGATAATGGGATAATGATTGGAAGAAAATTTGGAAGTCTCACATATATTTCATTTTTATAAAAGGGATTTGATTGTATCCTTACTACTCTAGCTAAAAGGTATATGTCCTTAGGACATAGTGAGTTATTAAAGACTAGATTAATATTAAGATAGGTATGGTCTATAAATGCTTATAAAAGGGTCTTTAATAGTAGGAAGGGTAGACTTATGGGCTGGTGCAAGCTAATGCTGGCCATTCATGATACGTTAGTCGCAATGGACTTCTGGAAAAACAAAAATGTGAACGTCAAAAATCAATATTAGAGCTACCTACACAACTTTTTGGAATATGGCGCAAGAAGATCAAATGTAGAAAATCAGATTACCTTCTGGAATATATAAATATTATTTATGGAAATTAAGTATAACTCCCAAAAAATGGGGTTCTCCTAAGGTTGGTATGTTATTTTTTTAAGAAAATATAATGAATATGTTTGCGTTAGCCCTCTGGTTCGGTATTCAAATGGTGGATTTTTGTTAAAAAAATTATATACAGTCGTACATAACAGGCCGTTCTAGTGCGGCGTTATTTTTCCATATTTATTTATGTTAATTTTAATTTTTTTTTTAATTAAGGAAGTCATCCCATCCCTAAAATGATTAGGCCAAGTGTTAGCCCTCGATATCATGGTCTTAACCTAATCAATCAACAAATTTTTTTTTTAGGATGTATGTTTTTGTGTGTACTTGAGTGGGTTCTTTTCCGTTTTCAAAATAGGTGAGCCAATAAAAAGTTATACACAGAAGAAATAACCTACTCTTTGTGTAAGATTGATGTTAGTGCAAATTGAAATTAACTAAAAAATAGGAACAAATAATAGTTTTAATAAAAAATTACATATTCGAAATTTGCACACATAGTTCTACAAGTGTGTGCAATTTCATTAGCAGTGGACAAGTGTAGCACACGCAGAATCATGCTCGAAACAGAAGAAGTTATAGAATAGGATGTATTTTGTTATAAGATGTATTTTTTTATATTATTATATGTATTTTGGCAACCCGAACCTAAAACCATAGTAGCCAAGACATCCACCACGTTGGTGGGAAACGAAATACCCGCCAAAATTTAAAAACTAAACTTGCGCGTGCACGTGTATTTAAAAAGCGCGTACGCACAAAATGGCGTGCACACGTCCAAATGCGCGTACGGGTCCAAATGCGCACACACGCAAAATGGCACATGCGCGTTGTTTTTACTAAAGTTTGAAACTTTCCATAGTGATTAAATAATTTTATAAAATATATATATTTTTAATAATTAATAATGTTTTAAATTGAATTAAATTAAATTTATATGATGATGATGAGGAGGAGGATGGGGATGATGACAATGATGTTGATGATGATGATGGGGATGATGACGATGATGTTGATGATGATGATGGGGATGATGACGATGATGTTGATGATGATGATGATGAGGA
>BSBM01000255.1:8287500-8397500 GCA_027924585.1 Larix kaempferi
ATGACGAAGATGATGATGATCATGATGATGAAGGTGATGGATGATGATGATGATGAAGATGATGATGATGACGTTGATGATGATGATGATGATGAAGATGATGGCCAAGATGATGATGGTGATGATGGTGATGATGATGAGGATGGGGATGATGACGAGGAAGTGGGGGATAACGATGATGATGACTATGGAAACGATGATGATGACGATGATGAGGATGATGATGATGAGGATGATGATGACGAAGATGATTATGATGATGAGGAGGAGGAGGAGTAGGATTATGAGGATGATGATGGTGATCATATTTGTCATCATCAACATCATCATCTTCATCTTCGTACTCATCTGCATCATCATCCATCATTAATGATGATGATGATGATGATGATGTCATCATTGATAGTGCTGATGATGATGAAGATGATCATGATCATGATGACGAAGATGATGGATGGTGATGAAGATGATGATGATGACGTTGATGACGATGATGATGATGATGGAGATGGCCAAGATGATGATGGTGATGATGATGAGGATGGGGATGATGATGAGGAAGTGGGGGATAACGATGATGACTATGGAAGCGATGATGATGATGTGGATGATAACGATGACGAGGATGATGATGATGAGGATGATGATGACGAAGATGATGATGAGGAGGATGATGATGGTGATCATATTCGTCTTCATCAACATCATCATCTTCATCTTCGTACTCATCTACATCATCATCCATCATCTTCATCATCATCATCATTGATAATGATGATGATGACGAAGATGATGATGATGATGAAGATGATGAAGAAGATGATGGATGATGATGATGCCGATGATGACGATGTTGATGATGAAGATGATGACCAAGATGATGTTGAGGAAGTGGGTGATAACGATGATGATGACGAGGATGATGACGATGACGAGGATGATGATGACGAGGATGATGACGATGACGAGGATGATGATGATGAGGATGATGATGATGATGCTGACGATGACGAAGATGATTATGAGGAGGAGGAGGAGGAGGAGGAGGAGGTTCCTTGCAGAGGGATAGTGTCATGGATTCTATGTGTTATTGATGACGTGTGAGGTCTAGAATTTTCAATTAAGTCCCAGGTGGAATTCAATTGAGCTCAATATGTTTCAATAAGATCTCGAGGAACCGGTTTTCATTCTTCGATGATGTTCAATGCTTTTCAACATATCCACGGTCTTGCATGGTAGGCTGAGGATGCATTCATGGCATTCGATCTTTACAAAAGATGTGTTTTGTCAAAATGAAATTCAATTTGCCTCTTTGATGAATCCTCCTCTACAAGGCTTCATTTATTGCATGAATGTCACAGACTCACAGAAACTCTGAACAACACTCAATGGCATGCAACTATAACCACAAACCAAGCAAAGGTTTATTTTATGCATTGATATAGAGAGGTGGAAGTAGGCAGACAATATGGAGAAACAATGAGTTAGAAAAAACATTTGGACCAAAGTACCACAATGCTTATTAATCAAATTTAAAAAAACAAGTTTTGGCTCAGGAATTGTGGTTTATCACCACGTTTCTCTTCGACACTCGCCATCAAAATATGTATAAAAATAACACATCTTTACATCCTCTTCCTTTTAAATCCTCATCGCATAGTAATAAATAAGGATTATTATGCATGCGCATCCTCACCTTACAATGTCAATTGGGTCCAGGTGCATAGACAACCATAAATTATCAAATGTGTCAAAGAGTAATCCTTCCAATAAAAATTAAGACCCACCCTTCAAACTTAATCATCGAGTCCAATTTATGCAAATATTTTCGAAGTGGGGGGAAGGTTTGGCATTAAAAACGTTGGGGAATAAATGGTTTATATGTTGTACAAGGGCGCGTGTGCGGGTTTGGGCGCGTGCATGTGTTTTAACACGTGTGCACGGCCTTGTTACTAGTTAAAAAAAAATAGAGCTCTCTGTTTCCCGGGAATTCTACCAAAATCACGGGTTTCACTTCTTCCATGGCTTTCAAGCTCTCACAGGTTTCTCATTGGCTCTCACGGGTTGATCTATTGGACACAAAATCACCCTTGGAATCTATCAAACATCTTCAGTGTTCTTGGAATCTAGTGGATTCCATTGCAAGTGGAGATCATGTCTATAGAGGTATGGCGAATTGTAAATGAGTCTTTTCATTCACAAGATTTGAGATGAGCCCATGCCTTTTCGTTTTTGTCATATTCCCACAACAATATCCATGCATAGACAACAATGAATTTGACAAGAAGATTTCCCAAGTTCACATCTAAAAAAAATCATATGAACACTAGACAAGATGAAGTATGCAACCTCCTCATTGTGTAATTAGTTCCCAAGTTAATTTTGTTCTTTTCACCTCATACTAGTTTGATAGTTTTTCGTGAGTTGAAGTTACCTTATTTGATGTAGAAAAACTATCAAACTATTGCCAAGGCATCTCTAGCCATCTCTGTTGTAGGGTGTTACTACCATAATTTTTATGAATTCATGGCCAGGCAAGACACTAGTTTCTCCTCTCTACACTTGACCAAACATCATCTATATTGATTGGAATTGTAAGGGATAATGATGTTTATTCGAACAAAAATAAACCAACATAGTCTGTAGTTGTATATGTTAATTTGTAAAGTGGTAAGATATGTTGGAATGTGTCAGGTTCATTGTATAATGGCACTAATATCTTATTTGTTGTGTTTTTTGCAGGGGTAGGCGTGATAGTTGTGTTAAAGAGACTTTTGGAGATGGGAAACTCACGAAACGCAAAAAAAAAAATAGAAGGAATCTTCCCATTGAAAAGGTCAATTAATTAAGAGAAAAGGCCAGGTTGGGAATGGAAAGATTGAGACATGGTCCTATCATTGCCCCAGATCCTGCCACTGATCCTAACACAGTTGTTGACATGAAAACCTCTTGTTCAGAACCATGGGTAAAGCGGTCGCATCCAATGGACCCAACTCAAATTCCAACATCAACACAACCTCCGACCAACAATCCATCAACGAGTCATTTTGAAGTTCCTCACGACACAAGAATTTTGGGAGATGTTGCATGTGTAGAGATGGACATACAAGCCTTGATTAATTTTCAATCTCCCCAAGAAGACCAATACCCTGTTGACCACACTCCCATTATGGCCCAATCTATGAATGAATCACCACAAAAAACAAGCTCCGGTATTCATGTCTCATGTCCACCCTCCCTACCTCGATTGTCCAGTGCAAGAACAAGAACTCCTCGACGTATTCATGTGGATGAGAGTGCTATGTCGGGGCTTGAAGGCAAGTTGCCAAAATGCACTATCGAATGGCAATGCAACAAAATTGTGAAAGAATATTTTGAATCCAAAGGTGATGCAGGTAAATGTCAATTATTGCTATGTTTGTTAAAGTCACGTTCTTTAGCTGTTGTTAGGAGAATTTTGGGAATAAAGATGGTTAAAAGTTCATAGTCCAAAAGTCATATTGTTAGAAATATCCAATCTGCATTTAATGCGATTGGGAAGAAGTCTCGTACAAAAGATCTTTGTGCAGCTCGTCGTGTTTTAGCGGAATCAATTGTAAGCAAGTCCACAAGGCAACGCTGCCTGCTATCACACACTTCTCACATACTCAAATTAAATAGAAAAATTATTAAAAAGTACTATGTTATAAGAGAAAATCTTGACACTTTGGGTGGAAATGATTGTTGGGCTTTTGTTGGTAGGTTTCCTCGTGCAGATAGGAAGCTAATTGATGCTGTTAAGGAGTTAGTACAAAATTTTTGGCATGATCACACTAGACCTTCATCAAACCAAAGAGATGTGCTAAAAGTGAGAAAAGGTTCTACTGAACGTGATCCCCATGTTAAACACTTCCTTGACACCACACAGACTGAACTCTATGAGAGATTCAGGAATAAACACACACAATTGAACCTTGGCCAAAGGTCCTTTGAGAAATGCAAACCATGGTATGTTCGTATATGCATTGATTGGAACACTTGTTGTTGTAGATACCACGTAGAATATGAATATTATTATGACACATATAAACATATATTTTGTGATTTGCATACTAACATTGTGCAGGGCTGCAATGAATCCATACTACCACCGAATGCATCAAGAGTCTTTATCCACAACATCATGTGTCCAAGGCCCGAAGGACAAAAGTATTATAAAAAATCGTGTCTATATGCGACATGTTCTATGTGCAGTGGGTTTTCTCTTTTGAACCGTTGCATTCATGAAAGCAAGGACACAAAATTTGGCATGATGGGTGTGGAGATGCAGAACTTCAAGTACGTGACCTATCAATTAGACAGTGTCAGAGAATGTAAAAGGATTGCATTGCTAAAGTCACAGGTACAAATGAATATTGCATATTTTTCATATTACACGTTCAACTTATGGCATATACATTTTTCCAAAAGCCACATTGTAATATTTCCCTTGTTTCCATGGTAACAGGTACTGGTATGTGACTTCTTGACGAAATTCAACATGTGCATGTAGCGCGATGGCAAGATGAGCAGTACAGAAAATGCAGGGACACATTTCCCATTGGAACCATAGTGTCAATTGTGGATTTTGCAGAAAATTACACCCTTCGGCCACAAAATGAAATCCAGAGTCAATACTACCATTCAGACCAAGTCAGCATCATGGTACATATTATGTATAGGCATGGGCCAGAGAGCAACAATGACAAGAGGATAATACTGAAGGAGACAAAATTTTACATAAGTGATGATAGAACCCATGATTTGCATTATGTGCAACATTGTTTTCAAATTTTCTATGATCAGTTGAAGGAGAGAGATATACAGATGGATCGGCATTGGATATGGTCAGATGGTTGTGCGAGCCAGTTCAAAAATGCCCGAGTATTCCAATGGATGAGTACTTTGCATAAGACTTGCAATGTGTCACATATCTGGAACTATTTTGAGACCGAACACGGCAAAGGCGAGCATGATGGGGTTGGTGCATGCATCAAGACCGCACTACGAAGGGAAGAGATGAGGTTTGACAAGGAACCTCATATCCAAGATGCAGAATCCATAGTTCAATGGTGCTCCACAACAATGTCAGAACGAGCAAGAGATCAACAAACATCATCGGTGGCAAGATGTGTGGCGAGAAATCTTTGGCTAGTGGTTGACATAGATCGATCGTGTTCCTGTAGTTGCAGCACAGTACAAGGAACACGTGGATTTCATTCAGTTTGAAGCTCAAACAACCACTTATTTGAAATATGGACGCGAAAGCTTGCATGCTTTTGCAACCCTTGCAGCAGCGACGAATGGGATGAATGCGAATGCATGGACTGGGTTGAAGAATGGGGTCGTGTGTCACTTGCAGTAGACCAACGTGCAGTTGTTGAAACAACCCAGTTATAGGAGGGCCAATCAGCGATTTCTACAGACTATGACCATATCTCAGATCTTGTACAACTAGGACACATATACGCAGTTGTTGCACTGAAAGACAATGAATGGGCCGTGGATTATTGGTTGGAACGGTGCATCCAAGGTAAGAAAACCCTCTACAGATCATTAATTGATGATGAAGGAATTGAATTTCCTACTGGCTCGATGGTGGTTAAGGGGGAATATCTTACACTAGATGGGAAGTCAAGAAAGACTAGCGGGCATGTATTCATGGATTACAGACTACGTTCAGTGGTGTATCACTTCACAAACTTGATCGTTGGAACAAACATCCATCTTCAGACAATGTCAAGCAATAGCTCAACCAAGGTACGCTACTACCTGCCTCATTCAGAGCACGAGAGATTGATGCAAACAATTAGCAATAGAGAGGATCCAGATGGATTTATTGAATGAGGCCAGTCAACTTTACATAAGAGAAAGAATTGCATCAAAGAATGTTATGTTCTACATCGAGGTATGTGTAGTTTTATGTTATTTCATTGGTACATGCATTTTTTGTTGATACATACACACATACATGTCTTTGCCTATGTTTTTTATTTTTCCTATATGTATTAAACTGTTCCATGCTTCTCTTTTATGTTGAATAAAATGGTGATGTGATTTGGATCAAATTTGAGTAAATTGAGTTAGTATTGTCTTAAATATATCTATTTATGTTTGTATCATTTGAAGATAGTGGTTTTGATAGGTTCTCAAGATTAGAATTACCTAGGTTTTAGGAAATTTTTTGAAGTACATAGTCTATTACAATGGTCTTGAAAATTTAACTTGGTAGATGAAACCTTCTAGGAATCCATGTATGGATAGAAGGGTCTTCCACTTGGGGTAGGGAGTTATCATAAGGTTTCAAGGGTGGTATTTTTGAGATCTATACTTGAGAGGGACTTGTCATCATCATAGATAACCACTTAAAGGGACTTGTCATCATCATCACCAACATCATCTCTAGGCTCCTCATCAACATCTCCATCATCATCATCTTCTTCATCATCACCATCACCATCACCACCATCGTCAACGTCTTCATCATCGCCACCATCGTCAACGTATTCATCATCGCCACCATCTTCATCATCATCATTAACTCTAACTCTAACCCTAATTCAATTTCCTTCTATAAATCTAGCCCCAACCCTCACCCAAACCCTATCACTAATCCATCTTTTTCATCATCGCCATCACCATCACCATCACCATCACCATCACCGTCACCATCACCATTGCAGAGTTGGCCCTCATGTGCAAAAATTGCACACTCCCTCACTGAGAAAAACCCTGGTTTCCAAGATGGACGTACAAGATGGCACCGGGGACATGGGACCGGAGGAGAGGGGCGGCCCTGGCACTATCCCGACATCCTGAATCCAACGGATTCAACGGTTCGTCGATCAGAGCCACGGTCGTCATTCTATGGCTTGTTCCGTCTCGCATCCAAAAGGCCTTCACAGACACCTGTTGGATACCTTCCGGGGGCATAGAAGTCCAATTGTGCAGCAAAACCGGGCTTCGGGGAGTCCTGCAGGTGTGTCTAGGCAGGTTCCTTCTAGGAATGCTGGCTGTAAGTGCCCGACGGACGATATTGCAGAGTTGACCCCCGTGTGAAAAGATTACACACTCCTTGACTGAGCAAAACCCTAGTTTCCAAGATGGACGTTCAAGATGGCACCAGGACCATGGGACAAGAGGAGAGGGGTTCCCTTGGCACTATCCTGACGTCTTGAATCCAACAAAGTCAACGGTTTGTCAATCGGAGCCACGATCATCATTCTATGGCTCGTTCCGTCTCGCATCCAAAAGGCCTTTAGGGACACCTGTTGGATACCTGCCGGGGGCATAGAAGTCCAACCGTGCAGCAAAAATGGGCTCCGGGGAGTCCTGCAGGTGTGTCTAGGCAAGTTCCAGCTGGGAACGATGGCTGTAAGTGCCCGGTGGAAGATTTTGTAGAGTTGACCCCCGTGTGCAAAAATTGCACACTCCCTCATTAAGCAAAACCCTAGTTTCCAAAATGAACATTCAAGATGGTACTTGGGCAACAGGACCTGAGGAGAGGGGCATCCTTGACACTATCCCGGTGTCCTGAATCCAACGGAGTCGACGGTTCATCAATCGGATCCACAGTCGTCATTATATGACTCGTTCCATCTCGCATCCAAAAGGCCTTCAGGGACACCTACTGGATACCTGCCGGGGGCATAGAAATCCAACCGTGCAGCAAAACCGGGTTTTGGGGAGTCATGTAGGTGTGTCTAGGTAGGTTCCAGTTGGGAACGCTAGCCATAAGTACCCGCTGGACGATTTTCCAAAGTTGACCCCAATGTGAGGGCCATCCAAGATTGCTCAAGGGGGCCATTTCTTGTCCAGAGGCCCCTGGGCATGTGTGGCCACCGTGGACAGGTCCACTGTGGCCACGTGGACCTGTGGGGTCATCGAAATCCAAGTCCGCTCACCAGTTTGGGTTCCGTGGCCTCAGGGCAAATCCTGCAGGTGTCCCTGAACGGCCCCGGGGTGCCCAACTAGAATGCCCGTGCCACCCAGACCGTGGCTCGGTTCGTGAATCCGTCGACTTCGATGGGTCCGGGATCACATTTTTCAGCTAGGGGACCCCCCATGGCATCCCTTGAAGACCCGAAAGTGGTGCCAACGAGCCATCTCTGGAGCTAGGGTTTTTCTCAATGATGGCCATTCCAGATTCACTCAAGGGGGCCATTTCTCGTCCAGATGCCCCCGGGCATGCATGGCCACCATGGACAGGTCCATAATGGCCATGTGGACCTATGCGGGCCGACGAAATCCAAGTCCACTCACCGGTTTGGGTTCTGTGGCCCCGGGGAAAATCCTCCAGGTGTCCCTGAACGACCCCGGGGTGCCCGACTAGAATTCCAGTGGCACTCGGACCGTGGCTCGGTTCACGAATCTGTCGACTCCGGCGGGTTCGGGACGGTAGGTTTCAGCTAGGGGACCCCCCACACCATCCCCTGGAGACTCGGAAGCAGTGCCAACGAGCCATCTCTGGAGCTAGGGTTTTGCTCAGTGATGGCCATTCCATATTCGCTCAAGGGGGCCATTTCTCGTCCGGAGGCCCCCGGGCATGCGTGGCCACCGTGGACAAGTCCACAATGGCCATATGGACCTATGGGGGCCGATGGAATCCAAGTCCGCTTGTCGGTTTCGGTTCCGTGGCCCCGAGGAAAATCCTCTAGGTGTCCCTGAATGGCCCTAGGGTGCCTGACTAGAATGTTCGTAGCACCCGGACCGTGGCTCGGTTCGCAAATCCGTCGACTTCGGCACGTCCGGGACGGCGGGTTTCAGCTAGGGCCCCCCCCACAACGTTCCCTGAAGACCCAGAAGCGGTGCTAATGGGCCATCCCCGGAGCTAGGGTTTTGCTCAGTGAAGGCCATTCCGGATTCGCTCAAGGGGGCCATTTTTCGTCCGGAGGCAGAAGAAGATCAATTTTCGACAAAACAATGTAGTTAGCAGAAGAAGATCAATTTTCGACAAAACAATGTATTTATTACATGTGGAGGCAATGGTTTCCCATGGAAAATGAGTGTAGGGTTGAGTAGAGGAAAGATGTTGGGAAATGGGCTATTACATTAGCTTTTCTGATGGGAAAGCAGTTTACAGAAGGAAATATGGCGGCTGTAGGTATATATGTTTTTTTTTCCGACGAAAATAGGATTTCCCTCGGAAGAAAAGCGTATATACCTACAGCCATCAAAGCAAAGATACCTACAGCCACCCATCGGAAAAGCCAATTTAATAGCCCATTTCCCAACATCTTTCCTCTGCTCAACCCTACACTCGTTTTCCACGGGAAACCACTACCTCCACATGTAATAACTACATTGTCTTGTCGAAAATTGATCTTCTTCTGCTAACTACATTGTTTTGTCGAAAATCAATCTTCTTCTGCCTCCGGATGAGAAATGCCCCCCTTGAGCGAATCTGGAATGGCAGAGGAAACCGAGGAAATAGTTGTGCCACCCGAATGATTTCCTCGATAGTAACCTACTCACTGCCCCTAAAAATATTTCAGAAATGATTGACTCCAGCCTCAGCCATGCCTTCAAAAGTATGTTGGGGCTCACCCAACTGATTTTCCAGGCTCCAAATAGTATTGGATGAGCGCCTACCTTTCGCATAAGCATGAAAAAACTTAGAATTTTCGTCACAACTTTCCAGCCAAATGGGCCTACTCTTCAACCTCCAAGTCTCCTCTTTTTCAAGTAGAATAGAATTCTTGCGCCCTTCCAACCAAACCAATGAGTCCTTTGATACCTGGTTCAAAAACCCCCTTCCGTCATCAGCATAGAGTAGTGACAGCTCTCCTTCAATCTTTTTAAGTTCAAAATCCTCCCGTTGCCTTTTCTCAAAGGCCCACTGCTTAATGGTTTTTGGTTTTCTTCAATCTATTGATGTTTGCGGAAAACTGAAAAGCCGCAGAGCAGGGGGCCTCCTCACTGAAAGGGATCCAAACCGATTTTACCACAT
Source organism: Larix kaempferi (assembly GCA_027924585.1). Classification (NCBI taxonomy): domain Eukaryota; kingdom Viridiplantae; phylum Streptophyta; class Pinopsida; order Pinales; family Pinaceae; genus Larix; species Larix kaempferi. Next base: position 8,297,468 of record BSBM01000255.1, read on the forward strand.
AAAAAAAAGTTGGATCCTTCAGCCAACCCTTGTTAAACTTTAGTGGACTAGGAGGATTACAGGGTCCATCCAGGATTTCTAAGAAAATAGGAAAGTGATTAGAACATCCACCACAACCCACCCACTACTTCAAATGAAAGAACCTATCCACCAGAAGTTCTGCCAACAGAAACTTGTTCAATCGTTTGGCCACCCAGCTATCACCAACTCAGTTATTCCTCCAAGTAGGACGAATACGAACTGGTTCCAAATCAATCAAATTCTTCTCAACCAACTTCATAGTAAAGTAATCCGCAAGAGCATCAATTTGAGCATGAGGACCCCAGACTTCCGCATGTCCCAAAGAGAAATTCAAGTCTCCACCAAGAGTGAATCCCAGAAGGGGATACGCTCAAGATACATCCCATAGACATTAATAGCCTCAAATTCACCCACAATGTCTAAAGCCGAAAAAGTCCCACCTAAAATAGACTCCATCCCCCACATATTAGTAACATTAACCCTCGCTTCGTTCCATCCCATTTCCAATCCCCCAGACCGACTCCTACCATACGAGGCCTCAAAATTCCATCCCGAAAACCAACTTTTCAACCAAGAAGCAACAACATCCCCATCACCGATCGTCTCTTGTAGCAAAATTATATCAGGGTGTTCAAGATTGACCACCCTTCGCAGTGCTGATTTTTTAGGGGGACCAGTAAGACCCCTAGAGTTAAAAGACATAATCTTCATTTTCTACCTTTTTTCTGGGCTCGCACCACTCTAAGTGCTCGTTCAATAGAAAGTCGTTTCCCTTCCAACACGTTAGTGCAAGCTTTAGTCCGTGCCTTAGAGATGAAAGATTGACGACCCCTGCCTTTTGTGCGTTTCACCTTTATCTTCCCAAGACCTCCCGAGGATATTTTAGTCGAGGAGCGAAGAAAATATAAGACCTAGAGGATTCAGGGGGTGAAGTGGGAGGGGAAGAGGGAAGAAACAGTGAGAGATTAGGATCAGGATGAGGGGGGGGAGAGGCAGCCGTTAAGGGTGATAGGATGTCCTTGCTCAGCACTGAAGGGGAGGGGGAAGTGGAAGGAGGCGAAAATAAATGGGATGAGATGGTCAAATTCCAAATGCCCTCAAACCAGTCAGGACTATGAACAAAGACATTTTTAACGAAAAAATTAAAAGACCGAGTGCGTGAGGGAAAATAAATACTCGAAAAGGAGGGCACCTGAAGACTCTGAGCCGCGCGCAATCCACCGACAACCTCCTCAAGCTGTGCCAAAGGAGGACTATCTAAGGGAGTTTCCGGTTCTTCATCTGAAACCAGGGGCAAGATCCCCTGTGGTGGTGAAACCAGGGCCGAGTGAAAAGCCTTCTCCACCCCACCATGCTTCCGACGGAAACCACCAATAGTCCACAATGGCAATGGACACTCAGTAACGGGATGCCCATATCATGACACCTCCAACACCGAAATGGCACATTCTCATAGTCCAACCTATGTGGGAAGACGTATGGACCCCAGCATAAATCCATACCCTCCAACAATCCATCCCAGACATTTATACTTACCAAAATCGTAGCCACCTTGTGCTGTTTTGATTCCATGAAAGAGTAGTCTGCTTCAAGATAGGTGCCCAGTATATTGCCAATATTCATAAAATGTTCCTCCGACCAGTATTGAAGAGGCAACCCAGGAAACCTCACCCAAAGAGGAATAGTATCCATCCTCTCCCGACATGCATTAAAAAGAGGGTCCCAGTGCTTGAGAAAAAAAGGTGCATGGTCCAGGTTCCATTTTTGGCTCAGCACCCATAGCACCTGTTCCTCCTGGGTAAAATGGAATGCGAACCAATTCCGAGAAAGAGTCACCACCTCTGGAACATAGCCAAGCTGGCCTTGCCAGTGATTTTCAGTCCACCCCACCACCGAATTCACAGCAAAAGAGCGATCGTAGGCTTTGCCCACCAGGGTTAATTTAGTCATCTCCAGCAGCTGATGAAAGCCAATGTCCTCCCCCAGGGTATAATTCGCCCCTTTTCCCTTATTCTTCAACCACTTTCTACGAATCTTTAGCCTAGAACAACTATCTCCACCATCAAAACCCCTGGCTGATCTGCCAGCTAAGTTTGAAACCCTTCATGTCGGAGGACTCGAACAACCCCGTTGTTCAGAGGTGCCCAAAAAATCCGCCAAAAAACTGAAATCACTCAGAGAAACAGAGCCAAAAACTGAATCTTCAAATGTCGCCGACAAACCTCCTCCATAATTGTCCAAACCCTGACAAAAACCAGCCCCTGCTTCATGGAAAAACACATACGATTCACCCAGAGTCTGTTGCGCCACAGAAGAGCTATACAATGGAAAATGAGGCCCCTCAAAACCCCACGAAGACGCACCCAATGAAACCGCCATCGACTCCCCACTGGGAAAAAGAAACCGCTTTGAACGATCCAGTGACCTAACAGGAAACTTGCTACCCACAGAGGAAAACCCAGTTGTATACAGTAATGTAAACTGGTTTCCCATATCATCCAGTGCACCCAACAGTGAACCCACCTCCACCTCAGCTTGCAGACCTCCACCTGGCACTGCCCAAATCTCACTAGCTTCCATATGGCTGCTACCATAATCCAACAGATCCTCATATCCCATCATAGACAACGATAGTAGCAATAAAATGGAAAAAGAAACAAAAACAGGGTAAACCAAACAGCCTCAGAAGGGCCCAAAAAACCCCTTACCTGACACAAGTAATGAGGCAGCCTGCCAACGTCATCCCTGCCATCACCAGCTGGAAACGACCAACATAAGAGTGTCAATGGGCCTGCCCACCTGCACCAACACCTGCAGGCCCAGCCGATGGCGGCCAACCCTAGACACTGCCATCATTCCGCCACATGTTCAGTTTGACTGTTAAGGTTTACATGATTGAAATGGAACTTGAAATTTTTCCTTCTAATAAACAATATTATAATTTAACCAAAGAACTTAACTCAATTCAGACTATAAGTAGATAGTTTGTGAATGATCTAGTTAACCACTGTATGTTTAAACAATGCAAGTACGCAGATATGAAATCCACAGAATATATAGCTCAAATTTTCATTTACACAAAAAGAATTCACAAATACACTGCTTCAATCTTCTAGATTGGCTCAAACATAACATTTATAAATACTAAAATCATTCCATTCCTCAAATAATCCTTCCAAAGCTTGTAAGGTGGAGAATCGACTTTACACACAGAGAATGTTTTCCACAATCTAGTCTCTGTTCTATTCCGAGCCCTCCTATTATCAATTCCTCCAAGCTAACGATCTTACCCAAGCTATCTAACAATTGATTCTGCTAGTGTTTAAATACATAAATGAGTCTGTTTCAGATCCATAAGTATAGGATCGAAATCCTAACAAACCTTGACTCAGCTGCTTATTTCCTATATTTATTGCTGAGAATGCTCAACTAACTCAAGCCTCTATTTATTTGTCTATTTACTGCCTTCCTGCCATATGGCGAGTCTACTCTCTTCACTTGAATGTAAGCTCCAACTTTTCTGCATCTTTTTTGCGTCTTTCCTGAAAATGGTTTGCAACTTTTTTGAAACTTGCCTGCATATTTTCTGCAACTTCCTTCCAGGCACGGCAAGAGGAGATATTTTCCCACCACGCCTTCACGTGTTTTCTCGACGATATTAAATCACCCTTTCTACAACCATTCATGAGGTAGTGCATATAAGGTAGAATTTGGAGGTCGGCCATACTAAAGAAACCACCAGCCAAATAATTGCTCTCTAACAACCTCCTCTCGTAAGTATCCAACACTTTTCCCAACTTCTCTACACTAATCTCCACTTCTGTTTTGCTTGTGCTGCCTCCCGTCATAGGTGCGAGGAGGACTTGTTTTATTATGGAGACGACATCGGAAATGAATTCCGCTCCTTCCACCTCACACCATTGTTCAACCAGGGATTGTTTTCGCTCCGTGCTTCCTAGGAGGTCAGCGCCCTGCACCTTGTACTTGGTGGCCAAATATCTGATGATGGCTCTCGACCCTGTTGCTCATGATCAAGGAAAATTAAAACATCTTTCCATAAGATATCCCTATCATATCAGCAGATGAAGATGAAATATAAAAATAAAATAAGGGCTCTAAAAGAAAACTGAACTTAGATAATGTGAACAGACAATTACCCAATAAGCGGTGATCCCCGTCTTGGATAGAGAGAATTTCCTCGAGTGCCTGTAGCAAAGCAAGAAAACAACAGAAAAAGTTCACTAAGTATAGGGTACCTGCTTAAAATTGGAAACCCCAGAGATATATATATTCGCGTTTCCTCACATTGAGATGTATATTTTCAGGTTTCTTCCGATGACCGTCAAACTCATATTGAAGATTCTTCTCTTTCAAACAGCAGAGCACTGCAGCAGTGGCCGGAGAACCAGGATGACCCTGTACCTTGATCTCCGCCATTGATAATCTGAATCTCGCTCTATGCTCTATATTCAACACAGTATCTCTATACGTTTAAATAAAACCCCGAAGTCTGTACGCTAACCCAGAATAGAGCTTCTACCACATATTATATAATAAAATAAAAGGATTGTGCATTTAAATTTCGTTTGTCGGCTGGTAGAGTACGAGGAGTGGTGAGAAAATATGTGGGCCAACTGGGGCGGCCGCTAAGCTGTTGACAGAAATATAAGCGAAGACCATGACTGAAGGAGAAGGGCAGACGATGGCTCATGGCAGATACATGTGTGCATCAGTCAATCTTGAATAATAATAATAATTAATGAGGAAATTCTCATCCTTATCCATTCGCTGACGTGTTCCCCATGAGCTGAAGCGGGCGTAGGATAAATGACAACCAAAACACCCCGCTTTTCCGGTGATTTTGGGATAAAAACCGGATAAAATTCTTGCTCAGAATTGCTATTTTCTAATGTTTGTCCAATTTTAAATCTATCCAAATAATCAAAATTGCAATTGAGCACTCTAAATTGCAATTTGTACAAGACTTTTCTTAATAAAGATTATCATTATCCATAAATAACCACTTCTTCCATTTTTAGAATTAATATTATTTTATTTATACGTTAAATAGGAATGGAGGTTGATATTATTTTACCAAAATAGCAAAAAGCTTCTTGCCTGAAGTTTATTTAATAAAAAATTTAAAAAGTCTATTTCAAAACAAGGAAAACCATACCATAGAACTTTAAAACAAGGAAATCCATATCATAGAACTTTAAAATGTAAGGACAATAATTGTAGAATCTGTTAACCTTATTTTTCATACGCCATGGGCGTTCACCAACGAGAAGCGTAACCATCCACGTCGGCTAGATTCCTCGCTCATAGAGCAAATGGAATCCTGCCACGTGTTTTGTCGCTTTGGTCCCACAGATTTCTGACTGTTATGGCTTTATCTACAGGAGAATTCATATTTTACCTTCAACTGTCCTTGTCGACGTTCAGGCGCAACCAAAACACCTTGCCTTCCTGGTTATTGCACGCGTTGGTTATTGCAGGAGAACTCTCCCAGCCCGTTCCAAGCGCTGGGAGAGCGACATTTCCTTCCTAGTTATTGCACGACTTTACACAGCTTATGGAAGTCCGCGTCAAGGGTTGAAATTGGCCACACCAACTAGATCACGCCGACTGTGTCGTCGAAATTATTTGAATTACTTTTTCCACAAAGCGAGGAAAGAGTTGTGCCACCCGAATGATTTCCTCGATAGTAACCTACTCACTGGCCCTAAACATATTTCGGAAATGATTGACCCCAGCCTTAGCCATGCCTTCAAAAGTATGTTGGGGCTCACCCAACTGATTTTCCAGGCTCCAAATAGTATTGGGTGAGCACCTACCTTTCACATAAGCGTGAAAAAACTTAGAATTTTCGTCATGACTTTCCAGCCAAATGGGCCTACTCTTTAGCCTCCAAGTCTCCTCTTTTTCAAGTAGAATAGAATTCTTGCGCCCTTCCAACCAAACCAATGAGTCCTTTGATACCTGGTTCAAAAACCCCCCTCCGTCATCAGCATAGAGTAGTGACAGCTCTCCTTCAATCTTTTTAAGTTCAGAATCCTCCCGTTGCCTTTTCTCAAAGGCCCACTGCTTAATGGTTTTTGGTTTTCTTCAATCTATTCGGATCCTTCAGCCAACCCTTGTTAAACTTTAGTGGACTAGGCGGATTATAGGGTCCATCCAGGATTTCTAAGAAAATAGGAAAGTGATCAGAACATCCACCACAGCCCACCCACTGCTTCAAATGAAAGAACGTATCCACCAGAATTTCTGCCAACAGAAACTGGTTCAATCTTTTGGCCACCTGGATATCACCAGCTCAGTTATTCCTCCAGGTAGGACAAATACGAACTGGTTCCAAATCAATCAAATTCTTCTCAACCAACTTTAAAGTAAATTAATCCGCAAGAGCATCAATTGGAGCATGAGGACCCCAAACATCCGCATGTCCCAAAGAGAAATTCAAGTCTCCACCTAGAATCACATAATTAAAATTAATTAGAGATTTAGAAAAGAGTGAATCCTAGAAGGGGATGCCCTCAAGATACAACCCATAGACATTAATAACCTCAAATTCACCCACAATGTCTAAAGCCGAAAAAGTCCCACCCAAAACAAACTACATCCCCCACATATTAGTAACATTAACCCTCGCTTCGTTCCATCCCATTGCAAGTCCCCCAGACCGACTCCAAGCATCCGAGGCCTTCGGGTGCTATGGGAATTCTAGTCGGGCACCCCGGGGTCGTTCAGGGACACTTTGGGTATTTGCTCCGCGGTCTCGGACCCTCCGGAGTGGACGGATTCGTGAATCGAGCCACGACCTAGGTGCCACGGGCATTCTAGTCGGGCACCCCAGGGTCGTTTAGGGACACCTGGAGGATTTGCCCCGGGGCCACGGAACCCAAATCGGCGAGCGGACTTGGATTCCATCGGCCCCCACAGGTCCAAGTGGCCATTGTGGACCTGTCCACGGTGGCCACGCACGCCCAGGGGCATCCGGACGAGAAATGGCCCCCTTGAGCAAATCTGGAATGGCCATCACTCAGCAAAACCCTAGCCCCGGAGATGGCTCGTTGGCACCGCTTCTGGGTCTTCCGGGGACACTATGGGGGGTCCCCTAGCTGAAACCTGCCGTCACGGAGCCGCCGGAGTTGACAGATTCATGAACCGAGCCACCGTTCGGGTGCCACGGGCATTCTAGTCGGGCACCCTGGCGCCGTTCAGGGACACCTGGAGGATTTTCCCTGAGAACACGAAACCCAACCCAGCGAGAGGACTTGGATTCCGTCACCTCCCACAGGTCCACGTGGCCATTATGGACCTATCCACAGTGGTCACGCACACCTGGGGGCATCCAGATGAGAAATGCCCCCCTTGAGAAAATTTGGAATGGCCATCACTGAGCAAAACCCTAGCTCTAGAGATGGCTCGTTGACATCGCTTCCGGGTCTTTGGGGTACGCTGTGGGGGGTCCCCTAGCTGAAACCCGTCATCCCAAACCCATCGAAGTTGACGGATTCACGAACCGAGCCATGGTCCGGGTGCCACGGGAATTCTAGTCGGGCACCCCGGGGTCGTTCAGGGACACCTGGAGGATTTTCCCCGGGGCCACGGAACCCAAACCGGCAAGATGACTTGGATTCCGTTGGCCCCCACAAGTCCACATGGCCATTGTGGACCTTTCCATGGTGGCCACACACGCCTGGGGGAATCCGGACGAGAAATGGCCCCCTTGAGCGAATCTGGAATGACCATCACTAAGCAAAACCCTAGCTCCGGAGATGGCTCATTGGTATCACTTCCGGGTCTTCGAGGGACACTGTGGGGGGTCCCTTAGCTGAAACCCGTTGTCCCAAACCCATCGGAGTCGACAGATTCGCGAACCGAGCCATGGTCTGGGTGCCACGCGAATTCTAGTCGGGCACCCCAGGGCCGTTCAGGGACACCTGGATGATTTTCCCCGGGGACACGGAACCTAAACCGGTGAGCAGACTTGGATTTTGTCGGCCCCCACAGGTCCACGTGGCCACAATAGACCTATCCACAATGGCCATGCACGCCCGAGGGCCTCTAGACAAGAAATGGCCCCCTTGAGCAAATTTGGATGGCCCTGACATTGGGGTCAACTTTGGAAAATCATCCAGTGGATACTTATGGCTAGCGTTCCCAACCGGAACTTACCTAGACATACCTACACGACTCCCCAGAACCCGGTTTTGCTGCACGGTTAGACTTCTATGCCCCCGGTAGGTATCCAGCAAGTGTCCCTGAAGGCCTTTTAAATGCGAGACGGAACGAGCCATAGAATGATGACCGTGGCTCTGATCGACAAACCATCGACTCTGTTGGATTCAGCACGTCGGGATAGTGCTAGTGGTGCCCCTCCCCTCCGGCCCGGTGGCCCCGCCCTCATCTTGAACATCCATCTTGGAAACTAGGGTTTTACTCAGTGAGGGAGTGTGCAATTTTTGCACACGGGGGTCATCTCTGGAAAATATTCCACCGAGCACTTGTGGCTAGCGTTCCTAGCCGAAACTTGCCTAAACACACCTGCAGGACTCCCCGGAACTCAGTTTTGTTGCACGGTTGGAGTTCTACGCCCCCGGCAGGTATCCAACAGTTTTCCCTGAAGGCCTTCTGGCAGCGAGACGAGACGAGCCATAGAATGAAGACCATGGCTCGGATCGACGAACCATTGACTCCGTTGGATTCAGCACGCCAGGATAGTGCTAGGGGTGCCCCTCCCCTCTGGCCCGGTGGCCCCGCCCTCATCTTGTATGTCCATCTTAGAAACTAGGGTTTTGCTTAGTGAGGGAGTGTGCAAATTTTGCACACTGGGGTCAACCTTGGAAAATCGTCCAACGGGTACTTATGGCTAGCGTTCCCAACTGGAACCTGCCTAGACACACCTACACGACTCCCTGGAACCCGGTTTTGCTGCACAGTTGGACTTCTATGCCCCCGGCAGGTATCCAACAGGTGTCTCTGAAGGCCTTTTGGATGAGAGATGCAACGAGCCATAGAATGACGACCGTGGCTCTGATCGACAAACCGTCGACTCTGTTGGATTCAACACGCCGGGATAGTGCTAGGGGTTCCCCTCCCCTCCGGCCCGGTGGCCCCGCCCTCATCTTGTACATCCATCCTGGAATCTAGGGTTTTGCTCAGTGAGGGAGTGTGCAATTTTTGCACACGGGGGTCATCTCTGGAAAATCACCCACCGAGCACTTGTGGCTAGCGTTCCCAGACAGAACCTGCCTAGACACACTTTTAGGACTCCCCGGAGCCTAGTTTTGTTGCACAGTTGGACTTCTATGCCCTCGACAGGTATCCAGCAGGTGTCCCTAAAGTCCTTTTGGATGCGAGACAGAACGAGCCATAGAATGACGACCATGGCTCCGATCGACGAACCGTCGACTCCGTTGGATTCAGGATGCCGGGATAGTGCCAGGGGCGCCCTCTCCTCTGGTCCCGTGGCCCCAGTGCCATCTTGTACATCCATCTTGGAAACTAGAGTTTGCTTAGTGAGGGAGCATTAGAGAAATTTTGAGGTCAAAAAATGGCCTCAAAACAAAGAAAATGTACTATAAAATACAACCAATCACATTCTAGTAGATGACATCATCCCCCTTGGTGAGGTGGCATTTCATTAGTTAAGAATGCTTATTCGTCAAATTTTCTATGGTGGATGAAAACACATACTTAACCAAGGTAGTGGTGTAAGTACTTTTAAGTCATAAAGTAAAGTACTCATAATGATAGTCTTTTCATAAAATAATATTATTGTTATTTTCAAGTAAAGTACTCATAATGAATGTCTTTTCACACTTTCACATAAAATAATATTATTGTCATTTTCAAGTGAAGTACTCTTAATTCATAAAGAAAGTCCTTTCACATTTTTTTATAAAATAATATATTATCATTTTTATGTTTTTAATTTTAAATTATATATTCACTCCATTCTATTTAATAACATAATGTCAAACTAATAAAGAATAATAATAGATTTAATAAATAATAATAATAATAATAATAATGCAATGTGGATTATAATAATATTATTGACATTTTACATGTAAATAAATTCTCAATTAAATTACATTATTAAATTCATGAGAAAAGTACTAAATATAAAAAGTCAAGATAAAATTAAAAAAAAAGCTCTTAAAAATATTTTTTATTATTTAATTTCATTTGCAAGTTCAAGACAAATAAATGTTAAAGGACAATACATTTTTGGGAATTTACAATGAATCTTAGTCACATCAATGTAGTCTTATTTTATTAATTTTATTTCTAGTGAATTTTGAAAAGTAACTCAACCATGGTTATTTATATTGTGCATAGAAAATAGTGTGGGAGGTGACTTGTCATATATACCTACCCCATAAAACCCCCAATTAACAATATTTTAATATATCTCATATTTTTGTAGTACATCTCTTAGGAGGCCCTTTTTTGACCTCAAAATCTCTCTAATGTGTGCAATTTATGCACATGGGGGTCAACTCTTCAAAATCGTCCGTTGGGCACTTATGATGATGATGATGGTGATGGTGATGGTGATGGTGATGGTGATGAAGATGATGACGATGGAGAAGATGATGATGATGGAGATGTTGATGAGGAACCTAGAGTTAGAGTTAGAGTTAGAGTTAGAGTTAGGGTTAGAGTTAGAGTTAATGATGATGATGGATATGGTGGTGATGATGAAGACGTTGATGATGATGGTGATGGTGACGGTGACGGTGACGGTGATGGTGATGGTGATGGTGAGGATGAAGAAGATGGCTTAGTGCTAGGGTTTGAGTGAGGGTTAGGGCTAGAGTTAAAGAAGGAAATTGAATTAGGGTTAGAGTTAATGATGATGATGAAGATGGTGGTGATGATGAAGACGTTGATGGTGGCGGTGATGGTGATGGTGAGGATGAAGAAGATGGTTTAGTGCTAGGGTTTGGGTGAGGGTTAGGGCTAGAGTTAGAGTTAATGATGATGATGAAGACATGATGATGATGGTGACGGTGACGATGATGCTGATGGTGATGGTGAGGATGAAGAAGATGGCTTAGTGCTAGGGTTTGGGTGAGGGTTAGGGCTAGAATCATAGAAGGAAATTGAATTAGGGTTAGAGTTAGAGTTAATGATGATGATGAAGACATGATGATGATGGTGACGGTGACGGTGATGGTGATGGTGATGGTGAGGATGAAGAAGATGGCTTAGTGCTAGGGTTTGGGTGAGGGTTAGGGCTAGAATCATAGAAGGAAATTGAATTAGGGTTAGAGTTAGATTTAATGATGATGGCGATGGTGATGGTGACGGTGACGGTGATGGTGATGGTGAGGATGAAGAAGATGGGTTAGTGCTAGGGTTTGGGTGAGGGTTAGGGCTAGAGTTATAGAAGGAAGTTGAATTAGGGTGAGGATGATGATGAATATGGTGGTGATGATGAAGACGTTGACGGTGATGGTGATGGTGATGGTGAGGATGAAGAAGATGGTTTAGTGCTAGGGTTTGGCTAAGGGTATGTGATAGGGTTTGGGAAGATGATTTGGAAATAGTTCTTCATTGAATCTCATAATTTTCCTATAAATCAAAGCCATGGGGTACACTTGAAGAAGAGAATAATTGTAAGGTCATGTGGGAAGAAAGAGCTTGGAGATCAAATACCTCATTCTCTCATCTTTACCATTCATTGTATTCATTCTTACTTGAGTTATTTCATTAAGGAAGTAAGTGTTCTTCAGTCACTATAGCTAGAGAGAGATTTTAATAAGGAAAATGACCCATCCCAAGGAGAGTGTTGGAGCTAAATTGCCTCAAATCATTTTTTCTCAAATGATGTTACACATTTGTATGCTTTTCCATTTGAAGAATATATGAGTTTTGTTTTTTCCATCCATTTATTGTATTTGAATTACATTCTTGTATTTAATATTATGATATGATTGCTTGCATGCTTCTTAGTTATTTATTTTCTATTATAGTACTCTCATGCTTGTCAAATAAATAACCATTGTATATTGTCTCCCTCACAACATGGATATATTAACAAATTTTGCTCATCATTGCAACAAAATCCCTAAAATAGATTGACTACTCCATTTTGGGTTTAGAATCTTGATAAGTTAATATTACTTACTAGGTTGTTTTTAGTTGTTTTCTAACCTCTAGTGACATGCAAAGTCATTAACTAGCATGCAAACTCACTTAGCAACCCTTGTAAGGAATCAAGGTTTTTGGAATTTTTATTTTGCATGATCTTGGTGACTTGCACATTTTTTCTCTTTTTCTCAGAAGAGTTCAGTGGTAGAATCCCTAATTTTCATTAGTGTTCCATAGTGGACAATGTAATATGCATGCAAATTCATTTCATAGGAAGTGTAACTATTTACTTGTGTAACTTGCATAGTTATCTTTGTAACAAGTCGTGAATTTTTAGTTAGATTTAATTGTATGTTTTGTCAGTAGCTGAGCTTGAGGGAAACTTTAAATTTTCCAAGAATTGTAAGTTGATGTTCTTGTAATTTTACATCTAATCAACCACGATTATTAATTAAATCACTTAAGGGATAGAAGGTGGACTCATAATTCCTAAGTGTCTAATCACATAAATGGATTATCATTTGTCATTTGCACATGGATTCATAACTAAAGGCACTATATGCTACCTTTTGAATTGTTATTTTTATTTATATTATTTAAACTCTTCTCAAAAGAATAGTTAAGAATTTAATCAATTACCACTTGCAGTCATTTCCATTATGTCACGTCCCCTCCCATCGTTCCCAAGCAAGGAAGAGAACATGACACTAAAACCACTTGTGCAGGTTTGGTAACTTCTAGAATGTAAATGATTAGATGATTGTAAACATTCATTCGATAAACCATAAACATTTAGTATATGTTGTGTGTAATTTCTTAAGGCAAATTTGTGAAATAATAACCATTCAAATAACATGAAATTAACATTATGATCCACAGATGAGAGTTTTGAATCGATGACAAAATCATGTATGCAAAAATGTAATCAAGGATAAACTCATATACACAAGTGCAAATCCATCTATTAATATGCAAAAATGATCCAATCATGTACAATTTTTGGAAAAATGGAATATCGTTCCCAGCATCTATATAATGGCAACTCGTGCCCCGTACAAAAAAAGGCAACTTGTGCCCTATACAAAATATGGCCCATGGTGCCCTGTACAAATATGGCAACTCGTGCCGAAAATGCCACATCGTGGCTACTGTACATAGGAGGGTCTCTCAATCCTCCTGCCCACCCTCGGAGCTCCCAGGTGCATCTCCAAAATCAATATTCCTCTTCTTCATGCTAGAGGAAGCTGGGTCCTTCCGGCGTCTTTGAGCACGTCCCCCTGAGCCCTGAAATGACAACAATAATATGTCAAATTTTCCTGGCAATTATACAAGTATAAAACATAATTTCAAACTAAAAATAGTTTTCAAATCTTGGATGAATCACCGCATGCGAGACTGTAAGTCGTGAGGGGGTCTCCCTCCTCTGTGATCCAAGTCCCTCGGCAATGCCACCCTACAACATTTAGAACAATCAGATCAATGCTGAAACTATATGCATATAGTAATTTCTGTTAAAATTGAACAAGAGTTAAATGATAAACTAGTCAATCTCACCGTGAACAAAATCGGCTGGTCTTCGGGGCTGGTGGATGGAGCAGTCGGCTGGACAACCTGCTCCGATGCTAGGGTGGACGGTAAAGGGGAGGATGTAGCCACATCAATGGTGGCTACACCACTGGGGGTAACAGTGGAAGAAGGGGGCGTGGCAGGAGGAGGCATGGACTGGGGTGGGGGAAGTGGAGATGTACGTCTAGGGCTATAAACCCCAACTGGCTATAGTACGGATTGGCGCACCCTGGAAGGGGAAGCGAGTGTGGTGGGGGAATGTGGGGGGGGGGGCGAGGTCTGTGTTGTGGTAGAGGGATGGGTGACTGTGGATGGGTGGTGTGCCGTGGTCGGATGGGGGAGGGTGGGAACATGGGAAACTGATACGGAGGTGGAGCTGGATATGATGCGTAAGGGGGAGACGGATGGAATTGTGGTGCTATATAGGAGGGGGGGGAGGGATGGAAGGGGTTGGGGAATGGGGCATGTATGCCAGGGGATACAACTGGCATATAGGGTGCCCGAAAGGTCGGGGAGGGAGGAATATTGGCACTGGCAGGCCGAGGTGCTCGCACCTGCATACACATTTATAACTTCATGGTTTAATATACAAAAATATAAATATACACAGACAAGTCATCGTATTTGAAATTAAATTTATGATTTAATACACACAATACCTGCGCACGGGGAGAACTGCTGGTCCCTGGTGGCGGTGGCTGGTCGCTGGAGCCCATGGACACCTGTGCGAACACTACAATTTTTAGACTGAATTTATAAAAACAATATTAACAATATTAAACACAATGAAAATGAGAATGACAACGATGGTACTTAGAAAACATGACTGCAATAAATTTATATTCAAGTTAGATGATATCCAATATTCTGAAAGGATAGAAGGTGGCATGGCATGAAATTAAAATTAAATAAGGTGAGAGGGCATAGAAGGTGACATGGTGAGCTTTTCCTTTGGCCCTAGAGAGATGTGCAGTGTCTCATAAGCAAATGAAATTCATGTCCATTTACAAATTTGAATTGGAAACCTATGTAATGTGTTTGGGTTCTTGGTGAAGAGTTCCTAGGTTTTGATGTCTTCTTATAGATTTGTAGTTTCCTAGAAGCTTGATTCACCCAGTGGAAAAGTATTTGCATCCCTAGAGTGAGGATCTTGAGTCCCTTTATTTCCATAACATTTAAATCATCAAATAAAATGGCATCTCATTGTTTAAATTTGCAAAGAGGTGCTAAATAGCAGTTAAGTTAGTGTGCATGTTATTTGATACACTTTAGAGTGTTGATCGTTAGAAAAAGGAAGAAAGAGAAATCTTTTTCATGGTTAACTTACTTACAAGCTTGAATGTGCCATGTTCTTTTGCATTGAATGAGTAATTATGTGTTCTTGATTGAATAGCTATGTGGTCAGAATGATATCACTTGATTGAAATCAAAGAAATCTTGAGTGAAATGAGTTAAATGAGTATTCTTGATGCCAAATCTTTTATCGAGTTGAATTTGAATCAAGATAATAGCAAGGCCCCATAGACCATATTTGTAAGATTATCGCTCTTCCTTATGGGCCTTACATCATTTTCACAAAATTTAGTGACAATACATGTGATAAGTTGTTTTACGTTGTTTATATGTCTTTCCTAATAGCATGTTTTAGGAGTAGTAGTATGATTACTTTTAGTCTCAAGTATTAGAATAAATTGGAAATATCGTGATAATAAACTAGGGTAAAAAGGACATGAGAAACAT
The DNA here is from genome assembly GCA_027924585.1 of Larix kaempferi. NCBI lineage: Eukaryota > Viridiplantae > Streptophyta > Pinopsida > Pinales > Pinaceae > Larix > Larix kaempferi. The sequence continues at coordinate 8,312,903 of BSBM01000255.1, forward strand.
CAGGTTCTTGAATTTCTAGAAGCTTGGCCACTATGATTCTCTTTTGGCCACTATGATTCTCTTTTGGCCACTATGAAGACATTGACGGTGATGGTGATGGTGGTGAAAACATTAATGACAAAGGCTTGAGGAATGGAAAAGAAGATGATGATGTGGATGGCTTGAAGAACACACATGGCATGAAGAACCATGGAGGTGGGCATTGGAGCCATTGGAACACCTAATGAGCCAAATGACCCATTCTGTGGTTATTTGTGGTTTGATGGGGCAGTGGAACCCTTGGTGATGGTCCATGCTACCATTTGATGATGGGATTGATGTCCATTGAAAGCATGTTGATTAAATACTAAATGATTGACTCTTGATGGTGGAACCCACATTGAAACCCACATACAAATTGAATCATCCCTTATCTAATGGCACTTACGATGGATGTTGAAGCCCTTGAACCTTGAAGATGTCCATATGTGGAATCCTTGATGTATGGTGGTGAAGACATAATGTATTGTTTCCTTGGGGTTCTTGGAATTGTTTGTGGTCTATTGTTGTGGGTGTGATGGAGCCCTTGCCCTTATAATTCCTTGACGAAACCTTTGATGTTGAATTATTTAAACATGATGATGTAGAAGCCCACAAAAAAAAATGAGGAAGCCCTAAGCTTCAAACCAAAACAAGCATGCAAATAAAACATTGTATGTGAACTATTATGTGTCCATTCAAAGGACAAAGTCAGCTCAGCAATTAAAAATAAAAATAAAATGAAAATTACATAGACAGGTCGATTGAATATCATGTGATATGATGTGCATGTACAACAGAAAGACATGACGATCTAGATAGTATGAAGAGACTAATGATATTTTGGGTAGCAGTTTGGTGAAAGGAGAGAATGATGTATTTGTGTATATCCTGGTTAAAACTATGACATAGTGATGATGAGCAGAAAGTGATATAAATGTGGATATGTTTGATATCTTGACAGCAGAATGATAATTTGCCTATGGTTAATGATAGTTTGATGACATGTTAAAGATGTGAATGTAGATAGAATATCGATATGTTTGAGAAGATGTTGGACATGATGAAACAGGGACAGAATGATGATTGAAGACAAGGTGCTAGCAACAGATTGATGAATGAGATGATGTGAATAATGACATGACTGTGATATGTATGATATGTGACAACTATGTAATCGTAAATACAAGCAGGGCCTTGTATCCATTTTCTTAGTAGGATCTAAGAAAAACTAGGTTGGGTCCTAGATGATGAGTTGGTGCTCATTGTATCAGTTGGTGCTGAATTACCTCATGGTTGTAGCCATTGAACCAAATACAAAAGATTACAAAAACTATATCTAGTCTCGTATTATGTGTTGATGTGTTTCATTAGTTGATAGTTAGTTCATTGATGAATATGATGTGAATGTGAAATGATGATATAAGAGTTGGTGATTGAAGTTGAAATTAAATAAAGTATAGGCTCACTGATTCACCCCCCCCTCTCAGTGAGCGTTGTGTCTAACACAAATGTTTATAGTCTTGTTAGGTTTTCATGTTTGATAAGGTTTCATTTTTTTTTTTGGGTGGGATTATACAAATTTATATCTCTCAAATAAATTAGACAATATTATAAACACAACTGTAAAATATGATGATAATATGGTAATTACTCAATGCTAATTAATTTGTAATTACTAAACACAAATTACTCGTAACTGGATCTAATTATTCAAAGTAAAGAAGTTACCTGTGTGTATGGTGCCACAATCTCCTCTGTTGCCGCTATGGCTCCATCGAGGTCAAAGGGACCGACGTCCTCCCACCTCGGGGGTGGAGACCCGACACCTAATAACTGAACATTAAAACAAATAAAGTCAACAATGTGTAATTAAAAGTTAAATATATTAAACAATACGATATCAAATAAAATACAACAAATACTTGAACATTAAATAAAACAATAGCAAACTTGATCCATGAAGCTCCCTGTGGCATGCTGCTGCGTATCACCATGGCAAGAATGACCATAGTGAGAACAACGATGTGTCGTTGTTCCAACAGAACTACAAGGCCCTGCCTAGGTTCCACCTGTACTCGGCATGTCTCATCCACCACCCATAGACTATGCAGCTATCTGTGTCTCATCGATGTCCTCCCAGCTCTGGAAAGACATGGCCACAAATTTGGTATGTCTAAGCAAGTCATGTGTGGCATGTTTGACGGAGTCATGAATCTCATCTAGACCGCTACCAAACCCGGGTGGCTGAGGAGGGAGGTTTGGCTCTATCCTGGGTGCAGGAGGTCCTCTAAGCGGGTTGCAGTGCACCTGAGGTCGATCTTGGGCAGAGCCAAGACCGACACCCTGAAACTCAGTGATGTCAAAATAGTTGACATGGTACCCTAGCTGAAACTCAGCCCACACTTTTCGAAGGAAATACTGTGGGACCTCCAAATTGTTGCACAGGGGCCTGTCAAACACCATGAACCACCTCTGTCTCTAATTATCTCTCCATGGCTGGTAAATGCACTAGTCAATGCAAACCCGAGCCCTCGTCAAAGCTGGAGGCTGTCCGGTCAAGGGAACTATGAACTTGCTATACAACTGGGCTTTGCTGATGTTGAGGTCTTTTATTTGCTCTTTGGACAACCCAGTGGAGTAGTGTTCCCTCATTCGAGCCCTGTATTGGCTCAAGTCTGTTATCTCACTGTGTGCAATATTGATTGCTTCAATAATGTTTTGAAGTGATGAAGCCAAGGAAACCCGAGAGGGTTCCCTGGTACTGTTCAATTCATTACTTAGTGCCCTCAATTGATTTAAGTCTTGGTGTAATTGATCTTCATGGTTTTCATTGGGTTCATTGTCGGTTCCCATATTCTCTTCTGGAGGTCGGGTTTCATCGAATGGTGGTGGTGTGTTTGACATCTTGTTAGGTGTGTAGATGGCCTGCAATTAAATTTCCTTGGTTTTTTAATGGATTGTAATTTTTTTTTAAAAATTAAAATTCAAATGGAAAACAACAAAAAAACAAAAATAAAGACAAATTTGTGCTTTGAGGAGCACTTACCTAGAAAAACAGACGGCACCATGATGTAGGGGCGACTGCTTGGTGTTGATGACGACGAGGGTGCACGAGGACGCGTTCGCGGGGTTGAAGGTGCACTCGCGGGTTGGTAATTTAGCTCACGGGTCTGTCAAAAATGACAAAACCCGTGAGCTCTATTTTTTTATATAAAAAAACAGAGGCGCGCACATGCCACTAACGCGTGCGCGCCAATATGTGCGTACGTGTCAAGGGCGCGTGTGCACCCGTTTTGTCCACGTGGGCTGAACCACGTGGACATTCGGCATTGTCGAAGCAGGGACGCATGCTTGTCCTTTTTTTTTCTGCTCACGCGCCCTTGTTGCAGTTATTTTGGGTACCAACGTCGTGCGGGTACCCTTATGCAAATAGTATTTTGATTTAAGTTATTATTATTTGAAGTATAGAGTTATGTTTCGTCATTAGTAGATTCATGATGTAGAGTATGAAGATTCAATGATATGAACACAGGATTATTTAGGTCATTTTATAGTCTTGATATTGGAGTTGGATATGTTTTAAACATTCTCCATAAGAAAAGTTGTAAGGGAGTGGAAAAAGTTACCACAATAACTTTTTGTAAAATGTAACCTCTTTGAGGAAATATATTAATAAATGATGCACACACCTTTGTGGACTAGCCCATGTACGGGTGAACCACGTTATTTTTCATCTCGTTATTTTTCTCTATGGCCTTTATGTGTATGTGCCTTCTTGACGATTGTATCATTTTCTCTCATATGTGTTGTTTTAATAGTTGATGTTTATAAAACATTTGTCGAATGCATCGTGGCAAAGGAAATTTCATGTTAAATGATGTGAAGGAATATTTCATGTGTAAGCATCATGTTGATTCAGGTTTGTAATTCCTCAATCTAGAATGGTAGTATTTGAATATGTGCTAGTATGTTATCAAGGCTTGGACAGTCTCTATGATTGAAGTTATAGTTATGTAAATATAGTATACAAGTACATTGGTCCTTCATGTACAGAAGTTTCATATGAAATGCATAAGAATCACCTATTATAAAAAGGTAACTGCCACCGGAGGTTAGTACGTATGAACTCCCTTGCGTGGATATTCAATAATAATTTTTATGAAGTATTAAATGTTACAGTTATTAAATAGAAATCTAGATACTAATTAGATATTTATAATTCCGCAAAGCATTTTAATGGCGATTAAACTGTTTGGGAAGGGGGAAGAGACCACTTAGAAAAATTTTAAATTTTTACGAAATTTGGGTACGTGATAGTCACCTACCATTAATAACTTCATTAAATAGCAAGACCAGTTGGAGTGCCATATCACCAGGGTGGAGCTTACAGCTTGGCAAAGTCCCAACAGTTTCTACAACTTCTTCACGTGGAGCCAGACCTATGTTGGAGCCAACGAGACAATCCACCATCTTTACACAGAGTTTCCATTTAATGCTTGATCCTTCGTATCACTTGCCAAACCATGCCTGTAAAGGCATTTAAAGTTCTTGTCAGCATCACATTTATTGCCAATAACACGTTCTCGGTATAGTATTCCTGTGATATAACTATATTCTATAGTTCCAAACCATGATTTAAATCCACATAGTATCCGGGTTATAGTTACACGTTTTCGAAAAGCTAAGTTAAAATCGCATAACATTTGTGTATTGCAAATCCAAACCATATGTTATATTCATATAACCACGATATAAATGAATGCCAAACCTTATTGCCTCGTATAATATCTATGTTTCATGCATTTTAAATGTTAAGTTCCTAGTTGCATAGGGTGCACATATTTCAAATTCAAATGTTAAGTTATCGTTTGCATAGTATGCACATAATGTAATTCGAATGTTAAGTCTCACAAAACATAGTATGCACACAATAGAATATAGTGCTAAGTTTCAAATTTGCATATGGTTAAGCATTGTAACCCTAGCAATTATTTCATAGAGTATTATAACAATTTAATATATGTCACTAATACATAACAAACCATTATCTTATCCATGCAGTGATATAGTAGAATAGTATTATAGGAGCATATATATAATTTAGGCACAGGAGATATGTCATGTAGGTTTTGAAGACCCTCTTTATCACGTGCCATAGCATTGTAGTAATGCTATTATTGCTAAACAGTTGCATTTTGAATTGAATAATGTTGGATTAAAATTCTAAAGACCCCATTACAATCTATTCTAGCATTAAACACTAAGGTTGCATATTGTACAACTCTGATGTAATGATAATATCTTCATATGCTTGTTGCAATATTCAGATTGTAGAATCTCTCATGACGTTCATATCAATTATCGTTCTAACGAACAACATCATTGATTACAACAAAATTATAGTGTAAAATATCTCCAGCCACACTTATAAGTGTTAGGATAAAAATGGTACAGATTGATATAGAGAAACTAGAATTACATACCATCGACACCTTCGTGCATAGCAATACACACATCTATCTTAAAAACAGAGACGACTAGCTGAAGCTTATAACTTTTTCTTGAAATACTTGAATTACTCTATTACCTTACCTGCAGATCTGCGAAAGAAAAGAATCCAATGCTTTAGCTATCAAGCTAAGTAAACCCAAGCGCACCCTGTAGGAACCCCTTCAGAAATATGCAAACAAGTCGTTAGTATTTTTACTAGAATCATAACACATGAAAAGATAAACATTGTTTTATCGCATTTAATTTATAAATCTGCTGTCTTTTATGTTTAGGAATAATAATGATAAACATGTGAAGCTGCCAATAGATAAATAGTTGAACAACTTTCATTCTGTAATTAGCATTTTCTTTATGATTTTGCTATATCAAAAATTTTAAATTTTTAGCGATTTTTGGGATGTTACAATATTTATCTTTTCCTAAGACTTAGGTCTCTCATGAGCCTCCTGCTCTAGAACCTCCATTTGAAGTTCTGACCTGAATTATAGGGAAGATTCCTCCTGCACCTATTGAGACATTAAATACATGTTTCTACCACTTGGGCTTCTTTTTCCAACCCTTGTCATTTCTCCTTGTGGGCTTGCAAACACTCTTTCAACAACTACCTTCAGATTGAATGCTTGATCACTCACACACATTTATTCTCTATGTGGTAATGAAATCTTGGGATTTGGTTCACCGTTTTTTTAGTTCATTAGTTTGGTAAGTGCTAATCACTTACCAGATCCTTCGCCTTTATCTTAATTTACACGAAGCCTGTGTACTATTTTATGTTTAAACTAAACACTTACAAGAATGATAACATGGTTGAGTTTATCAACCATTTATGCATATATTCTTTATTTCATTAACAATAAATTAATAAATCTATGATAAACCTATAGGTGCTTATCTTTCCTCTCTATTCTTTCAAAGTATAAGAATATGATAACAATTTCCTGTATTGGACTCTTAAACGATTTCTATACACTTTTTGATAGCAGGCCCACACCTAGGCCTGCATATACCCCGGGATAACTATTAGTGTGATATATTATATCACCCTTCAAGGCTTAAAATCCTATCCCATGCATAGTACTTAGCCACTCAATGCACAAGGATTCTTTTCATAATCTTTAGATACTCATCACCCTAACACTTTAACAGTATCCATACATTCATGGGTTAAGGCTCAAGAGCCCCTTTTCTCTTCACACAAAAGTGCTTCAATTTAACTCTTCACATGACCATAACATTGTGTACCAAAGTTCCTGTTTAGAAACCTCATCATTTCTGCCAAAAGGTGCTTACACACACACCATGATGCGCTCTTTCTCTCAACGCATATAACCATGCTCTATGACACAAAAGCTATCACATTACCACACCAAGTGTTAAATCCTCGACCGTCCATCGCTGACTCCAAAATTGAGAGGTGATCTCTGGCATTAAATCTCGCCAAGCACCACACCTTCACTCCTACCTTGTGACTCACCTCCACATCGGCCTCTTGACCTCCAACTCATTCCTTTAACCAATCCTCATCATCGTCTACGGTTTCAACCTTTCAGATAGTCAATATTTTAACTATTCATCACCGTTGGATCAATACACTAACGCATAGCTACCATCGGATTTTCTGTCTACAACTACTTCTGCGCAGTGAAACAATTTATCTTTGTAACTCCTCTACGACCTTCAGAACGACCTTCTGGATGGCCTTGGTTGACCTTCACCTCTTTCCTCACGTCTTCAAACTTCTTTTTCTCAACTATATGGTGGCCAATCTTCTCTATCACCTCGTCACTTCTTTCCTGCGCATAAGCTCCATTCACCCACTTCTTAAACCTTCCTCTACGCATCCATTGACATCAATATCTCATGTTTTCACATTACCATTTGGTTATAAAACTCGTCTTCTGTCCTTCAGGCAGTGTACCCAGAATACGACTCTATTCACAGGTATTTCTCAAGCCAACATACTCATGGCTACGACTTCAATCTCGTCACAGGTTTAGCCTAATCCTGCCTGCCTCCCACACTTGTATGCTACGGATCCCCACTGGTACTCTGACCTTCAGAGTTTTGCTAAGCCTAAATGGCTTCTGCAGATTTTTTATATGTACCCAATAGCTATACATAGAGCTACTGCAGTTTACTTAAATTACTCAAATATAATAACAATTACACACAGCAAGCAAACTTTCTTTCATTAACACAAAGATATTGTACATGCATAGTTAAAACCCTCATCTAGTCTGTCTATGGCCCGATATAACATTCAATGGCCATCTTCCCACACGCTCAATTCCTACTCTATCTCGCCTCCTGAGTTCCCTTCCTCCTGCCCGTAGGCTTACAAAAAAATTTCTTTTAAAAAACATAGCTTTTTCCTGCTCGTTCAACCAAATCCTACAAATCGGCCATTTGTCCCTTGATTCCTAGAACTGTTTCTATTTCTGGAAAACTAGACTTAACTTCTAACTCGTGACTCATTAAACAAACCCTATCTTCTTGTAACTTCAATTAAAATCTCTCTCGAGTCATCCCATTTATTTAGGAACCTGTTACATGACTCAACATTGAATAACACCTATCAGACTGAGCATCTTTTATGCCTATGATTGCTATCTAGAAATAAAACCCTTATATGAAATTTACAATGGTCTTACAATTGACCTCTCCTTGGGGAAATGTCAAGACCTTAAAGTCTAACCAAACTCAATAACTTTGGAATGAGAGCTAATGCTCCTGCATCACTTTTTTAATGATACTCCCTTGTACTTATGTTAATATTACTTAGTACATTCCTCTTACCCACTTCTCGGGATTTGGTTTCTTGTTTGTTTAGTTCATCAGTTTGGTAAGTGCTACTAGACCCTTTGCCTTTATCTTAATTTACACAAAGCCTATGTACTATTTTATGTTTAAACTAAACACTTACAGAAATGATAACCTCCTTTGCCTTTATCTTAATTTACACAAAGCATGTGTACTATTTTATGTTTAAACTAAACACTTACGGGAATGATAACCGTGGTTGAGTTTATCAACCATTTATGCATATATTCTTTATTTCATCAACAATGAATTAATAAATCTATGATAAACGTGTAGGTTCTTATCTATCCACTATTATTTCAAAGTATAAGAATATGATAACAGTTTCATGTATTGGACTCTTAACGGTTTCTATATACTTTTTAATTACGTCATAGGCATTTCACCAATGAGAAGCGTGACCTTCAACCACGGAAAGATTCCTCGTCTATGGATCCAATGGAATCCTACACTGTGTTTTGCCGCTTTCGCACATGCCGACCTGATCACGCCGACAATTTCATGTGGTTTTCAACTTTGCGTCCATCATTTTTAGGTGGATTCCCTTTCGTATTCGAGCACACTGAACCCTTATCTTGCTGTAATTCCAATGCCAAAGTTGAATCAGCTGCTTCCTGCTCCAACCATGCACAATCACTTGTCATTATTTCTTGTAATTCTTCGGCTTTCTCTGTCTGGTGATTGCTCAACGATTTCTTCCGTTTTTCTGCGTTGGGAAACTTAAAAATATGGATCGAGGAAGCTAACGATACATTTTCACTTCCTATATTGTTGGTCCGGGAAAGGGAGCATCTACGAATTCCAACAAGTCTTGGTCGGACGGGAGAAATCGTTTAGACGGCTTCTGATTCAAATACCAACGACATGAAAATATTATCGATCACTGCATCGACTTTCGACTATGTTTTGACATGGACCACATTTAAAGTTTAGACCATAAATACCATCGACCAAAAAGGTAGAGATCGGTAAGAGTAAAATATTGATTGCAATAATGTTTATCGCTCGACCGAAAATCTTGCTGTCAAATTTTGATGAGTATGAAGTTATTAATGCACTTGATTTGTATATGTTCGTTGAACTCATCGACCCGTCGACCAGTTCGAGAGTTAGTTGAATGCTAACATATCGAGATGCAAATAAAAGCTCTTTCACCACCTACACCAGCAAAAAATCAAAGGTTATCATGAATTCAAACTCACAGGCCATGATATTTTTACAAGTTTACTGTCACTATTATTTATGAAATGAAGTTACAAGCCACAAGTAATAGAATGATAAGATTAGAAGACTCATAGAAATCCTTCTAGTTAAAAAAAACTTGTGCAAAAATCGACTTGTCCGACAGAAAATTACCTTAGTTGAAAGACTAATATAGCTTCAACAGCATTTGTTTGCAAATATGTCCGACAGCATTTCCATTGTGATTCCTCTGACAATATACTCATTCAATTTTAACCTTCCATATTTAAAAATATATTCATTAATTTTTTTACAAAACGTAAAACAAAACACACAAACACACACAGAGTACAAAACTTAAAACAAAACACACAAACTCACATATAATATAAAACTTATGACTCAATTTAAAACAAAACTTCTGAATCGAAAATTAAAATGGAGACGTTAAGTAAATAAAACTTCTGGCTAAAAAAACTTCTGACTCAAACATTAAAATAGAGACGTTAAGTTAGAAGATTTTATAACTCTCGAGAAAATAAATCATGGGATGCATGCTAAAACTACACCTGTTGTAGCAGAACAATATTCTCCCCTTCAAAGGTCTGGAAAATATCATGATCATTACGCAAAGCTCCAAGTCTGTTAACTGTAGGATAACCATGCCCTCCACAAGCTTCTATGCAGACATTTAGGGATTTCACTGTGTAGGAAGTCACGTAGGATTTTAGCCCAGCAGAGAGAGCATGGACGTCTGCAATAACTTGTTCATCTTGTTTTCTTTTCATCTCAGAGTATTTTTCCACCAAGTAAACTGTTTCAAAATGAAAAGCATATGTAGAGGCCAGCATTGGCATGAGTTTGTGTTGCTGAGATTGGTAATCTAAAATGCTAATCTCAGGTTGTTTGAGAGGACCAAACTGCTGTTGAAGCAATGAGTAGCGTACAACTATTGTAATAGCAGTTTTGAGGACTCCAACAGATCCATGGGTAAGGCCCACTCTGCCCCCCACGAGCTCCCCAAGTGTTGCAGCAAATATTTTATTTATTTTTGGGAGGCTGCTACTGTATTGCTCATCTCTGGATACATCCCCAAATATATTTAGCAAATTTTCTCGAGGAATTCTCACTGAAAACATAAAGAATATTTTACAGGATGGTTGCATATTGTGACTCGTTGAGTCCAGGCTATCATTGAAATGCTTTATTACGATTTCCAAAGGCATATAGTTGTTATAATAATTGGCGATGTCTATGACTTGTGTCAATCCAGTTGACCGTGACTACTGGTCGGATGGTATACCAAAAAATATTCGGTATATTGGGAACGACAGTCGATGAGAGGTATTGCATTATAGACGTGATTCAACGGTCACATTTGCACCCATCCCAGCCCTTCCAAAGCCTTTTAGCCCGTCTCAGAAGTGTGAGAAAAAAATTACCCGTCAAAAAAAATTTAAAATTTAAAATTTGCCCTTCCAGTGAAAAGGTCTAACTAAACATGAACCTTTCAAAAGAAGGGAAACTCTTTCGATCGTCCGTCCATATCATCATCGATTTTTGGTTACAAGAATAGCTTATTGAATCAATCGTTCCATATTTTGTGCAAAGTGCAGACCATAAAATAATCACTTCACGAATTTCAATATAAAAAAAAATACCAAATTGCAACTTGGATCTGTAGACTGTACTCTCAAGAAAATTCAAGCCAATCTCCTTCCACCACGTATCATCATCCTTGGTTTCGGTGAGAGGGATGCGGAAGGAAGCTCATGTCACTCAGTGGTTGGGCGAAGACGTTTCTTCATTGAAAAATGATTTCAAAGCACTTAGTTTATAGTGCCAATTGAAAACAACCACGCATTTGTACCTTCGTTGTGGCTTTAGCATAAAAATATACTTGTCCACGATTCATTTTTCTCGTCTATCGAATATATGCAGGATTTCTAGAGGTTTTGACCAGCTCTTTTAACAATTTTTCCCCATAAATTGCTAATTCTTCTTCTTCTCCATTCATTTCTCTCACCTGTCGGAGATATGCAGGTTTTGACGGGTCTTTTAACAATATTTCCCTCAAAATTGTTAGCACTATTTTGTCTAGATTTCTGATCATGCAGTTGTTCACATCATAAGATGCAGGAAAGAATCCCAGGAAGGGGGTAAGCGGGATATGTTAGAATACCTAGGATTGCTAGAAGGAGCATTGAAGGAATTCTATGACGGAAATAAGCAGGAAACAGGACGAGATCAATCACTCAAATTTAATTATCCTCTTTGGCTCTACCAATGCTATGATGCATCAAACACGGCCTTGAACGATTTGAAAGAAATATTTATGAGCGTGTTTCAATGTAGGAGAAATGCAAGCCTTTATGGGCGCAAAGGCATCCATTTCAAATCGGGCTCACATGGAATAAAAGAAATTGTATGAAGTACTGGATATAGACTCCGCAGCGTCTGCAAAAGACATGGAGAAGGCAAGGATAGCGGGAATATTTTAAATTCCCGCTATTGCTCCCACCTCTAAAATTTACAAGATTTACTATTCACAAATACTATTTTGAAAATCTATTCTCATACATTATTTTTGAAGATTCAATGTTGAGACCCAGTCTCCAGGAGCCCAGATCAATTCATGAACCTCTTTCTATCTTGGCGTTGGTTGTTGCTTCAACTTTCAGATCAATTCTCAAGTCTGCTTCTATCTCAGTGTTGGTTGTTGCTTCAACTTTCAAATTTCAGTTGCTTGCTTCAGGTATTTTTCAAAAGAATATTTTACTTAATTTTTACCTTAACCATATATAATAAGAAATGGTTACCGCAGAGGCTTCAACTTCGTGTTTCCGGTAATATTGACAATATTTCAAATATTGATGTTTAGCTTGTATAGGAATTTTGTTCAGTGATGTGATTTGGTGGATTGCTAACTAGATCTTGTCTCTCGCTCTGTATGCTTGTAATAAATACAACTTCGAAGTCTTTCACTAACCCTACCCTGGCTCCTTTGTTCTCGCTTTGGTGATACCACGAGTATATGTTTATTTCGGATCGGGTAGTTTCATTTGCACAGGTATTCCTTCGGTAGATTTGTTAATGTTTGACTTCTTATGCCACTTAGACTAACTTAACTTCGCAGATTTAAAAGGCACTTAGCTTTATGTACCTTGGGTTTCGCTCTTTCTATTCATTAATGATGTAGTGAGCCCATAAATTAGTTGTGCCACGAGGATCTTTAATTTACAAATGGACCTGAAAGAATCACCATACCCCCGGTGCCTGGATCGTGGACGGGAGTGCTATGAACCATGGTTCACATAGCTGCCATGGTTCAAAATATTTTGAAATTTTACAATATTTTGTTGTAGCTGCTTCTTAAAATTATAAATATTTAGAAAGACACTTTTATTTTCACATTTTTTACTTAAAAAAATTATTTAATTTACATTTTTCTATTGAAATGTAATTATTTTTAAAATAAAAAAATTATTTAATTTATATTTTTCCATTGAAGTGTAATTATTTTTAGAACTTTTCATCATTGAAGAGCTGGATGTTTACATGCCCTTCCAAAAAAAATTAAGACCAACCCTTCAAATTTGACCACTGGACGTGAACCAATGGGTGTTTAATCGATAAGACTATTTCAATACATTGATTTATAATTATTATAACCAGCTTGTCGATTATTGGCTAGCATAATGCGTCTGTAGACTAAGAACTCCGACTGGCGACTTGCAGCCATCGTTGAAAATGTGCAAACAGGTTTTTTTATAGTTTATAGTAATGTTGGTTGGGGTTTTAAATTGCTTGATAGTGCAATTACATAAAGGTTGCAGTCCTAAGATATGTTGTTCAAAATTGTTTTTACAGAATCACATCGTGGTAATGAAGCATTTTCAGACTTTTGCAATTCTTAATAAATTCTCCTGGAATAGTCGGCTTCCGACTGGTTGTGGTCCCACCACTTCCTTCCTGTGGTCGAAATATTTGGAACCATCCACTATTTGACCCGCTAGATTGGAATTGAGAACCATTATTATGCCTGCCGCTTGATGCTCCTAACACACGAGGCCTCAATTTGGGTTTATAAAGCTTTTGCAAATCATCAGAAACTTCAAACATTGAAAAGAAATCAAAAACTTCAAACATTGAAAAGAAAGTTAAATCAATGTCAGTAACCTTGAAAAAGCCATACCCACATTGTTGAATAGATATTTATAAATATATACATTGTAGATAGAATTTGCGGAGTTCAGGGACAAGTCTTGAGTGATTTCATAGCGCAGAGACGCCCTTCATAATCCAATGTCTTAAATTGAAAACAACGTTAGAGGAAAATATGTCTAAGATAGTGGAAATAACGGAGAAAAAGGTTGGTCTTTGTCCAACACATGGCTTCAGTATCTATCATACCCTGAAACTCAGGGTAGGAAGTTCCCTGGAATTGGAGAATTTCAAGCAATATGAAGGAACAAATTGGAGCCCAAGAAGGAAAATATGCTTTTACCTATCAATCCAAATAAGTATATTCTATTGAACATGTATTTGGTAACTGAAATTATCAGTGCTCTTATGGGCATGGAAACAGTGCTATGACAAGTATGTATAGGTCTTCCACTAAAATCTGAGCTCCTTCTTTCCTATTAAGTTGCATGGGCATAAGGATCCATCTTATGGAAGCAAGGAAAATGAGAAAGGATCGACCTTTTGCTTCTGAAGTAGTTTCTTTCTAATTCAACATTCGTACTGAGAGATGGAATATATTGATTTGCAATCATTGTCCTTGGAATGTTTAAAATTTTGAATCTTCTCAAACGTATTTATGAATGAAGCGATAAGAGAGCAACATTTATCTGGTGTTGTGGTGTAGTGTCGGTTATCACTTCAGTGTGAAGGTCCCCAGTTCGAACCTGAGCAACACCATTTGCAATGGTCGACCGGTTGGTATTTGGAGTTTATCAACGACATGGAGGAAGTCGACCGGTGCAGCATGAATTTTCATTCGTCGACCTCCGACTTGGAAAAATCTACTGTACATTTTTTATATTCGTCTTATTACATGGATGAGCTTATTTTGGGGTCTCTACTCAGGTACAACAACGCAGTTGGAAATGAAAACGGAAAAAGGCCAACAAATTTCCATTAATGATTGCAAGAGTCGAGGCACTTTCCATTAAAGATATGATGTACATTTAAAGGTAACAGATGTTATGAATTCATTCCATTCTAGTAAATAATTTGAAAAGCAAAGCCGATAGTTGTGGACATTATGAATTCAGTCCAATCTGGTGAATAAATTGAAAAGCAAATCCAATAGTTGTGGACGTTATGAATTCAATCCAATCAGGTAAATAAATTGAAAAGCAAAGCCAATAATCGCGTACACCCTCGACCAAAACACAATATCGACAATATATAGATAATTTAATAGAGTTGGTATCCTGTACGCGGCACTGTGCAGGGTTAAATGGCTTGGACGAGTGCTCAATTATGCGTGTTTGAAGCTAGCAGAGTCCTCGTCGGTCATGAAAAAAAATGGTATAATTCTCAGAAATACGTAGTGCACTGTGTTTTTGTCAAGCCATTCCTCAACTTTATTGACCAGCAACCTTCATCTGCTAAAAGCACCGTCAACATTAATTTGCATTAAAAAAGTCATGCAATAGTGGTAAAAATATGGTCGACATTGTAAAGTGGTCGAGTTTTTAATTAAGTCGATGTTATATTTTGGTCGATGGTCATACAACAACAACTCCTTTGAAAAGACATTGCAGGAGCAATTCTGTTACATGAGCATGTAACAAGGCTGGAATACTCGAAGACAGATCTAAATATTGAACTATTGAATCGGTATAAGCGAAATTGCAAGTGACACAAATCAAATTAAGACTGGCTCGGTTGACCTTATTTTTAATGCTATTACATGATTTTTTTTTAAAGTGGTCCAGGATTGGCTTGGTCGACCTCTACATCTATAATTTCCACCATTTTTGTGTTGACCAAATTGGATATCAACCACTTTGACTGTTGTAAGACCATTGACCAAAATATAACATGAGATCTCTAGCTATTGATTTTAAAAGAAATATTATATAAAAAAATGTTATACATATTTATCTTTTAAAGTTGAAAGTAGAGATTCACCTTCCATTTAAAAAATATGTATTATTAAACTTATTTAAACCGAAAGTGTTGCTGGGTATGTATCAATGACATGCTCAAATTCCATTCCCTTTCTGCCATTTAATGTAAAAGTAAAAAAAAGTCATTCAATAATATCTTTAGCGAAGTCGTTGAGGAGCATTGAAAGTATTAAAAGATGTTTCTATAACTTAATTTTGTAAACTTATTGCCGAGGAAAAGGCATTTAACTCAAAGTGACAGAAATAGAAAATAGAATTTTTAGAATTTCTGAAGCTGCGCTAGGGTTTCACCTTTTTCTATTCTTTGCACAAGTTTTTTTTAATTACAGCTTCAGGCTCTTCTCCCCTACGAGAACTGAATTCTTCTCCTTAAATTTTAGAAGGATTTCTATGAGTCTTCTAATCTTATCATTCTATTACTTGTGGCTTTAGCACCAACCCTAAACTTTGAACTAGCATCCAAGCAAGCTTGTCGCAGATGGCTAACACGGGCTGCCAAATCACAACGCGTTTCGACAAGTACTGTATTTAGAAAAATTCTATTGTCCCTCCTCGACCTCCTCGACCTCCTCTGACCTCCTCGACCTCTCCCACCTATCCGACCTCCTCCCACCTCCTCGACCTCGACCTCCTCAACCTCGACCTTTCCAACCTCCTCCGACCTCTCTGACCCCTCTGACCTCCTCTAACTATTGATCTAGCAGATTGTCGTGGAATGAAGGAGCTTTGTGTTAATTTTTGAGCATCAATTCAATATGATCTAGGATCTTTACTGAGAGAATAACATGTACAACATATCAATCACAAGAAGCAATCACAAGAGACAATAGACACACAGAGTTTCCTTGGGGAAAACCATAAAGCTGAAAAACCCCAATAACTTCCTCAGAGATAGATAGAGCAATGATACAAAACCCAAGCATAAGACATAGTCTCCTAGCAGCAGCTTCTCCTCCTCCACTATTGCGCCACTCTCCAATGAGTGTATAAGTGAGAAAGTGAATGATCAAATAGAGTGCCTCCCGCACTCTATTTATACTTGACTTGACTTTCCTAATAACCTTACCAGGTCGGCCTCAACTTAATCACATAATATAATGCTGATAGGGCTGACCCCACTAGGTGGTCTAATAACCCTTTAACCCACATGACTTATACAGGGCCGACCCCATCAAGGTGGTCTAATAAACCATCAAGTATAAGTTACGACATTTACAATATAAATGCCGACACTTCCGTATAGAGGAATAATAACATCTCTATAGGAATACAATATACATATATGAAATACATTTTGAAGTTACAATTACATCAACACTCCCTCTTAACTAGGAAGGTATTTCTCGACACAGATCTGCTAGCACAAGTCTTCTTCTCTGGATCATTGTCACTGGATCATCGTCATCGAATCATCATCACTGCTGCTATCGCAATCAATCTCCAATATACTCGTCATAGGAAGTTCTACAGAGCCAGTCCTTTTTCATACTGGATGTAGGCCCACCACCTATAGGTCTTCATCATCAGTGTCCATACTGTGGAACCTAGGACTGATTACATGCATCAACAAAACCTAGCGCAGACTATAGGATATTTTACATGCTGAACTTCACAAAACCTACTCAGAGCGTCCCAGGATGTTACGAGCACACCACTCTACCTATCCGGATCTCGATAGAGCATCCCAGGCTGTTACGAGCACACCGCTCTACCTGTTTGGATTTTAAAGGATCTTTTCTATGTGAACTTTCGCTAAACCTACTAAGAGCATCCTAGGATGTTATGAGCACATTGCTCTACCTGTCTGGATCTCGATAGAGCATCCCAGGCTATTACGAGCACACCACTCTACCTGTCCGGATCTCGATAGAGCATCTCAGGCTGTTATGAGCACACCTCTCTACCTGTCCGAATTTTAAAGGATATTTTCTATGCGAAACCGTAGGAAAACCTACTCAGAGCATCCTAGGATGTTACGAGCACATTGCTCTACCCGTCCAGATCTCAATAGAGCATCCCAGGTTGTTGTGAGCACACCGCTCTACCTGTCCAGATTTTAAAGGATCTTTTCTATGATACCTACACAACCTGTCCACGGCCACAAAGTATCAACCTGATACTCACCATACATCATCCTGATGTACATGATCAACCTGATCATTATCATAGCATCATCCTAATGCATATCATCTGGAGCAACATCCTGAAGCTCATCATCTGTGATCATCCTGATCATCATCATAGCATCATCTTGATGCATATCATCTGGAGCAACATCCCGAAGCTCATCGTCTGTGATAATTTTTATCATCATCATAGCATCATCCTGATGCATATCATCTAGAGCAACATCCTGAAGCTCATCATCTATGATCATCCTGATCATCATCATAGCATCATCCTGATGCATATCATATGGAGCAACATCCTGAAGCTCATCATCCATGATCATCGTGATCATACAATGCATCCACTTGATGCATACCAAGTATCTACCTGATACATATCATCATACATGATCCACCTGATCATACAATGTATCCACCTGATACATAAATGAATACATGATCCACCTGATACATACATAAATACATGATCCACCTGATCATATAATGTATCCACCTGATACATATATAAATACATGATCCACCTGATCAAACAATGCATCCACCTGATACATATATAAATACATGATCCACCTGATCATACAATGTATCCACCTGATCATATCAAGCATCCAACATGATGCATATACAAATGCATGATTCAACTGATCATATCAAGCATCCAACATGATGCATATACAAATACTTGATCAAACTGATCAAAGCATACAACATGATGCATATACAAATACATGATCAAACTGATCAAAGCATCCAACATGATGCATATACAAAGCAGTAACTGGAGCATTGTCCCTATGCTCATCATCCAGCTCTTACATCCACAGTCATGGGAAGGATCCTCCTCTCACCATGCTTGGAATGGCTCCTGCAAATGTGTCCATCACTTCCTCCTCGAAGTGTCTTCAATATGAAGAACAACAAGCCTCTCTCTGAAGTATTCAAACTTCACTCTGGCTAGTGGTTTTGTCAACACATCTACAGCCTGCTCATCCGTTGCAACATACAGGAGCTTTGCTGCTCCTCTCTACACCATATCCTTGATATCGTGATATTTTATCTCAATGTGCTTCGACCTGTCGTGGAACACCGGATTCTCAGACAGCTTCACACAACTCTGGTTGTCACAAAAGATACCAGTAGCATCCAATGGGAGATCAAATAGCTCAGACAGTAGCTTCTGAATCCATACTGCCTCACAACTAGGCGAACAAGCTATAACATACTCTGCTTCGGCTGTACTCAGTGCTACATAGGACTACTTCCTGCTAAACCAAGAGATCACACATGATCCCATACTGAAGCAACACCCAGAAGTGCTCCTCCTATCTGCAGCATTGCCTGCTAGGTCCGAATCAACATAACCCTGCAGTTTAAACTTTTGATTCGCATCATACTTGAGCCCGTAATCAATTGTACCTTTTAGGTACCTCAGAAATCAGGTGAACACCTCTGGGATCCGTCAGGAATTGGCTCAATGTGTTCACAACAAAGCAAATATCTGGTCTTGTGTTCTTCAGGTACATCAAGGACCCAATCATTTGACGATACATAGTGACATCAACCGGATTAGATGAAGCATCACATAGAAGCTTCAGGTTCGATGCCATAGGTGTGGCCATGGCCTTGTAGTCCATCATCCTGAACCTCTTCAGGATCTCTACTGCATACTTCCCTTTTCCAAGGAAGATTCCATCTGCACTCTGCCACACCTCCATGCCTATAAAGTAGTGCATCATCCCCAAGTCCTTCATCTCGAACTCAGGAGCAATCTTCCCCTTCGTGTCGATAATCAATCTATCCTCACCCGTAACAAATAGGTCATCCACATACAAGAGTAGAATCACAGGATTGCCTTCCTCAACCTTGTAGTAAAGGTTGGAATCCACTTTACTCTTGGTAAAGTCCAAACTAGATAGAAAGCAGTCTATCCTACCATACCAATTTCTAGGAGCTTGCTTCAAGCCATATAAGGCTTTCTTCAATCTGCACACATATGACTCTCTGTCATGTGTCTCAAAACCAAGTGGCTGCTCCACATATACTTCCTCCTCGACTACACCATTCAAGAAAGCTGTCTTGACATCCATCTGGTGTATCTTCCATTTCATCATTACAGCCAGGGCAAGTACTGATCTGATGGAAGTGTACCTAGCTACAGGAGCAAAAGTCTCTTCATAGTCTATTCCCTCTTTCCGGGAGAAGCCACGAGCTACAAACCTCGCTTTGTATTTCTCTATGCTATCATCTGCAGCATGCTTGATCTTATAGATCCACTTGGAACTCACAATAGAGTTCCCTTCAGGTCTTGGGACCGCATCCCAAACATCATTCTTCATGATCAACTGGTATTCCTCGATCATGGCGTACTTCCATTACTTCATCGCAAATCCTGGGAACTTTAGATTCTTCAATAGATAGCTTTGTTGCTGGAACAAATGTTGTAGTCCTTCTTTTGTAGGTGATGGTATACGATCTTTCCTACAAGACAAGTTAAATTGCATGATTAGAAACATCTCAAAGTTTTCAGAACAAATCCTTACCCATAAAGAAATATGTCATACAGTCATGCAATTATTTTTAGCCAATGCTTTAATACAACATTTATCCATATCCCGTAACTTTCTAGATGCCTTCCAATCTCTACCAGAACATTGTTAAGAGTGTGAACAACTCCCAACATGTCAGCAAAGAGGTTTCATTCTAGATAAGTAGCAATGGAATGTTGTACAGTGCCATGGGCCACTTAGCCATCACATGCATATTAGTAGTATCTTGTTCATTAATGCAATTATTCTAATATGCATAATACACAACCTAAGTCTAGGAACATAAGCATATACATCATTGAACAATATTATTTAAACAATAATAAATGCCAATTCAAATACTTATCTTTGTTTGCTGTTGGGTGGACTCCCTCTCAATCTTTCCTTGCAAGAACTATTGGAGTGTGCTCCCTCTTGATCTTTGCTTCCTAGATTACCTGTCCTTGAACTTATATTCATCCTGGACCATTATGCATGCGTAATTGTGCACTAGTGTCATGATTGTGCCATACTCAAGATCTCATACATAATCATACATTCATCAGTATAATCTCAAAACAAAATAATCTTAAACATGTATAGTCATGAACATTTCAAACACAGATAATAAGCATTAGTATTCAAGGTTTCAGAGAGTACTTCTTTTACTTATGCATATTCTTATTTGACCATAGGACTCTTTTGGTTAGTCATATCATCAATAAAAAAAAGAAACATAATATGCATAAACCCTAGATTACTCAAACTGATAACTTCATGAGTAATCATTATCAATCATACAAAAGTATAACATCCTTACATAGGGTAGGATTCTAACTTGATATAGGAAAAAATATACCTGGTCATCATATTTGCTAGTTATGTCTAACAACGTTTTTCTTGTTCTCTTCAATGACCTGCATAACTCATAAGTTAACCATTGTAGAACCAAATTATACATACCTCTATGTGATCCATGACTATGGATGAGTCTTTGTATTCATGTCACCAAGGATGATTTTAGGGGCGAAATTTAGCCCATGGGCTATTTTTCCATGTTTTTTTCCAAAAAAATTCATCAATTTGCATTTTTTGAAGCCCTGTTTCGCCCAATTTTGATGGGGTAAACTTTTTTCACTCTAAAAATCGCCAAATTATTATATAAACTATATAAAATCCTTAGAAATTGAAATAATTTTAGAAAAATATCGCCAAATATTTTATAGATGACATTTTAAGAATTGGTAAGATTCACCAAGGTTTATACTTTTTTTTAAAATAAGTATGGGTCCTTAAAATTATCCCTGCATGTCACTATGGTCTTGATCTAGGACTTGATTTGTACCTTCATGTTAGCGGATAACATTCTCCTCATATAACACCACAGTGCGTTAGTACAATCATAATACAATCATAACTGTCATAACCCTAATCAATGAATGTCTTCTATCATGCATTCATACTTTTACTAGGGTAATAAGACAAGTCTAAAATTAAAGAAGATTGTTACTAAACTCAATAACATGAAGACAATCATATTATAAACTTAATCATGAACAGATTTCAAAACATACCTGTAAGCCATACCTGTCAGATTGCTTGTAGTAGTTGTTGTTGTTGTTCTTTTTGTTCTTAGGACAATCTGAGGAAAGGTGTCCTCTCCTTGGTATGTGCTGTGAGAGATTGATCTTCATTCCCCATCTTTTCTTCTCGAGCTATAATCCGAGCTTCTTCCTGTGAGCATTCTTCTCACGGCCCGTTGAAAGAGATAAGTTTCTTTCTAACACAAATTCCTTGGATGAAGGAATCCCATGACCTAGGAAGGCCATTAAGAGTGGTCATTACCACTTCTCCATTCTCTACAGCTTCAAGTTGTTCTTTTATTTGGGAGACCCTTGAAGAGTAAGATTGCACGGTCTCCGCATTCTGGATCTGGATGTTCTTTAGTTGATTCCTCAATGTCATCTTCTGATTTATGTTCTTTCCTTCAAATAGCTTGGTCAAGGAATCAAACATCTCCTTAGGCGTCCTTAGGGAAGACACATGGGGTATGATATAGTCCTTAATAGAATCAGCAATGATTCTCTTGGCTTTGGCCAAGTTCTTCTTGTGTGAAGCCTTAGTCTCATCTCCCTCTTGAACTGGAACCTCTTCACTTGTGTAAGTGTCCAACTCATTCTCTTCTAGGATTAACCCAATCCTATACTTCCATGCTCAGAATTTATCATCCCCTTCAAGCTTATCCTAAAGCTTGGTGTGGTGAGACATATTAAAGAGTACTTCCAATGGAAATAGAAAAGATTTAGGTCTTACCACTTGATTTGCAGAAATCTGGATCTGGAGCTGGATTAGGGTTTGTTAGAGAAACCCTAAAAATTCAACCTTTGAATTTCAAACTTCGGAAAGGATAGAAAGATGCGCCTTGATGAGCTGATCAAGCTGGCATACTCAGAATTTGAGAAATGCAAAGTTTAACCCCTCAAATTTGCTTTTCAAACTTTTGGATTCACTAGGGAGGACCCTGAATTACGGTTTGATTTTCTCGGCCATCCAAAAAGTTCGATCTTGGTCTCTAAACTTCAATTTTTCAAAGGAGCTTCCAGCCATGGTCTCAGATTTCAGAAATTCCAACTTTTGTAGAAGCCCTAATTTCTGGCTTCACTAGACAGGACCCCAAACCAGGGTTTTATTTTCTCGGAGCTTAACCCAACCAAAAAGTTCGATCCAAAGCTCTAAACTTTGATTTTTCTAAGGAGCTTCCATCCATGGTCGCAGATTTCAGAAATTCCACTTTTTATGGAAACCCTAATTGTTAGGGCCAAAACTGAAAGTGCTCATAATTGAATTCTGATTGGACAGAAGATGTGCCTTGCTGAGGAGAGTTAATCTAGCCTCCTGCCTTTCAAGATCTATGGAGAGAAACCCAAAAAACAAGAATCCCTAACTTCCGCAACTGCACAGTGTCTTCTTCTCAGGTTAGCTCTGATACCATGCTAATTTTTTAGCATCAATTCAATATGATCTAGGATCTTTACTGAGAGAATAACATGTACGACATATCAATGGCAAGAAGCAATCACAAGAGACAATAGACACACAGAGTTTCCTTGGGGAAAACCATAAAGGTGAAAAACCCCAATAACTTCCTTAGAGATAGATATAGCAATGATACAAAAACCAAGCATAAGAGATAGTCTCCTAGCAACAACTTCTCCTCCTCCACTAGTGCGCCACTCTCCAATGAGTGTATAAGTGAGAAAGTGAATGATCAAATAGAATGCCTCCCGCACTCTATTTATACTTGAATTGACTTGCCTAATAACCTTACAAGGTCGGCCTCAACTTAATCACATAATATAATGCTGATAGGGCCGACCCCACTAAGGTGGTCTAATAACCCTTTAAACCACATGACTTATATAGAGCCGACCCCATCAAGGTGGTCTAATAACCCATCAAGTATAAGTTACGATATTTACGATATAAATGATGACACTTCTGTATAGAGGAATAATAACATCTCTATAGGAATACAATATACATATATGAAATACATTCCGAAGTTACAATTTCATCAACACTTTGCGATTTCCCATAGTGGGAGACAACATGTTTCCTATTCTTTTATTCCAAATAGCTGGTGGACTAGAGAATAAAACATCTCTTACGTGATACAAAAGGAACAAGTTGCATTACATATTGATATTGACTTCGGTTAGTTTTATACATCATGAATTTTTACCTTTCTCTTAATACCTTTAGGATGTTTTTCTTATATTTCCAAATAATTAAATTTTGGGAGATTGTTCTTATATCTCCAAATAATTAAATTTTTTCTTTGTTGTTGGTTGTTTTATATTTATAAATAATTTTATTTTATTTTTGTTATTGATTAACTTGAAATGGTAAAGTTCATACTTTTCTCCGGAGAGAGGTGAAAAAAATTAAATTTCTCCTTAATGTTAAATTAAGATTAAAAAGTCATGAATATTTATTAAAAATTTAAATATATTTATGCGATCGGTTTAAAGTAAGTCTTTAAATAGTTTTTGGATTATTATTAAAATGATTAAAATGTTATATAAATTAATTTTTATTGATATGATGTTTGTAAAATAATATGTAGATTGTAGTAAAGGAGAGGGGTTGTAATAATGCATACTTTTAGCATCATTGTCTTTAAAGAATGGTTGTGCATTTGTGGAGCATAAATAAAATATTTCATCTTTTTAAAGGAGAATGTAAGATATAAAGGTATTAGCGAATGATATTTGCTTCAAGATAGTTATTAAGGAGGGAATGATATTATCAAGAAGAAACACACAACATTTAGGGGGAGGGCATGAGTAGTGATGCATTCTTTATAGCTTATTACTTGATGAGAAAAAGCATATTCATGGCTATCGGATCAAGATTGTGATCCAATTCAGGAACGTGATTATCAGCGTCCCAGTTCTCCAGCATGATTGCAGAATTATGATGTTTAACTTGCAACCCTAATAAGTGATATGCTATAGCTCACACAACAGATCTGAGAAATCCTACAAAATCACATGTTAATACATGATAAAAGCACATAACAGCAGAAAATAGTCATGTTAGATCCGTAAATCATGCAGCTAAAAGTGAATGCCATCCATAGTTAAGGTAGACTAAATACCAGAAGTATTAACCACATTTGTTTTCTTACTTAAAATCTGTGACAGGCTTTTGAGGAATTGTAAAATATTACCCTACGAAGTGTATACTATATTGCTAAATGACAACTTAACTAACTACAGTAAATATTACAGATGTGCAGTAAAACAAAGTGCTATATTATACTGGACACTGAATTGGAACAAGTTCAATAATTGCAAGCTTATGCTTTTCTTCATACTGGAACTAGCAAGACTACACATCCTCAATTTAGGTATATTGTTCTTTGTCATGTTCTGAATTTTGTCAATCCTTTCTCTTATTCTCACATATTAGTGAAGGTCAAGAAAAAAGCTGCATTAGGTGGCATTAACTATTACTATATGGGCAATCAGAGTGAGTTTGATTTCATCTCGACATGTCTACAAAGTGGAAAATAAAAGGGAATTTATTTGCACGAATTCTGCACTTGAATGAACATAACACTGGAAATAATTGGAAGAAGAAGCTATTGATCTGGAAAATTGCCATGGCAAATACTTCAACCAGGGTCATTTTATTTTTAAAAATGGTTGATATTCAAAGTGGTCGAGCCTCCAATGGCCTGTCGGAGCTTCTGTTTAGCATAGCTGATCTGGCATGTCGAGAATTTACAGAATCAGGTCGTGCTAATGAAAACTGATGGACTTGCCATGGTAACCTAAAAAATAACATCAACACACTGCTATTCAACACACTATATGCTGCTATTTAAAAATACTATTTTCATTTTAATGACAATTTCCATTAAATTTTATGGCATTCCTAGATGAAAGAAATTCGCATTGGATTTGAACTATTTTGTTCATCCGAAAAAAAGAACTATTTTGTTCATCCGAAAAAAGACAGTTCCGTTCTCTGTTAATTTCATCCTTCATCCATATTTCAAACAAAAAAATCATTCTACTCTATTATCGCTTTCATTTAGAAGGGAAGATATCTAAGCCAATTTTTCTGCCATTGTTAGAGAAAGAAAAATAACCTTTTCATTTGACCTATTTGACTACCATGTGGCTGTCAATTGGAAATCTATGCAATAGCATTTTAATAGAAAAACCCATTTTAGTTACTGTTGTATTTATATATATTCTTTGTATTGTAATTATTTCGATTTTGTGGTTTTAATTTTATTAACCTTAGGTTGCTTTATATAACATCAAAATAAGTTGACAGTTTACAATTACATTTTACATTTAACTTATCTATCTTTGACACTACTGGTGGGGTTTTGATCATTTCCCATATATATATCTTTTCGTTTTGATGCGTATGCATCGGTTTTGCTGAATTCGAAAATGTTTTACCATTTTTAAAACGCATAAAACCTATTCAGTCGAGTTGATATGCTCGGTTCCTATGGATTCAATGAAGGGTTTCCAATTTAAATATTCTTTGTTTAAAATATTGTAATGGGTGCATTGTCAGATCTCTGATCTTGGTTTATGAATATGTCTACCCTTGTTTTTGTATTAATGAATATATAGAACATTTTTACATTAGAGTTCCCATACCTATGCAAAGATCCTATGCGACCAAGCTGCACCTGCACGCTATTATGAATTATACGAGCATAAGAGTAAGTTTTAAGAGGAAAAACTTGGATGATTTTTCAAGCATTAAAAAAACGAAAAAACCCCAATCTTGATAGATACCCAACTTTACCCAACTTTCCTCTTTTCCTACCGGCGTTCACTTTAAGTGAAGAATTTAGAGATTTCTTGGGGAACGCGGCTGAATTTAGCTATTTGTATGAAAGAAAATCCCAGGTCATTGAGGTTTTAATAATTAAATCGAAGAAAGGGAAAATAAAAGGGAATTTATTTGCACGAAGAAGAAGTTTTTCCCGAGATGAATTCTGCACTTGAATGAACATAACACTGGAAATACTTAGAAGAAGAAGCTATTGATCTGGTAGATTGTCATGGGATGAAGGAGCTTTGCGATTTCCCACAGTCAGAGAAATTTTTTGGAATTATGTCAGACTCTAGACGACATGGGAATCATCATCAAAACAAAAAGATATATATGGGAAATTACTCAGCTTCAAGTCAATTTTATGCACACACAAGAAACTAATCATCGACAATGAGTAATTACTGAGTCATCATTGTCGATCTTGAGGGGAAAACATGAATGCCGGTAGGGAAAAAGGAAAGTTAGAAGGGGAGTTCCTACAGACACTCGATTCAGACTCTGATCGAGATATTCAAGCCCGACTCCAAATGTGCGTCATCAAATAATGTAACCGCCAATGATAGATGACTCCAAATGTACATCATCAAATAATGTAACCATCGATGATATATGCATTTGATTATTGAATATTGTTGCACATCGATGATGGTATACTTAACAAACCGATGCGAGTTATAGAGTGCTAAATGCATGACGTTTCAGATTGGCTTTTGTATTTATATTTTTCCAGTCAACAGATAGATCGTATTAATCTTTCAACCAACGAGTTTGGCTATTAGTCACCAATGATCCTCCAGCTGTTAGCATTTTGTGAATATCAACTCGTCTTTAGTATCTAAATTGATCAATCTTAAGTTCATGACTATGTTGTCTCCCAAGAGAAATTGAGTCTGGCCATCACTTCAAAAGTTTGTGAGTTGACAGTCGACCAGGAAAAAAAATTGCCGACAGGGTGCAGTCGAACAACACTTATCCTAACTATGAAAGATCAGTAAAAACCTTGTAGCGACAATGCAATGAAAGAATTGGGTCGTGGGTAGTTCGTCAGTTGGCGGTGAAATGGTCGACTAGGTCTTTGCAGTCAATGACGACATGGAGGAAGTCAACTGGTACAGTCGGTGGTCGATGATACTTAGTCGAATGTTGAGGACCGGTGCAAGTGGTTGTCATATGGTCGAACCTCTCATTGTTGATGCAATTATGGTCGATGCCCCTCTGATATTGAATGGTCGACTATCACCCAATAGTTGATGAAGTCATCGACAGTGGTAACCAGTGGCAGCAGTTAATGTGAAGAGAGTTGAGAAGTTGTCATCCTAAAGCCCGTTTATTTACTTTACTTGCCTATCGCCTAATGCAGCGGACTTTTTGCTTGATCTGGGTCCATCAAAATATTTTATGGCTTTGCTTACTTTTGTAATAGATTTTAGTTAATTTTAACTTATGTTTGTAAAGTTACAAGTGTTTGGATTTGGTCGAAGCCCAATCTCGTCGATATGTTGGTTGACATATAAAATTTGTGGTCGATACTTATATCTGGGTCAAGAAGACCCTTCCATATTTAAATGATTATAGTACGGTCGATACTTTATCATCGACATATTAAAAGTTATATGATCGGTATAGTTGATATTTATTGGTCGGTTCTTAAATATATGGTCGAGGTGGTCGACATATATTTTTTTTAAAAGTCGACCAACCGTCAATGGATGTGATCGACATAATCGACTAACTTTCGACCAAAGAACCCAACCGACCACGCACAAGTTTGTTGCCGACTAATTACACCATAGCCCAATTATGTCGCCTTCTCCCATTATCATCTTTCTCATTCTTCCACGAGAAATTTATGATCTATAATCAATTGAAGATGCCTCTGGACTAATTAGTATCGACACAACTACATCGACCATATTTACAATAGAATGACTCATCGAACAATGCCGACAACTTTTAATAATAATGACAATAAGGTAGACCATTTCATATCGACGAGACAACTTTTAACAACCAACTTAGAGTTCTATCGCCTTCTTGTCACCATCTATGCTATTCAACTCCATCCCAAAATGTGAAGGTTGATAAGTCGACTAATTGTTCCAGTCGGCAACGCGTGTTCCGAAATTGTTACAAACTTTGCTCTTTTCCTACCGACGTTCACTTTTGCACCTCCAGGTGCAAATGCTAGTGATACTCCCTTGTACTTACTCATGTCATGTTAATATTAGTTAGTACATCTATCATACGCACTTCTTAATAAACTATAAAAAATGTTTTAATACCAAATAAATTATAAAAAATGTTTTAATATATATATTTTTGAAAAAAAATATAAATTACAGACATATATATATATATTATGTGATGAATATTTTTTTACACCATTTATTATTTTATCGTGCTTCGCACCATTTGTTATTTTATGGTACTTTACATCATATAAAAATTTGTGTATAATAAATAATAATAATATCAATTTTGGTGTTTTGTATCAAAAACTCTGAATCCATGTTGGATTGGTTTTGGTGTTTTGCACCACAAAATCTCAATCCACGTCTCGTGGTTTGCACCATACACCATGGAATGCCACATATTCATTTAACACCAAAATCAACTTTTTTACAACCACCACTTTCGCACCATTTGCATATCCCCACATTATCACCACTTTTTCACTATTTGAAATTTGAGGATTTCCCAAATCCTTTATAAATAGTGGTGATAATGTAAAGCTAAAATACTATTTTTCTTATAGTATATATATATAATTTTTTATTGCTTATCAATATATTATCATAAAATATGTTCAATGTTTAATAAATGTTAGTGCAAAGAGGAGATTGTCGAAGGTTCGAAACCCTCCGAAACAAGATTAAAATGAAATTAGAATATGTATGTCACCATAGTAAAAAAGCTTCCACCATGAACGTCGGTAAGAAAAGCTTCTCCCATGATTAGTGGTTAAAAAAATGGAAGGATAATGTGTAGAAATATTGGAGAAAGATGAGTACCATGAATCCGCGCCCCCTTCATCTGAAATCGGAAGGCAATTACAAAACTTGACTTGAGCATGCCATACGGACCAACTCCAAGAAATCGACTTCAGCATTGCATTGCATTGACTTGAGTGGGACAGAGGGGCAACCGGAAGGCAATTACAGAGAAGTGAGCGTATTGACTTGACTTCAGTCTTCAGTGGGGGCAGAGGGGCGGATATTTCTTATCAAAAGCATCTCTCGTCACAAGTTTTGCGTAGATTCCATGAATGGAGATCGACCATTGAATTCCATCGTCCTGCGTCCGTCAATTAACGCTGTGAGTGGGAGAGAGTTGGAGAGGTGTGATAGGGAAAATGAAAGGCAGAGAAATTGATATGGGAAATGGGAAGGCAATTATAAGTTACGTCCTCTCAAGCCTGCGAGCTGTCCGTATTCATAGACTCTAACGTCCTCCTATACCTATACCTATCATCTGTCCGTATTGACTTGACCTGCTGGGCGTTTGGGTTGTCTTTTATGTTACGCGATCTTTTCCAGCCAGGGAAGCCCAATGGCCACTAATTTTTTTGCCAGCCAGGGAAACCGTATCATTCAAGTTTTGTCTTTGTTGTGGAATACCATCCCCATCCACCTTGGGATAACGCTGTCCAAGTGTAAGTTTCAGTAAGGTTTATTTTACAATTTCCATACTTCTTCAAGTCATCCTGACTTGAGTTGAGTGGAGAGAGGGGCAAAATAATGAAAATTTCTTCAATAAAAGAAGCATCTCTCGTGAAAGTCTTGCACGGATTCTTTGAATGAAAAACGCATACAGCTTAGAAAATCGAAATCCATCGTGTCATATAAAAGTCTGCGTACAACATAAGCATTGACTGACTTTAGTAGGGCTATAGGTATTAGGGACCAAGAAACTCGTAGTATTCAGAGAGTGGAATGGCGATGAAACCGGTGTTGGGTTTTACTAATTACTTTAAACCCTAAACAAGATCTACTCTCATGCAAGAAATTAAACTTAATGCACAGCGGAACTTACTTTCCATAGTCTCTGGGTTGATATGCTCCTAGTCTTGACTTGAGTTGTTGGCTCTCGAATCCTTCCAAGAACTTGCAATCCTTTTCTCTGGAGAGTATCCTGTCTTCAATGGAGCAGACAATTTTTCTGGATGATTGCAAGCCTTGGAGACTCAGCCCTTTTATAGCAGTGCCAAAGAAAAAGATTCTAATCCTGGGGCTGCTGAAATTTAGCTAATACTTTGGAAACAAGTCCAAAAGAAATCTGGAGTTTCCGATTTTACAAAAAACTTCAAATCGGGAAACTTCAGAAAAAACTGAAATAAATCAGAATAAATTCTGATTTCCTTATTTAGCTCAATTTACTGCTATTATTTTAATCAACTATAATCGGTCCATTAACAATTATAATTGATTAACATTATTCTATATGTATTTGTATCCAAATCCTTATTTAAATACGTATAATGCCATGTCTTAATTAATCACATTGTTTGGCATGTTTTAATCATTACATAGATGTAATCTTTCGACAGTGTTTGATATCATAATCATAATGCACGTATGTCCAACTTAATTATTGTAATTTAGACGTCTCTAAATCCAACAATCTCCCACATGGACAAGTGCAACATTTTGATTATATATCCTTAACTTTATTGCATGCAACTTTTCTGTCTTTCTTATCGTATTTCTTAAACAATTCCGTCCATCAATTATGCTAACAAAGGACTTAAGCAGCACTTGTCACATTTATTCGCAACTAAACCGACATAAATCACGCTGCCAACATAACTGAATGACATGAATCTGATTTGGACATATAGTTTAGAAATTACACGCAAGTGTGATTATACGTGCCTATTTCTAATTGAGTCACCTTTACTTTACTGTATGAGGTCAAAAATTAAACTTTAAAGAAAGAAATAATGAAACCGAAACTGAATGCAACTTGTATATATCATCAAAAATGTTTACAATTGCATTACATAGAACATCAAAACAAAACTTAAAACATATTCAGACTCCCACATTTTCTAACTATCCTAAATAGAAATTACACCCATACGGGCAACATGTTCGTGAAACTTCTTGGGTGGTAATCCTTTAGTAAGAGGATCAGCAATCATGGAGTCTGTACCTATGTGTTCTATACATAATTCATTATTCTGCACTCTCTCTTTTACAACCAAAAACTTAATATCGATGTACTTTGACTTTGACGAACTTCGGTTGTTGGTTGCGTATAACACTGCTGAATTGTTGTCACATAATAATTTGAGTGGTTTCTGAATAGAATCCACAATTTTCAGACTTGTGACGAAGTTCTTCAGCCATACGCCATGATTAGATGCTTCATAGCATGCAACAAATTCAGCTGCCATAGTGGAGGCTACCAATGACTGCTTAGCGCTCTTCCATGACACGGCACTGCCTGCCATCATAAAGATGTATCCTGATGTTGACTTCATGCTGTCGACACATCCTCCAAAATCAGAATCAGTATATCCAATGACCTCGAGCTGTTCCGATCTCCGATATATGAGCATAAAGTCCTTTGTTCTCTTTAGATATCTCAACACTCGCTTGGCTGCCTTCCAGTGTTCCATACCTGGGTTACTCAAATATCTCCCTAGCATTCCAGTGATGAACGCAATATCTGGACGCGTGCATACTTGTGCATACATGATGCTACCCACGGCTGAGGCATAGGGAATATCTTTCATGATGTTTTTATCTAAGTCAGTTTGGGGACATTGTTTTAGACTAAACTTATCTCCTTTTGATACAGGGGTATCTCCTGGTTTGCTGTTTTCCATGCCAAATCTTGTTAGAATCTTATCGATATAGTTCCTCTGGGATAACCTTAGAATACCTTGAGATCTATCTCTAAGTATTTCAATCCCTAGAACAAATGATGCATCACCAAGATCTTTCATTTCAAAGTTCTTAAATAAAAAATTCTTAGTTTGATGCAACATGTCCTTATCGTTACTGGCAAGCAATATGTCATCTACATATAAAACCAAGAAAATAAATTTACTCCCACAGAACTTAAGGTATATGCATTCGTCTACTATGTTAGACTCAAAACCAAATGAGCTAACAATTTTGTGAAATTTTTGATACCATTGTCGAGATGCTTGTTTTAGCCCATAGATAGATTTCTTAAGTCTGCAAACCATAGACCCTGCATCACCTGATACAAAGTTCTCTGGCTGCTTCATATAGATCGTTTCATCAATGTCGCCATTGAGAAACGCCATCTTTACATCCATCTGATGAAGTTCTAAATCATAATGTGCTACAAGCGCCAATATAATCCTTAAAGAGTCTTTCGATGAAACTGGAGAGAAAGTCTCTTTATAATCAATGCCTTCTTTCTGTGTGAAACCTTTCGCAACAAGACGTGCCTTGTATTTTTCAACATTGCCTTTAGAATCCCGCTTAGTCTTAAATATCCATTTGCAACCAACGGGTTTCTTGTCTTTAGGCAACGGAACGATATCCCAAACGTCATTGTCATACATAGATTTCATCTCTTCATTCATGGCATTAATCCACTTTTGAGAGTTAGAGCTTTCCATAGCTTGTTTGATATTAACAAGATCATTTTCAAACATGCCAATGTCAAACTCATGTTCTTGAAGATATGCATAATCCTTAGATTGTGTAGATCTTTTCTCTCTAGTAGATCTCCTAATTGGCACAGGTACTAGATTTTCTTGAGGTTCATTTACAACTTGATCTTCAACAGGAGGAGGAACATCATTATCAATTTCTGAATCTCCCACAGGCCCTAGGCCATCAACATTTGTCATGTCAATGTCAGGGTTTGGGTTGGGTTCAGGTCCATTTGTGTTCTCTATTCCATGTTGATTTTCTAACTGAGTTATTTGTGATGATGAAGTTTGCATATTGTCAGAAGATGTATTTCTAAACGCAATCGGAATTTGAACAAAACTAGGACTTTGGTCCATAGTCTCATTTCTAAACGCAATCGGAATTTGAACAAAACCAGGACTTTGGTCCATAGTCTCATTCGCATTCGTCTCTTCTTCTTCAAAAATACTATCTTTTGTCATATCTCCCCCCACAAACTCATTATCCTCAAAAAATTTCGCACTTCCTGACTCGAAAACTGTATGTTCTGTTGGATTATAGAATTTGTATCCCCTAGATCGTTCAGAATAGCCTATAAAGTAACAACTAATGGTCCTTTCGTCCAGTTTCTTTTCATTTGGCTTATAAGGCCTAGCTTCACATGGACATCCCCAAACTCTCAAATGATTCAAGCTAGGCTTGCGCCCAACCCATAACTCGTAAGGGGTCTTGTTAGCTGCTTTAGTAGGCACTCTATTAAGTATGTATGCTGCAGTCTTTAAGGCTTCTCCCCACAAATTCTCAGGTAGAGTTGTACGAGCAATCATACTTCTCACCATGTCTTTAAGGGTGCGATTTCGCCGTTCAGCAACACCATTCATTGCAGGCGAACCTGGCAACGTATACTGAGGCACAATTCCGCATTCCTCTAAGTATTTTGCAAAGGGACCTTGACATTGTTCTCCTGATCCATCATAACGACCGTAGTATTCACCACCACGATCAGAACGAATGGACTTTATACGTTTGTTAAGTTGTAACTCAACTTCCGTTTTGAACTTTATGAACACGTCTAATGCTTCTGCCTTTTCTTTTATTAAGTAAATATGACCATATCTTGAATAATCATCTATGAATGTGATAAAGTAACGGTGACCATTTCTTGTAGCTTTTGGAAAAGGACCACAGATATCCGTATGAATCAATTCTAAGACATCATTACATCTTTTTGCATCATACTTACGTTTATTAGTTTGTTTTCCCTTTATACAATTCACACAATCACTTAAGTTTGTAAAATCTAAAGGTTGGAGAATATCATTAGACACAAGACGTTCTATCCTTTTCATAGAGATATGTCCTAATCGCTTGTGCCATAATGTTGGAGATTTCTCGCAAGTTAATTTACGTTTTCTATTATCTACATGCAGTGCCTCTGAATGTGAAGTGTCTATGTCTAGAAAATAAAGATTATCATAAGAAGACAGGATACCAGAAGCAAGAAGCTTAGAATTTTGACATAAACTGAATTTTCCATTACCAAATGAACATACATAACCATTTTTGTCCAAATAAGATATAGAAATTAGGTTCCTTCTGAAAGATGGAACCACTAAAGCATCAAAACTTAAATAAAATCCTGTCTTACATAATAATCTAAATTTTCCTATGCTTTTCACTTCTACTTTGTTGCCATTTCCTACGTAAACGTAGCGCTCTGCCTCATTTGGTTTGCGATGGCTTAGGCAACCCTGCATCGACATACTGATGTTAGTCGTTGCACCTGAATCTATCCACCAAGTATATCTAGATACAGAACTTAAATTAACTTCAGAACAAACTAAAGCAAGAGACATACCTTTCTTTGCCAACCATGCATGATAGTTAGTGTAGAATTTCTTTGTATGTCCTGACGCTTTGCAGAAAAAACAGTTCCTTTCTTCTGCTTTCGCAGAAGTATCTTCTTTCTTGCTTTTCTGCGCGGCATTATTTGCAGCTACCTTGGCAGCAAACTTGCGCTTCTTGCCTTTACCCTTATGATTAGATGTTACTACATGAGCACTTTCCCCCTTAGTCATTTTCTGTCTCTCTTCCTCCTGTACCAACTGAGCCTCAAACTTAGGTAGTGTCCATGTCCCTTTTTGACAATTATAAGTCATCTTGAATTGACTAAAGTTGGACGGGAGAGACAGAAAAATGAACTCAATGAGGACTTCATCAGAGATGTCATAATTTTTCCCTTTCAAGGCACGTTGCAGTCTTGTCATCTCAATGACATGCTCTCTAACCCCTTCTTTTCCCTTGTATTTTATTGTTGCCAACTTCACAAAGAGTGTACTAACTTCAGTCTTTTTACTCTTTGTGAATTTCTCTTCAAGGGCCTTAAGGTATTTAATAGCGCCGGTCTCTGTATCAGGTATTATGCCCCGAAAAGTCTCATGGATCGTTTGCTTCATCACCATTATGCACATGCGATTTGAATGCTCCCATCTATCAATATCAGCCTTCTCTTGGGGAGTTTCTTCACCCTCTTTATTGGGCTTGGGGCGATCAAATCTCAGTGCAGTGTCCAATTGCATGATCCCTAAGACTAATTTCAGCTTTTCTTCCCATTGTTTGAATTTGTTCCCCATGAGGGGCTTAATTTGACTTAGATTTGACATTATGTTTAGATCTGAAAACTGAATAACAAAAAGAAAAATTAGATATTATGCATCACGATTTGATCTTTAATCATAATTCTAAAATCCATCTAAAGGCCTAAATTAAATTATGTGCTCCATTGAATCTTTTAGCCAAAACACCACTCAATAATGAAAAACACCTTTGGGCGCAATCATTACCTTATTGTCTTTTCCGCCTTTGGGCCAGATTGACATATCCATTTGCTAACTACCAGGCCAGTCAAGTGGGGAAGGCAGGTCACTAACGGACCTGGTGCACCAAGCCCCAAATGCTTTTCTAGACATTGCCAGCATATATGTGTTGCAACTTATTTGTTATACATCACCCTTATGCACCAAACAACTTAGCAGGTGCCAACCCTCCTTTGGGAAAGCTAACACCCACGTCCATTGAGCTTGTCATGAGTCATCCTTGCAATCGTCTTACACAGAGCGGTTCGTTTTGCGAACATCAATGCTTGACTCATGCGAAAACAACACATGTATACATAAAATGCCTTTAGTTAGATTCCAAAATTATACCTAAAATCATCACCCTTATTTGTTAACTTAACAGTTGATAATATGTGCTTGTTCAAGTAAAATATTAACATCTCTAAAAGAAAGTATCACATTCAGAAATACTAAACTTAAGATTGTCATTTCTAGGCAGACAGTATAGAAAGTTATTTACTGTTGCAACATCAAAAATTTAGCTTAAATGAATGAGCAAACAGAGCTGAAAAAATCGTTTTTAACTCCATGCACAATTTCAGGAATGCCCAAAACGTTTTCAGTCAAAGCTATGAGCAAACAGACCTACAAAAATCATTTTTAACTCCATGCACAATTCCAGGAATGCCAAAAATGTTTTTAACCAGAGCTATGAGCAAACATAGAATGCCCAACGCATCTGTCCAATTTCCATGAAGAAAAAATACAGAGCCAATGCCAGATGCCCAAAAACGTTGTTTGCAAAACAATACATGCATACAGAGCTTCCCAAGCTCGGTTTCCAGCTAACATATATCACCAAAACGTTTTTGAAAAACAATATATATGTACATATCTTCCAAAGCTTCCTCAATTCGCAGGGCTAAAACAACGGAAATATTAACCCAAAAAAGATTTCAACAAATCGAAAATCAAAATGATATTTAGATCTTAAATCTTCTGTTAAGTTACTGGGTACAAATTATGGAATGAATCTCATTTAACCTCATCAACAGAATGTTAAAAAGGGGATTATCAAAAGTGTCAACGACTCAGAGATCCATTAAAACTAAAAGTACTGGTACAGGGATGGAGTGATCCATAGTGGAATTTTCTGAAAAACGAATTGGATGCCATCGATGTGTTGAAGACGAAGCCAGAAGTTTGAATACCATCGAATTTTTGACATGCTCAGACATTTTAGAATCGATGCTAAGGTATGAAAACAACACAAATTTGAATTGGGGATACCGTTCGTGGGAGCATACAGGGCATAACAATCGTTTCTCAGCCATCTACCAACGCATAAGACCGAGATATGCTCAAATAGAATGTAAATTTCGTTTTAACTTCAAAGCACATTGTAGATAATATAGAAACGCTTCCATACAAATCTCAGAGGAGACAGAACTTGCTAGGGTGTTTTTCCAGCCAATCTCAGAGTTGAAGTATTTTAAAATCAATCCACGGAGAAGGAAGAACTCGCCAGATCGTGTTGCAGTCACGGCAGATGCTAAAACGTTTTTCTTGAATGGAAACAAAGAGCCATAAAGGAGAAGTAAAACCAATTCATTAACCCTGGACGGCTTTACAGGATTGAATTCAACACCATTTTTAAAGCGGAAAAAAAAATGTAAATCGAATATCAGATCGCATCTCACACTCAGGGGATCACACGCAGCAATTTCAGCCATGGAGACTTGGATTTTTAAACTGCAATTCTTACACAAGGGAGGCTCTGATACCAATTGTTGGGTTTTACTAATTACTTTAAACCCTAACCAAGATCTACTCTCATGCAAGAAATTAAACTTAATGCACAGCGGAACTTACTTTCCATAGTCTCTGGGTTGATACGCTCCTGGTCTTGACTTGAGCTGTTGGCTCTCGAATCCTTCCAAGAACTTGCAATCCTTTTCTCTGGAGAGTATCCTGTCTTAAATGGAGCAGACAATTTTTCTGGATGATTGCAAGCCTTGGAGACTCAGCCCTTTTATAGCAGTGCCAAAGAAAAAGATTCTAATCCTGGGGCTGCTGAAATTTAGCTAATACTTTGGAAACAAGTCCAAAAGAAATCTGGAGTTTTCGATTTTACAAAAAACTTCAAATCGGGAAACTTCATAAAAAACTGAAATAAATCAGAATAAATTCTGATTTCCTTATTTAGCTCAATTTACTGCTATTATTTTAATCAACTATAATAGGTCCATTAACAATTATAATTGATTAACATTATTCTATATGTATTTGTATCCAAATCCTTATTTAAATACGTATAATGCCATGTCTTAATTAATCACATTGTTTGGCATGTTTTAATCATTACATAGATGTAATCTTTCGACAGTATTTGATATCATAATCATAATGCACGTATGTCCAACTTAATTATTGTAATTTAGACGTCTCTAAATCCAACAACCGGGGCCAAATTTCTGCGGTAGAGATCGATTTGGGAAACCGGAAGGCAATTACAGAGGTACTGATTTGAGTTGAATGGAGGCAGAGAGGGAAATTTCTTCGAAAAAATCGTTGTATTCACATAATCTAAGGTTCTCCCAACCGTATTGACTTGCCTTTCCTAGGGTGAAGGAATGGCTGGACTTTTGTGGAAGTAAAACGAAGAAAACCATATATTTCCCAGCCACCAAATCCAACTTTCTTTCTTTACTATGACTATGATGCAGTGAGTTTGATTTATGGCAAATATGGGCATAGATTTGGAATTGAAAGTTGAGAGACATATGACACAAAAGGAATCGTAATATTCACCTTATTAAATGGATATTTTTTCAATGATTTTTATGATAATTTGGTGTTATTAATTGTCTCATTAATGCACATTTAGAATTTGATAATGGTTATTTTTAAATTTCGATTGGTATTTTTTTATGAAAAAGGAAAAGCAATTATCATTAAGATTAAAAACTTGATAAATATGAAAAAGTAAAATTAGCACTAAAGGTACTTATACCTATCATTTAGAAATGTTGTAATGTATTAATTATTTATAATTCAAAGCTAAAAAGTTGAAATAATGATGAAAATTAAACTAAAAGCAGGAGAGAAGTGACACCTACTACTTTATATCTTTAAAAATGAAATAGAAAAATGAGTCATATAGTAGAAATAGTAGTGCTTATGTAAAATAAAATAGTGCTTATTTAAAGACGATCATTAAAAAAAATAAAATAACACAAATTTAATTAATAGAAATCCAAATTTAGAAATACAATTTAATAGATAATCTAGTTACTTAGTACCTACCTTTTTTGCTAAAAATAATGTGAAGTAAAGCCATTTGAAAATAATTTATAAGTAAACTAAGAAAATAGTTTATAAGTAATTTAATTAACAATTGTATATAGTCCCAAGGTAAAAAATAAAATACTAAAAAGATTACATGCAACATAATATTAAAAAGATTAGAAAATAAATCCTTTACAATTTCAGAAATCTATTAACACATGTTATAATATTAATAAGTAAAAACACTTTTTTTACAAAATTAATAATAATTATAAACAGTAGTGTTAAATTAAAAATTAAATATATTTTAGTAATTATTATTGATAATTATATGTATAAATTTAAAAACAAAATATTATTTATTTTTTAAATACAAAACTTAAATATTTAAAAAAAATTATTTACATTACATAGATAAAATTTGTGATATTAATAAAAAATAAATTGTAATATCAATAAAATTAATAATTCTAAATTCTATGTTTTAACATTAACATTTTAGCAAAATGATTATTTTCCATTTTACTTTATGTAAAACAATAAAAAAAACCTTGTAAAAACCAAATCAAATGGATTTGCTGCCTTGCTTATTAATCTAAATTTAAATAAATAACTACTATGATATTCTCATAAGACAATTCTACTTTCTACCCTAATCTTAATGGCATATTATTTGTTCAATCCCCATACCATAAATTAACTTCAAGATGGGGCATGTTAATTTCCCTCCATATAACTTCAAGATGGGGCATGTTAATTTCCCTCCATATATCTCAGAGACTTATACAAGTTGAAGTTTACCAATTACATATATAGAAATACGCATTCTTTATATACATAGAATTCGAATTCGCATAGTATAAACATCATGTTCATATAAATATAAGATGTATTCTTCAATGTCAAGCAAGTATATAATTTATCGTAATTCTAATGACAATAAAACTTCAACTTCCTTTAATATGAATAAGGTAAAAGATTTACAATTTAAACATCCAATTTATAAATCGTTTTCAATACAATAAAAGTATCTTAATGATGTCTAAATCGTTTTCAATACAATAAAAGTATCTTAATGATGTCTAGGCCTTCTAAGTCAAGAGTTATTGATCTATTCTAAGTCAAGAGTTATTGATATATTTAACTTGTATGTTGATAAATATACTCTTAAATTATAATAAGCAAGCTAGCCTCACTCATATAATTCATATAATTCCAATGAGTAACAATTTTTTTAATTTTTTATAAACAAATTAAAAAAAATATTAAACACTTTCATTTAATATTTTAATTCAAAATTTACATTCAAAAGTATGAAATAGTTCCAAACTTGCTATGAAGTCTTCCTCTTTTTTTTTATATATTTATTTACAATTATTTTAAATATATTTTTATTTTTTATATCTTCTTTCTCAAATTTTTAAGCAAATTTGATCATAATAAACCCACGGTGGCCTAAGTCAAGGGTATGATGGATTAGGAAGAGTCGTACACGTAAGGATGAGGTTCTTTGAATTGTGGTGCAAGGGAACGAAAACAAAGGGGAATCGCTCTATTTAAAGCGAAATAGAGAAATATATATTCCCTTCTATTTAAAATAATAATATAGAGAAATAGACAAATATGGCGGAGCAGATATTTTGTTTTTAGTAAAAATCCATTAATTTAATTTTCATAAGCCAAAACAATAGAACATTATTACAAAAAAGGCTCAACTGCTACTCACGCGCTTCATGCGCCTCGCAACAAAACGAGTCATTTCATTGACTTTACGCCATATTTGGAGTTGACAGGGACACAGTTGTTTGGATAAAACCGTGGTTTAGAAAACGAGCGACGTGGCCAACAAGGCATCTTTGGAAGTTGGAACAGGTACGAGCATGCTCTTGGGAGTAGAGACGGATGGTAGTAGTCACCATCGTGATGTGGTTATCAATGTTCTATGGAGTGGACAATTATAGTTTTTTTTTATAAATTTTAATTTTTAATTCCAGAAAAGTCACATCCCAGGCAGGGTTTATTAGTCAAATCAAGATTTCCAACCAAGCAAAGAAAAAATAAAATAAGATTAGCCAATAAAAAATAAGAATTATAGAATTTATAAAATTTAAAATATAATTTTTTATTTGTTTTAAAATCAATTTAATAATTAAAATTCATAAAACAATAGACAACTATATAAAAATTTAGACTGAAAATTTGTAAATTAATTAAAAGTAAAATGCAAACTGATTGCTATATATTTGCCTTTGGCAGGTATATTACTAGCAATTGCCCCAGAAGGTGCAAAGAAACGCCGAAAGGAAAAATAAATGAAAATTAAAGTAGATGTGATGAAGCAAAAATGCAATTTTCAAGTAGGCAAAGAAGTATAGGATGATATTGTGGGTTGGTGGAGAAGCTTGTTACTATAGACAAAGTTCCTTCTACCTGAGAGCCTGTGATGTAGTGCAGGACTCACTTTGGGATAACATCGACCCCCATTTGCCTCATCTAGAATATTTTCACACTCCTTGAGGTTGTGCCACAGAGAATGGAACTGACTTATATGTCTGATATACTCCATACTTTTATTGTTTCCTTCATCTTGAAGAAATGAATCCATCAATAACTCCCTTACAGATAGTCTTCTTGAAGTTGTTTCCAAGCATTTTTCCACAAATTGTCGAACACTGGGATCCTTGACCTTATCCAAGGAAGCCGTTTTTCTACACTACGTATCAGCAATGAACAAGCAAAATTTGAATTTATTGATATTGCAACTAGAGTGCCCTCAA
This sequence comes from Larix kaempferi, assembly GCA_027924585.1. Classification (NCBI taxonomy): domain Eukaryota; kingdom Viridiplantae; phylum Streptophyta; class Pinopsida; order Pinales; family Pinaceae; genus Larix; species Larix kaempferi. The sequence goes on from BSBM01000255.1 coordinate 8,355,122, forward strand.
AATTTCAAATGTAAATGTAAACAGTAGTAAGAAAAAGTGATTCCCTAAATATCCCATAAATGTAAAAAGCACTTCCTTATACATTGAGTACAAGTCAAAACAATTTGTTGACAAAATGGAAGCAGCGATAAGAATATATCTTACAGTGGTGACTCTTTTGTAAATTTGTTCTACACTTGCACATTCGCTGTATGGATAGTCGGAAGTTATCATTTCCAGCAAGCTCATTCCAAAGGAGAAAATGTCCACCAACTCATTGTATTCTTCTTCATAAAATTATGGGGCCATGAATTCAGGCGTTCCTACATAAATATCATTATGGATAAGAATTTTCCTAATAACTCGTGTCCACACACTAGAAAACATAAGAGTTGAGAGCTTACCAAAAACACTGCGAGCTACATCGGCATGATGGAGAATCGCTGCCAGTCCAAGGTCTCCAATTTTCACCTCTCCTCGGCTTCCATTCACAGAAATGTTGTCACACTTCAATTCACGGTGAATGATGGGTGGATCGTGGCTATGCAAGTATACGAGACCTTCTAAAATGTGTCGAGACCAATTTTTGATTGCTTTGATGCTTACATGCTTATGCCTTCTACAGTACCTACAATTATCAAAGTATTTAATTAATACCATAAATAGAAGAAGTGCACAATGAGTTCCCTAGGTAAATTAGGCCTTAAACTGCTGTAACTACTTACTGTCTTAGGCATTCGGGGCCTATGTTATGTGTATATATACTTACTAACGATTCCTCTAGATGTTGCTCCGACGTTTTTGGTAGCCCCTACTAGCCATCTGTGCCAAGCTTGCTAAGCTGCTACTTCAAAGTTTAGGGGTTGGTGCTATATCCACCGGCAATAGAAATGATGAGATTAGAAGACTCATAGAAAGCCTTCTAAAGGTGAAGATGTCGGGCAACGATTCGGTTGAAGACTGGAGAGTCTATAAAGGTATTATAGATTTATTTTGTAAGGCCTCTGGTATGTGGGTTAGTTTGAGAAAGTATTGTCTCTATGGAAACTTGGTGGAAGGGTCTCGGATTTTGGATATCCAGGCTTTTTTGACTTATCGGTGTCTGGAACTTATTGATGGCTTTACTTACCTTGGATTCAGACTCAAGCCAAATGGTTATCTTATCCACGATTGGCATTGGCTGATTAAAAAGTTTGAAGCTGGGATTTCCCATTGGACATATTGGCTACTGTCCATTGGGGGTAAGCTCACATTGGCAAAATCAGTGCTTGTTGGAACTCCGATTTATTGGTTTTCATTACTTCCTGTGCGATGCTCTGTTATTAACTCTTTAAGAAGATTACTGTTTAATTTTCTTTGGACTGGGGGATTAAAAAAAGCCTGCTTAACGATGGTTGGATGGGAGAAGATCTCAAATTTGATTAATTCTGGTGGTTGGGGAATTTTGGATTTCACTACTTTTAGTGAAGCTCTCCGGTTGAAGAGTTTCTGGAGGGCGATTACAGGTTACTCACTTTGGTAAAAAATTATTCATGCAAAATAAATTAAGTGTGAGATCTGTCACTGGTTAAGGAATCCTCAGAAGCTGGTTAGGGGGGTCTCCTCGATATGGAACGGTTTTTTGAAAGTATACTGTTGGCTAGCTTTGGAGTTATGTTGGAAGATTGGGAATGGTCGGGAAGTTGCCATTGGTATCGATCCTATTATGGGTTTGTCTACTGAGTATCAATTATCTTGTGATATTTTAGTTAAATTGCAAGCTGCCAGGGTGATTACATTAAATTCTTTTGTCAAAGATAACCGTATGGGTTACTGGTGGGATTCTGTTGATTTTCATTTGTCTCGTGATGTTGCTGATGAGTGGGATTCTTACCTTCATGCTCTGAATTCTGTGGGGATACGTATCAATCAGGAAAGGGTTGAGCTCGTATGGGCTAGAAATTCGACTTCGGGTCAGGTAACAACAAACTTTGCATAAAAGTGTATTATCAAGAGACGATGTATTTTTCTAGCTCAATGGTGGTATCAGGTCATTTGGAAATGGTCTATTCCGCAAAAACATAAGTGCTTCACTTGGTTCCTGTTGATGGATAGATTGAAAACCTCGAACAATCTCATTTTGATGGGTTGGAAAGGACCGAGTTGGTGTATCTTATGCAAATGTTCTTTACAATCGGCTGTGCATTTATTTGTGGAATGTTCGTTTACATGTAGTCTTTGGGAGAAATTTTATTCTACCCTTGGTATTGCTGGAAGATGGGGTAGGGGAAATGTGGACTCTTCGTTGAAGTCATGGCTTGGGGACTTTAAAACACATGCCACCTTACCCATCTTTGTGTGTTGGACTGTTTGGTGGATGCAAAACAAGGTGACTTTTGAAGATATCTCTCCAAATCTGGAAGGTTCTTTCAACTCTGCACTTAGTCAATATTTGAATTATCAGACAGCTCAAAAAGATCCAGGCCTGCGTAATATTGGGATTTTTCATTCCAGGTTTGATGATCCCATCCTCTTCTTTGATGGTGCGACAAATTTGGGAGTTTGTGGTGCTGGAGGGGTTATTCATCTCAATTTTAATCATTTTTTTACTCTTAGGATGAATTGTGGAAGGGGCTCCAACATGAAGGCAGAACTCTTGGCATTATGGTGTGTGGTGCGTGTGGCCCATCTATTTGGTCTTGGAAAAGTTAAGATTTTTGGTGACTCAAGAGTCACTATTAAATGGGCTTAGGGTGAGTATGCTTTCAATGTTCTGGATTTGGTTTACTGGTGTCAGTGTATTAAATCTGAGCTTGGTTTGTTTCTCTCTATCACATTAGCTCATATTTATCGAGAGCATAACTCCCAAGCTGCTTTGCTGTCGAAAGCAGCATTGGATTGTGACGATGGTTAATTATTTTGGGATGAGTTCTTTGATAACCAGTTGATTGATTCTGGCAATATGTATTTTATGGATTAGTATATGTTCGCTACTCTTTCTTTGGATTTTGGATGATGTAATATTTTGATATTCTTGTATGGGGGGAGCTCTTGACAAAGGGCACATTCCTTGGCTGATAGTGTTATCTCTGATCTTACTCTTGAACATATCATGTACTATTTGATTCACCAGTATGAATATCAATAGTATGCTTTTTTTCGCGGGGAAAAAAAGATGATTTAGAACTCAAAATAGAATTATACTCATAATAAATGTATTGTTGTAATGGTTTTGTCCAAAAATATTTACCTTAAAAAAAAGTTATCATTTTTTTTATTTTTTAATCAAAGTGAAATATATATATATATATATATATATATATATAAAATAAAATGATTTAGAACTCAAAATAGAATTATAGTCATAATAAATATATTGTTGTAATGGTTTTCTCCCAAGATATTTACCTTAAAATAGAGTTATAAATTTGTGATTTTTTAATCAAAGTGAAATATATATATATATATATATATATATATATATATATTAAAAATAAAATTGTAATAATGTGTTATTTATATATATATATATAATAAAAAAATTCTCATTTAATTAAAATTTATTATTATTAATTTTATTAAAATAAATTTTTAATAATTAAAATTTATTATATTTAATTTCATTAAACTTCAATATTTCAATTATCTAAACATTTTATTGGATATTATTTTTGTCATCCACAAAACAAAAATTATGATTATCAAATCCAATAAGGACACTTACACTAATTTTGGTGTATGACAACAGAAACCTGGATGAAATGACTTCTTACAAATATCTTGGATATTATATACATCACAAACTCAATTGGAACTATAGCATTGAAAAATGATTAATGGAGGGTGGAAAGCTTACTTCGATATTGAAAACAACTGCAAATCAACAAACCTTGTATTGTGGGATAAATTGAAGTTCCTCTTTGAAATGTTCATCACTCATATTATCTTGTATGGATGTGAAGTTGGGGTTGCAACATCTACATAGAATCTTGGAGAAAATTGAAGAAATTTAGAAGTGTTTTGTCACTTATAACCTTAAAATTAAAAGCAATACACCCTATCATATTCTCCTCTTAGAAGTGGGACTCTCTCCTATTGAGAGCATGGTTATGACTAGGTACCTGGTGTATAAGCACATGATAAACAATATAAGAGACCATCGACTTCCTAAAATTGTTGTAAATTCCATCCAAAACCTGTGCCTTAAGCGGGGGTGGCATAATGATGCCATGACTTGGTTAATCCATCAGGAGATTGTCGAAATTGCCACTTTTTAAAATATATATAACATTAAAAATATTATTAGTTCTAAGTTTAAAAAGAAAATGCGGTGTTAGAAGGACTTAGAGTTAAAATACGATTATGATACTATAAGGAGGTCATTAACCCTAATCTAGAGGATCAAATTGTCTCTCTGTTTTAACTAGTTCAAAGAAGAAAATTAATATTGTCAAAATCATAGCGAACTCTCAATATCTCCATAGTGAAAGAGGATGTTGGACAATTCCTAAAACTCCTTGGGAAGAAAGGGTTTTCCATTTCCGCGAGTCTATGAGCATTGAGGATGAAAATCACTTTTTCCCCTTGCGTACACCGACATTAGATCTCAATTCCATAATCTTTGCTCCAATACTGACCTCTCTAACCATCTAACTCCTCAAAACTATGGTGAGTTAAGAATGTTTATCTTTATGCCTTTTGAGCATAGGAACAATATTTTAAAGCAAATCAAATAATTTATTTCTTGTCTTTTATCTTAAGGTTCAATAAACCAAATTTGGTCTTATTAGACTAATTGAAAAGTATATTATATTTTTTCAAATATATTTGAATCTCTCTCTCTCTCTCTCTCTCTCTCTATATATATATATATATATATATATATATATAGATATATATTTAATTATTATTTATTATAAATATTTAAATGATATTAATTGTTGATGATGATGGTCTTTAACGTTCACTGAAACCAATCTTGGTCTATTGGATCTTAAGAAGATAGAGATTATTTGGTTTTCTTTAAAATACTATTTCTATACTCAAAGAGCTTTCGGAGGAGTGTCCCTAGCTCGCTATAGTTTTGGGGATCTAGAAGGTTAGAAAAGGTTAATATTGGAGAAAAGATGTTGAAAATGAGATCTAATGTGAGTGAAAACCGAGCAATCTAAGAGAAAGTATGAAGTTGTGTATCTAGTTTTCATTAATTTATTTCTTGTTTTTTCTCTTAAGATTCAATAAACCAAATTTGATGTTATTTTTATAAATATATTTAAATATGTCAAAATATAATTATATATATAGATATAGATATATATATAGATATATTACAAATATTTAAATAATGTTAATTGTTATAAAGTTTGTATCTGGTTTTATTAATAAAGTTTTAATAGAACAATATTTTAAGAAAGCCTAATTTTTTTAAGGTGGAATGCCATATTTAGATTGATTGAGTAGTATTTTGATATCTATCTTAACGAATTCTTAAATAAGAAAAACTAGTTTATCATCTTATTTTATAATTTTTTTTTTAATATATATTTATTTAAATAATAATAATAATAAATCATGTTTATGTTAAATGATGATGATCTTTAACATCTTTTGAGATCAAATTTAGTATATCAAACCTTAAGAGAAAATATAAGACATAAATTAATTGATTTGCTTAGGTTAGAGGTGAAGAAAAGATTATGAAACTCTAATCTAATGTGGGTGTAAGCAAAGCATTTTATAATAAAGTGATTTTCAATTTCAACTCTCACAAAATCGTACATATAGCAAATCTAGTTTTATCAACCCACACCCACTGCATTTCAGGTACTACTATAAAAACCATAAAAAAGACATCATCTACAAAAAGAACATGTGCAAGATAAAGATCCTTTGTAATTTTCAACCCCTTCAATCGGCCTTCCGAATGAGCTTTAGTGATCAATCTTCTCAACCCATCAATAACCAAAAGGAAAAGGAGTGGTGACATAGAACAACCTTGTCTGATACCTCTAGAGAAACCAAAAAAAGAGGTAGGTGCCCCGTTCATAAGGAAATCAATGCTCATAGTACACACACAAGCCATACTGCAATTGATAGCAAGAGCTGGCACACCAATCTGAATCAAAACAATCCTGAGGAAATCCCAACTAACACAGTCATAGGCCTTCTCTAAGTCCATTTTTAACAATATATCTCTTCTCTTTCTACATTTAATAGAATGTAGAACTTCCTGTGTAATACCAACAGCAGCATGGATTTGCCGATCCTCCAAGAAATGGAACTGTTCCATAGAGATAAATCTAGAAAAAACCGGCTTCAATCTACATGCAATAATCTTTGAAACAATCTTATACACCAGGTTACAAAGGGAAATGGGACAAAAATCCCCAAATGTCTTAGGATCACCAACCTTAGGAATGAGAGTAATGAAGTTCGAATTAAGTGCTCCCAACACATAACCCCTCTGTCTGGTATACTCCACCATTCTTAAAATATCCTCCCCTATAAGCTCAAAAAAATGCAGAAATAGCTCTACAGTCCAGCCATCCGGCCCAGGGCTCTTCTCTTTAGCAAAGGATTTAAGGACCCCCTCCACTTCATCTAATGTAACCTCTTTGCATAGCTCCTTTGCCTCCTCGTCACCAAAAAATCTAGGATAGAGCGGAGCAACTTGAAGTTTAGACAATAAGTCACACCCCAAATCTTCCGCATATATTTTGAAAAAATATTTCATGGCTAAGTCCTGTAAGTCCTTTTCACCAGATATTACCAACCCTTCCTCATTTGACATGTGCCAAATAGTATTGTTATTTCTTCGGGCTGAGGCAAATTTATGAAAGAGCTGATTATTCTTATCTCCATAATTTATCCAGAGTGCCCGACTCTTTAGTCGCCACTCTTGCTCCTCTTTCAAATAATATCCCTCCTTTTCAACCTCAAGTTCTTGAAGAAGTTCCAATCCCTTACTATCTAATGGACTTTCCACATTCTGAGCATATAAGACATGAAGTTGTGATTCAACCTTTATTAATAACTGTTTGTTTAGCAATTTCCTCTGATGAATCCATTTTGAGACATTCTTTTTCAAGACATTTAGCTTACAACACAGACCATCCACAGGATTAAGCTCCTGAGGAGTATTACAATTCTGCCATACATCCTTTATAAACACTTCAAAATCCTAATGTGCCCACCACAAACAATCAAATTTAAATGGGTAATTTCTTTGCAAAATGCTATCCTCCAATTGCAAGAAGACCGGCAAGTGGTCTGATATTTTCGAATTGCCCACCCAAGAGCGGTACCAAGCACATGTATCCAACAAAGATGCTTTCATCAAAAAATTATCCAATCTCTTATAAATGCCATCATCACCTCCCCTTCCATTGAACCAGGTGGGCACCGGATCCCCTGAACAAACATCAATCAACTCATTTGAAATAAGTAGCTTCGAGAAGAATGAAGCCAACACATCCATTTGAGCTTTCCGACCCCATATTTCCTGAGCAAGCCTCGTAAAGTTTAAGTCACCTACTACAATAATATTGTCCAAATCAAGGATACGAGAAGCTTGCAGACCAAGCGAGAATACTTCTCTATGCTTATATGGCGCATAGCAATTTAGGATAGTTAACGGAGAATCTGAAAATCAACAGACACCTTTCATCAAGATACCCCAGGAAGTTTGAAACACAGAAAATGAGTAATATCTCAGATCCCATGCCACCAAAAGACCCCCCGACAACCCTGACGAGCTAATGGAAAAAACCTCCCATCTAGCAAGAATACCAACAATCTTTGAAATCGCTTGACCATCATCACACATAGTCTTCTGAAGCAAAAGAACACCAGGACGGGTGGTAGCTATAAGGTTGGTAAGGGCCCTAACCCGTGACACCCTTCCCACACCTCGAATGTTAAGAGAACAAATTGACATTAAGGAACCCTAGAAGGGGAGGATGCTACTCTAAGGCTCCCAAAATGCACAGATGAATCCAAACCCTCCACCCCTAGATCAATCCTAGATGAAATAGAAATAGGGACCTCTTCTTCAGAAGAATCCCCAACCTTCTTACCCTTTTTCCGAGCCTTCCGAAGGGTAACATTGCGAAATCTCTCCGAATTAATAGATTGAACCATAGAATTTGAGGAAGGGTTTTTAGAGAAGATCGGTAAAGGGGTGACAGTATTGCCACAGTCCTTAATCACATCACCAGCAACCCCCAAAGACAGAGACTCCCCGGACTGATCATGACCCCCCTCCAAATCAATCAGGAAAGAATCCCTCCCCACAGAGAGTAAAACCCCAGGAGAATTATCACCCTAGCCCATAGGAGAAAGATCAAGGCAAGGAGAGTCCACCGACACCGACAAATATCCCTCCCCAAAGAGATCTCGACAAGCATTCATTTTACAACAAGTATTCTCACACCGGAAACCAAGCATATCCTTCTCAGAAGTTTCAATATCATGACCAGAGACCCCAACAATAATCCTTTTATCTAAAGATGCTGCCGCATCCCATATACCCACAAATTCAGCATCAGAAATAACCTGAGAAAGAGGCAAATTAAGAATATTTGACTTACCAAGAGAAGTCTCAGGGACAATGGCCCGTTCCCGTGTAAAGGCCTCCACATCCGGCTCAGGAGATGGCAAAGGAGTGGAAGGACAAGGAGATAACACATCAGGACAATGTGACCTGCTATGTCCAGTCTGCTGACAAAGATAGCACCGAAAAGGAATCTTGAAGTAGTCCAACCTCTGACGCCAAAACCTAGCACCCCAAATCAACTCAATTTCAGCAGGTCGACCACGGACCATATCAAACTCCACCATAACCCTAGCCGCTCTACGGTCAAAGCCAAAAAGAGAGGAATTATCAAGTCTCACAAAGCGCCCCACAGAATTCGCTATGCCTATCAAAATGTTCTCCAACCATAACTCTATTGGTAAACCATGAATTAAGAGCCACATATGTCGGAAGCGTTGCTTTTCCTTCAATGGGTCGAAAGCCAAGTACCAACGCTTCAAGCAAAATGAACCCTCCTTAAAACACCAAAATATTTTTAGAATGATCCCAACATGTTCGGGTTTTGAAAAAATAAACATCAGCCACCCAGTCAGGAGCTAAATCACCCGCGACATATCCCCTACCAGCGGCACCCAATGCTTCGGAACCCACTCCACCAAATTCTTCTGATCACCAGCAGTATATTCTAACTTGGCCACCACTGCACGCAAAGAAAGAATCTCAATACGATCTAGATTGGTCTCCTGTGAAATGTGAAAGCTATCCAGGCCCTCCCTGACCTTGATGGATTTAGCTGAGCGGCATTTACGGGCCTTATCTCCTCTAAATCAAGTAGACCACGGAACTGCAGAGTTAGTGCACCATTCCCGCAAAGGAACCACACCAGAAGCAGGATGTGTGAAACCCCCCCGTGCATCAGATTAAAATTGTAAACGCTCGCTCAAAGAGGCAAAAGGGGAGTCTTGGGCAGGTAACCCAGAAAGGTCACCCATCACAACCCTAGTAACCAGCAGCTATCAAAGGCTGTCCGGATCACAACAGCGTGTCAACCAAAGAAACAGTAAACTCCAAAAATAGTAAACAATAATATTCAGCAAGCCTATCACCAATACAATCGGCCGACATGATAGTTATCCCCAAAAGTAGCAGGACTGAGAAATCACTACCAGAAATAGCAAATAAATAGTAAGACATGTACGTGACACTTTCCACTTATTTTTATACATGGATGGTACTAGGTTGGTTCATAGTGAACCAACTTGACTCCATGTCGGTCCTACCAAATATTCAGCTACAACTAGTGGATACAGTCCCACACTGCAAAAACCTGGAACACAAATCCGTCGAAACCCTTACCAGCGCCATACTGGGAGTCGATCTTTCATCTAATTTTAATACAACACCTTGACAAAGTGTGATGAAAAACAAAATAGTAGGCTTTAATGATGAACTAAATTAGGCTTTAATGATTTGGTTGAAGACTGGAGAGTCTATAAAGGTATTATAGATTTATTTTGTAAGGCCTCTGGTATGCGGGTTAGTTTGAGAAAGTCTTGCCTCTATGGAAACTTGGTGGAAGGGTCTCGGATTTTGGATATCCAGGATTTTTTGCCTTATCAGTGTCTGGAACTTATTGATGGCTTTACTTACCTTGGATTCAGACTCAAGCCAAATGGTTATCTTATCTAGGATTGGCATTGGCTGTTTAAGAATTTTGAAGCTCAGATTTCCTATTGGACATATCGGCTACTGTCCATTGGGGGTAAGCTCACATTGGCAAAATCAGTCCTTGTTGGAACTTCGGTTTACTGGTTTTCATTACTTCCTGTGCCATGCTCTGTTATTAACTCTTTAAGAAGATTACTTTTTAATTTTCTTTGGATTGGGGGATTAAAAAAATCCTGCTTAACGATGGTTGGATGGGAGAAGATCTCAATTCCGATTATTTCTGGTGGTTGGGGAATTTTTGATTTCACTTCTTTTAGTGAATCTCTCCGGTTGAAGATTTTCTGGAGGGTGATTACAGGTTACTCACTTTGGTCAAAAGTTATTCATGCAAAATATATTAAGTGTGAGATCTCTCACTAGTTAAGGAATCCTCGAAAGCTGGTTAGGGGGGTCTCCCCAATATGGAACGGTTTTTTGAAAGTATCCTGTTGGCTAGCTTTAGAGTTATGTTGGAAGATTGGGAATGGTCGGGAAGTTTCCATTGGTATCAATCCTATTATGGGTCTATCTGCTGAGTATCAATTATCTTCTAATCTTTTAGTTAAATTGCAAGCTGCCAGGGTGATTACATTAAATTCTATTGTCAAAGATAACCGTATGGGTTACTGGCGAGATTCTGCTGATCTTCATTTGTCCCGTGATGTTGCTGATGAGTGGTATTCTTAACTTCGTGCTCTGAATTATGTGGGGATACGTATCAATCAGGAAAGGGATGAGCTCGTATGGGATGGAAATTCGACTTCGGGTCAAGTAACGGCTAGCTCTGCATACAAGTGTATTATCAAGAGATGGTGTATTTTTCCAGCTCAATGGTGGTATCAGGTCATTTGGAAATGGTCTATTCCGCAAAAACATAAGTACTTCACCTTGTTCCTGTTGATGGATAGATTGAAAACCTCGAACAATCTCATTTTGATGGGTTGGAAAGGACCGAGTTGGTGTATCTTATGCAAATGTTCTTTAGAATCGGCTGTGCATTTATTTATGGAATGCTTGTTTACATGTAGTCTTTGGGAGAAATTTTATTCTACCCTTGGTATTTCCGGAAGATGGGGTAGGGGAAATGTGGACTCTTCCTTGAAGTCATGGCTTGGGGACTTTAAAACACATGCCACCTTACCCATCTTTGTGTGTTGGACTGTTTGGTGGATGCGAAACAAGGTGACTTTTGAAGAGATCTCTCCAAATCTGGAAGGTGATTTCAACTCTGTACTTAGTCAATATTTGAATTATCAGACAGCTCAAAAAGATCCAGGCCTGCGTAATATTGGGATTTTTCATTTAAGGTTTGATGATCCCATCCTCTTCTTTGATGGTGCGGCAAATTTGGGAGTCTGTGGTGCTGGAGGGGTTATTCATCTCAATTTTAATCATTTTTTTACTCTTAGGATGAATTGTGGAAGGGGCTCCAACATGAAGGCATAAATCTTGGCATTATGGTGTGTGGTGTGTGTGGCCAATCTGTTTGGTCTTGGAAAAGTTAAGATTTTTGGTGACTCAAGAGTCACTATTAAATGGGCTCAGGGTGAGTATGCTTTGAATGTTCTGGATTTGGCTTACTGGTGTCAGCGTAATAAATCTAAGCTTGGTTTGTTTCTTTCTTTCACATTAGCTCATATTTATCGAGAGCATAACTCCCAGGCTGATTTGCTATTGAAAGTAGCATTGGATTGTGACGGTGGCTACTTATTTTGGGATCAGTTCTTTGATAACCAGCTGATTGATTCTGGACATATGTATTTTCTGGATTAGTATCTATTTGCTACTCTTTCTTTGGATTTTGGATGATGTAATATTTTGATATTTTTGTATGGGGGGAGCTCTTGACAAAGGGCACATTCCTTGGGTGACAGTGTTATCTCTGATCTTACTCTTGATCATATCATGTACTATTTGATTCACCAGTATGAATATCAACAGTATGCTTTTTTTCGTGGGGAAAAAAAGATGATTTAGAACTATACTCATAATAAATGTATTGCTGTAATGGTTTTGTCCAAAAATATTTACCTTAAAAAAGAGTTATAATTTTTTGATTTTTTAATCAAAGTGAAATATATATATATATATATATATATATATATATATAATAAAATGATTTAGAACTCAAAATAGAATTATACTCATAATAAATATATTGTTGTCATGGTTTTGTCTCAAAATATTTACCTTAAAATAGAGTTATAAATTTGTGATTTTTTAATCAAAGTGAAATATAGATAGATAGATATTAAAAATAAAATTGTAATAATGTGTTATACATATATATATATATATATAAAATATAAAAATTCTCATTTAATTAAAATTTATTATTAATAATTTTATTAAAATTAATTTTTAATAATTAAAATTTATTATTATTAATTTCATTAAACTTCAATATTTCAATTATCTAAACATTTTATTGGATACATTTTATTGGATATGATTTTTGTCATCCACATAACAAAAATTATGATTATCAAATCCAATAAGGACACTTACACTAATTTTGTGTATGACAATAGAAACCTGGATGAAATGACTTCTTACAAATATCTTGGATATTATATATATCACAAACTCAATTGGAACTATAGCATTGAAAAATGATTAATGGAGGGTGGAAAGCTTACTTCGATATTGAAAACAACTGCAAATCGACAAACCTTGTGTTGTGGGATAAAAGGAAGTTCCTCTTTAAAATGTTCATCACTCATATTATCTTGTATGGATGTGAAGTTGGGGTTGCAACATCTCCATAGAATCTTGGAGAAAGTTGAAGAAATCTAGAAGTGTTTTATCACTTATAACCTTAAAATTAAAAGCAATACACCCTATCATATTCTCCTCTTAGAAGTGGGACTCTCTCCTATTGAGAGCATGGTTATGCTAGGTACCTGGTGTATAAGCACATGATAAACAATATAGGAGACCATCGACTTCCTAAAATTGTTGTAAATTCCATCCAAAACCTGTGCCTTAAGCGGGGGGTGGCATAATGATGCCATGACTTGGTTAATCCATCAAGAGATTGTCGAGAAAGAGGATGTTGGACAATTCCTAAAACGCCTTAGGAAGAAAGGGTTTTCCATTTCCACGAGTCTATGAGCATTGATGATGAAAATCACTTTCTCCCCTTGCGTACACTGACATTAGATCTCAATTCCATAATCTTTGCTCCAATACTGACCTCTCTAACCATCTAACTCCTCAAAACTATGGTGAGTTAAGAATGTTTATCTTTATGCCTTTTGAGCATAGGAACAATATTTTAAAGCAAATCAAATAATTTATTTCTTGTCTTTTATCTTAAGGTTCAATAAACCAAATTTGGTCTTATTAGACTAATTGAAAAGTATATTATATTTTTTCAAATATATTTGAATATGCTAAAGTATATCTATATATATATTTAATTATTATTTATTATAAATATTTAAATGATATTAATTGTTGATGATGATGGTCTTTAACGTTCACTGAAATCAATCTTGGTCTATTGGATTTTAAGAAGATAGAGATTATTGGGTTTTCTTTAAAATACTATTTCTATGCTCAAAGAACTTTCAGAGGAGTGTTCCTAGCTTGCTATAGTTTTGGGGATCTAGAACGTTAGAAAAGGTTAATATTGGAGAAAAAATGTTGAAATTGAGATCTAATGTGAGTGAAAACCGAGCAATCTAAGAGAAAGTATGAAGTTATGTATCTAGTTTTTATTAATTTATTTCTTGTTTTTTCTCTTAAGATTCAATAAACCAAATTTGATGTTATTTTTATAAATATATTTAAATATGTCAAAATATAATATAATATATATATATAAATAATGTTAATTGTTAAAAGCCTAATTTTTTTTTAAGGTGGAATGCCATATTTAGATTGATTGAGTAGTATTTTGATATCTATCTTAACGAATTCTTAAATAAGAAAAACTAGTTTATTATCTTATTTTATAATTAATTTTTTATAATATATATTTATTTAAATAATAATAATAATAATAATAATAAATCATATTTATGTTAAATAATGATGATGATCTTTAACATCTTCTGAGATCAAATTTAGTATATCAAACCTTAAGAGAAAGTATAAGACATAAATTAATTGATTTGCTTAAGTTAGAGGTGAAGAAAATATTATGAAACTCTAATCTAATATGAGTGTAAACAAAGCATTTTATAATAAAGTGATTTTCAATTTCAACTCTCACAAAATCGTACATATAGCAAGTCTAGTTTTATCAACCCACACCCACTCCATTTTAGGTACTACTATAAAAACCCATAAAAAAAAATGCAAATCCAAACAAACAAACTATTTCAATTTAATATCATATAAAAAAACCATAAAAAAAAGAAGTAATTATATCATAAAAGTAAACAAAACCATAAAAACGTGTAATTATATCCTAAAAGTAAGTGAAAACACACTCTAATATTTAATTTGTTAACTATAATAAGATTTAACTATTTTAATTATTTTATCAGACTATTTCAATTTAATATCATATAAAAAAACCATAAAAAGTGTAATTATATCATAAAAGTTAAAAAACCATAAGAACGTGTACTAATATCATAAAAGTAAGTGAAAACACACTCTAATAATTAATTTTAAAAAGTATTTGTTAACTATAATAAGATTTAATTATTTTACGCTAAAGTTATTTGAAACATTTTTAAAATTTATAATTATACATAATAGATTATGATTTGATTTATTTTGTTTTATTATTTAACAAGTTTGCCTCATCATAAGGGGATTTAAGAGAGTTGAACGTGTTACCTCCCCAATTTTGGGAGTAAAGATTTTAGGTCTTGCTCATGACCACTTGTGATGATCATGATCACTTCGGCGGAAATTCCTGACTTATGAGAATTCGACAACAGACAAATTGCAATTTCAGGGAAACATACCAATTTAGAGGCCTGCCACCATGACACATAATGATTGTTGATGCAACAAGGAGAATCATAATTGTTGATACAACAAGGAGAATCATTGAATTCTCTGGGCATTTATTACCCAGAGACATACTAGCAAGTCACTAGAGACCGTGATGGATTACTCATGCTAATCATCATTGCTAGAATATAGTGAGTAGTCAAAACTATGCATGCAACACATTGGTTCTTTGTAAGCCGCTTCCTCTCTTGCATTTGCTTTTAAAAGCAATTTTCATTCCTCGTAACCATACTATAAACAATGGTCGATCTCTCTCAAATTGCACCTAAGTGTCCTATCGCGAAAGACCCCATCCATGCTTGAGAAATCAAGGGTGAGGAACATTGATCTCCTTCAATCAATTTATCAGGGTTAGATTAGGCAAGTGCTCAAAGATGTGAGCTAGTGACTGCAGGTTACATTTAACAATGGCTACATGAACATGAAGAGTCCCAGTGATCAAATTTGAAGGGTGGGTCTTAAATTTTATAGGAAGGGCATTTGTTCTTGGAGATGAAGGAAAGTTTAAATAATTATACTTCAATTAACAAGTATAAATTAACTAAACCCTTTCTCACAAAAAATACAAAAATACCTGGGCATCAAATTTTGTTGTTCAACACTTGTCACGACAACATACAGGTATGGGAAGGAGGGGAAATGGAATCAAGCCTAAGTCAACTGCAGCCTTGCGACTCGCTGCATGTTTGAGTCTTGACAATCTAACTTTTAAATTGAACCAGAACAACAAAAGAAGTTTGTTAATGGCTCAATTTGCGAAAATTGTAGATACATGAGTAATTGAAAGCTCAAGGCTCTAAAATTTCATGTGTTTTTTACCAATCCACGATTCGGTGAATTCATAGTCATTGGCATGAAATTTCAGTTATTTAATGAAAAAATTAATGTATCTACCTCTATGTTGAAACTGTTTTCCATGTTGATGCAGGCCACTGCCCTCCTTATTCTCTTACCAAAAGGCATGAGAATGAGGAGAAGACTTAAAATTATGGACTTCACCATCAAAGAATCCTTACAATCACATTGGTAAGGAGTGATAAGAAGATCACAACAATCCAATGTGTCAAATCTCAGATGATAGTGTCAATTAAAGACTTTTATGGTAAATTTAATATAAGACTTTCTTATATTTGTCTCTTACTCTTTGTGTCTTGACACATTTGATAATTTATGGTTGTGTCTGAGCCTTGACCCAATTGATATTATAAGGTGAGGATGTGCATGCATAATAATCCTTATTTATGACTATGCGATGAGGATTTAAATGGAAGAGGATGTAAAGACATGTTATTTGTATACGTATCTTGGTGGCGAGTGTTGAAGAGAAACGTGGTGAGAAGCCACATATGTGTGGAAGGACAGAGGGAGATTACATGATCATGATCATGCAACCCATCAAATTGAAGATAATTCTTGAGCCAAAAATTGTTTTTTTAAATTTTATTAATAACCATTGTGGTACTTTCGTCCAAATGTTTTTTCTAACTCATTGTTTCTCCATATTGTGTGCCTAGTGCCACCTCTCTATATAAATGCATAAATCAACCTCTGTTTGGTTTGTGGTTCTAGTTGCATGTCATTATTTGTAGTTGCATGCCATTGAGTGTTGTTTAGAGTTGTCATGAGTATGTGACATTCATGCAATAAATGAAGTCTTGTAGAAGAGAACTCATCAAAGCGGCAATTTGAATTTCATTTTGATGAAAAACAAGTGGACATTGGTAGCCAGGTTCACATAGGTAGTAGGCACAATGTTTCGGCCTTGTTTTGGGCCTTGTAGTGGTTCTCTATTATGACAGCCATAGTCATTGACACATTGTCACACCTTAGATCTCAACCTGAAGTGACTCAGGATTCAGAGTCAAATCCCAGTGGCTAGTACCTCGTAGTTGTCAGTCATCACTCGTCACCTTGCAAAGCTAAGCACTGAGTGCATGCCATGGGTGAGTGAATGATTATAATTTATGATATTTCCAATATTTTGAATGACGAGTCCCATTTTATAGCATAGGAATTTCAACATAGAAATTGAAATTTATATGGATGCGTAATTTCAAATGCTGCCCTTCTTTTGAAATGGTGATATAAATTATGTCCTTCCTATTGGAAGGATAAAATTCCGATTTTAAATTTTTTTGAAGGGCAATTTTTACTTTACACTTTTAGAAAAGGATAGAACCCTTTGGAAGAGTTGGGAAAGATTCAAATTTGAACGCTGGTTGGCATGCTTCACAACTTCTTTGAATCGCAAGGTATTCAACACCTATAACAACAAAACATTTATAGGTGACATGCCATTTATTGTAAAGATAATAAATAAAAATGATTATAATTATAAATATTAAAAAGAATATATATATATATATGAACACACATATATAATAAAAACAATAGGGTTCGAACTCTGGTGGTGACCACCCGGCCCACTAATGAAGAGAAGACTCGCATTAACTTTTTGGTGCACAAAGAATAATTGTTAATGGGAATATGACCATTTAAGTGTTGTGTCTTGAGTAGTGGTTTATAAAAATTGCTCGTTGGAATTAAATTTTCGGCACAATAATTGAAACTTATTCATTACGCAATTTCTTTGACTAGTAACACAACTCGTGGCTTAGACCTTTTATATTTCACAGCCCGTTCCCTCAATTAACCTCATCTTTCGGTGAGCAGACTACGCATACATCTCTTCCCGTTATTGTTTGTTTGTGGTTTAGCCTTTTTATATTTCATAATCTCGTCTGCTCGTTTTTACATATATTCACACTGTCTTCTATTGATCTGTCTTTTATATATATTCACACTGTCATCTGTTGATCTGCTTTATTTTCATCTGCTATTCTGCTGTGATTTCACTTCTTGCTGTCGTGAGCAATGGACATTGTAACCGGAACCGCAAACATTAGCAGCGCTTTTTTTGTTCTACTCTTCCGACAACTCATCCAACAGATAGACGTTATTATTCACTTCGATGACAACCATCACCTTCTCGAAGAGCAGTTAAATCGTATGAAGAGCCTCTTGCTTGATATCAACTCTCACTTCCAAGATCAGCAGAGGGAGCCACCGGATTCTATGAAGAATTGTTTGCTAAAGATGCAACGTGAAGTTGGGAAGGCAAGAGAGTTGATCCTTGTTGTTAAGGAAGTAACCTTGGTGAGGCATAAATAGCTAGCCCTAGAGCTATGTCATGAGGTAGTTAACATAGTCATGCATGAACAACCAATGTTTACTGGACCTAGAACTCCAATTAGGTATTTAACTAGGTCATGTATGAGTTAACTAAAGTCTAACTAGACAAAAATAGCCAAGGAGAGTGCAATCATCCTAAAGAAGGGCATAACTACAATAGGATCCCTAGAAAATGAGAAGAGTTTTAGTGAGGGCACCTGACTTCCTAAAAAAGGGGGATAACTCTAGTTATGAATGCCCTTGTCCCTGAAAAGTGGGGATAAATCTAGTAGGAGAACCCTTGTCCCTAGAAAGAGGAAAAAACAGTAAGAACATGCATGTACACCGATAAAGAAGAGCCTAGGAAAATAATGTACAATCCATGAAGGAACACTCTAAGGACCAATACTAGCAAGGTATCGAAAATGTGAAACAAATAATTCCTTTCAATCATGACCATATGACATCAAGAAGTTCATGTATGCATACATGTACCCAAGATAGAAGAAAACCGTGCTTGCCAAGTTCAAAGAAATCAAACAATGGACAGGAGAAACCAAAGCACACTATGATGCCAGATTCTGAAGCCGAGTAGAACAACTTGGATATGATGTACCAAAATTCGTGAAAATAGATTACTTCATTATCAAATTACTAGACACAATTACAGCACATGCCAAGACCATGAATCCTAAGCCCTATGTTGTACTTTTAATTTTTGAAGACCTGATCATGGAAGATAGATGGACAATCAAGGTGTGAAGAATTGAAAAAGAGGACATGGAAGAAGATAAGTACAACTATAATACATCCAAGTAGGAGTAGTTGAACTATAACCGTCCTTACATAGTCAGAATTAACTATTGTAATTTTTATAAGAGATCTGCAAGGGCTAAGGAACTAGGTTGGAGATTTTGTTAGGAAAGTCTGGGTAAAATATAGAGAGAAGTCTTGGAGATGATTAATGATTATATGAGTTGGGTAACATCATGTATATTGTTTTTGAAATACTAATATGAATGATGGTTTTGGCACTCCCCCTTAAATTTATGTTACATATGGAGTGTCTATTGCATGTTTAATAAGTAAAGTTGTTATAGATTAGATATATTTATGCTTGGATGGTATTTAATGTTGCACAAATGTTAATTACTTTGTGTAATTTGTGTTGCTTCTAAAATGAATCTTATAGTCACAACATCATCTATTCACTAGTATTTCCCTCACCTAACACTGGTCCGGATGCGCTTCGGGTAAAACTTTCTTCTCTTTTGAGGAGATTGAAAATGCTGAGGCATCTAGACTACAATGGGCCTTTGTCGGATCTTTAGTAGAACCCAAGTCTTTAATTTTGTGCCAAAAAATGGTTATATTGCTGGGATTAGTTTTTGCACAAGGACATACTAATGCAAGGGGATCTATCAAAGATTAGTGGGAAAATCACTTCAAAGACTTTGTGTTACACGAAGTTCACTTACAAAAATGGAATCCAACAATGTGTAGAGATTTTGTGCTATATGATGGAACTTTATTAGATCAATATGAGGTTTTCTGATGTGAATTTCCTAAAAACGCTATAAGTGGATAAAAATACTTGCAGAAGCCCCAAAATTTGAGACCTAGTGAAAGAAAAATATTCAATGGGCTCCTCAAGACTTGGTTATGCTATATAGGTTGAATCACCAACTAGTGAAAGTTGTAGACTTCTAGGTGGATAACACTATTTGAACTAATACATAGTGGAGTTTGCTATATAAAATCATCACTCTCTTTTGAAAGAAGCTTATTTCAAGAAAAAATCCCAAGGAAGATTAGTCCGAGAAATACCATTATGGATCAAGGTCTAGTTAGTGGAAGAAGGATTTATGACATTTAATTAGACCTCGAAGGTAGAGTAAGTAGTTGAACCATGGGGAGTGTTTGGGAGTGATGCTAGTAAGTCATGGGAGGTGATGGTATACAACAATGATGAGGGTGTATATTTTGAAGACCGAGGAAGGGCTGAGGGAGTTTCAAGAACGTCGAATATTAGAGAGCAATGGTGGAAGAAACAAATGAGAATGGAAAGGAATAAGAGTGAGTAGTTGCGAAAGGAAATGTGAAATAAGAAATAATGAGGAGAAAAAGTGTGCACGTAGTTAGAAGATGAAGGTAATGAATTTAGTATGAGATATGTTGGAATGTAGATCAATGATGTAGAGAAAATCCAAGTACATTTCATAGAACCACTAGAGATGCATGAGAATGAAGGAAACCAAGACATTGAACCCCCTTTTGTCGAAGAAAAAAGACCAAAAATCTATGGATCCAGCTGGGCGTCGACCACTCCCTAGACATCTATTGATAATATGGTACTCTCTTTTTCTAGTTCGACTTTGTATTTTCCTTGGTACACTCATTATCCTAGTAGTAGTAGTCATTTGGTTGGTGCAGTAGTGGTCCTAGCATTAGCACAACATCAAGATGTGAGTATAGTAGTAGTTTTTCAAACACAAGTGTGGCTTTAAATTTGATTTCAAAACCTAGTCCCAGAGGATTCATTTTGGTAGGGACTCTAGTGACCATGATGGTTAGAGCACTAGGGGTGTCTTCCATGTGCTACCCAAAATTTTGGGGCAATAGAGCCAAAGAGGATGCAAAATAACATTAGCTCCTATGTGAGGCCATTTGGAGGTCAAGAGGAGTTCTAGATGACTCCAAATTGATAGAGTTCCATACAACATCGAGGGGACAAGCTCTATAGTGGTATATGAAAGTTTTAGAAGGGCCCTCGCACGAGGTTGAGGGACCCTTTAGGTGCAATCATGCATTCGCAAAACGCACTAGAATTTTGTAAATTAAAAACGTTGGCGCGTTGCTTAGAACTAGGCATGGGCGGACTTCGACCCTGCCATGTCAATTATCATGTAGGATAGGATTCCAAAATGCGCACGCGTTTTGGTTAATATAACCAAAAAAATAAAGAGTCCACGGACCGCGACCATTGTTTATCCACTCAAAACCAAAACACTCGAGCAATTTTGGCTTGGAAAAACGCATTGGAGAAGTTAGAAGAAAGTTCTTCACTGAACTAGCTGATCAATTTTTGTGTTCTCTGCCGACCTTATTGTTCATATTTTTGATCGACAAAGGCATTGCGCATATTGTCGAGACACAACCATTGCTGCTGTCATCCCTTCCAAACTCTAATTGGGAGGAGAAAGAACGACAGTGGGAAATATTTGTGAAGGAGCATGAATGGGAATACTTCTTGAACAATTGATGGTCCACACTTCCCCCGTGATCTAGAAAACTTCGGGTCGACATTGGGGGGTGATGAAGCATGTTCTGATTTATCGAGTTTGCTGAAAAATGACATATGACAAGGCGACATGACCAATAGTGGATGTAAATCCGATAAAGAAATATTTATGAATCATAAAATCACCCCATGCATCCAGAAAATTGAAAGAGAAAAAAGGAGACAGTGACATGAAGAGCTGAGGGAGAAGGCGATTGTGCTCCAGAGGACACAAGGACTAAGTGTCGCGACAGATGTAGAAGAAAATCTGCCAAAGTCAAGTTGAGCCCGTGATGATTGAGGCGTCGAAGAAGACCTGTCACCAATGGATGAAGACTTGTGGATAGAGTGTGGTAGAGCTCTCCAAGATCAGATACCTGAGACGGTAACACCTCCTTCTCCATTTCATTTAACACAAAGTGTTCGGGTGCAAGAAATTGTCGAGGAAAATCTTTGTCTCCATGCTGGTCAATCAGGAATATGGATTCGTCGAAGTGAAGAAGGTAATGAAATCAAGAGATTATTGATCTATTGGCTGGAAGAAGGAAATTGGGTGTCCTTTCAACCCGAATTTTTGAATAGAAGCTTTCATATAGTGTACTCAGAACATGAAGAAGCACCCCCTGCCAATACCAAATTTGAGTGACTCATCGAGTACGTCGGAGAACCTGAGGTTTAGCGAAATCCTATTTGAGAAAAACTTTAATTGGATTTCGATAGAAGTTGTAGAAGAAGATAGACTTGGAAAAACAAAAGAAGTTCTAGATATTGGTTTTGAAGATAGAGAACCCAGACAGCTAGTGGAAGTCAAAGAAGCACCAAGTTCTGGTTGCGAAAATAATCCACCTACACCACCATCTATTCTTGAAATCAATACACCAGCAGGCATGTCACACTCGACAGCACACCTTCCATTTTATGAAGGTGATGAAGATCCAACCAGACATTGGTTCATGTGCAAAGCGATATGGACGGCCAACCAAATTACAAGTGAAGAAAGACAGGTCACCTAGTTTGTTTGCTCTTTGAGAAAAAGAGTACTGACATGGTATATGGGATATATAGCAAAGTCACCAAATGCAACCAAGGCACAAATCAAACAAATTTTTATGGCCTTTTTCATGATAGAAGATGCAACATATCTGGCAGTCGAATGACTGAAGACAACAGTCTAGAAGCTGATAGAGACTGTCAAGGAGTATAATAACAGGTTCAAAGACCTCCTGATCAAACTTGACTATGAGATCGAAGAAAAATTATTAACCAAATGGCTCATTTCCTGTCTCATAAGCAAAATCAAAATACATGTATGTCGACAAAGTGTTAATACGTATGCAGAAGCATTGAAGGAAGCAATAGAGATTGAAATGGACGACGAATATCCTCTAGTATCCATGGATAGACATGTCAACAAATGCCTTGAGAGCATGGAGCAAGCAATTCGAAGTTTAACCTTGAAAGGGCCAGAACTGTGGTGTACTACATGTTGAACTGCAGGACACACGAAAGATTCTTGTCGAATTGAGGATCGACGACAAGAAGTCAAACTCATTCAAACCAGATGCTTTTGCGATCTGGGTAAGGAATATGATTCACACACCACAAACAATTGTCCATACAATCTCAAAAATAAGAAAGCTAAATGGTGTCAAATATGCAAATTCAATACACATTCGATTGAAGAATCTCATCTGAATTTGAAAAATCGACAAAACAACTATGTAGTATATCAAACAAACTCTGTCGAGCAGCATCAAGATAGAAATACGGGAAATGACACGTTTGAAAGGAATGATGGAAGAAATGACCAAAACAGTAGGAATCAGAACGACATATTCCATAGATATAACGACCGTCGATTTGATCGACGATACGACAAATACAATAAGTGCGGAGGATACCAGGGTCGTGGTCGTGGCGGTGGTGGTCGCGGTGTTCTACCTAATCGACATGGTTTTTTGTTTCACTTGTCTTAGTGAGGATCATCGGCATGTAAAATGCCCTTATAAAGAAAGAACTGATCTTAAATTTTGTACAAGGTGTGGGGTAGGCAATCACTTTTTAGAGGATTTCCCTACCATGATTGAGAGAATAAATAATAAAAAGAATGTTCATGTCTTATCTTGTGTACCCAAATATGATGTGCTTCATACTAGAAATTTGCAAATTGTCACTAGGCAAGGTACTCACATTGGTCAAGATAAGCCACAGATAAGTAAAATTGTAGATAAAGAGGATTACCCAAATCCTGTGAAACAAAAATTTGTGTACAAAAATGCATCTGACATATTTTGTGAATTGGCAGCACATGAATATGTTGAAGAAAACCAACAGAAAGCTCTAAATGAAGTGTTCAATTTGATTTCAAACAATGAAGCTGTAGGAAAATTGATTGATCTGTTGCATAATCTAAAGCATAAACATGTCGAGCAAAGACAAACCAAAAACATTTGCCAACTAAATCAAAATGAAAAAAATGATGTTGACACATTGGTTGAACTCGACATAAATGGATATCATGTATGACAAGTCGTACTAGAATTTGGTTCCCTAGTGAATATCATGACTCGTGATACCTGGGACCAACTCGGTCGACCACAAATATAGGAATCAGGCATTTATATGAGGCTCGCAGATCAAGGATTAATTGAATCGATTGGAGTATGGAAAGGAGTCAAAACTTCCATCAAGGGCATTAGGACAAAAGTGGATTTTGAAATTATAAATCCCAAGGATGATGCAAGCTCTTTCCCAGCCTTGGTCGGACGACCTTGAGGGTGAAAGATGAAGGCCTCAATTTCCTTAGATAAAAGTCACATCAACTTGAAAGGCAATGGTCAAAAGTTTATTGTATCTATCTTCCCATCTTAAGGAGAGCCATGGTCAGAACCTACAGAAGTTGATAATGATATTCGACAGCTTTGCTGAATAAACAATAACGAAGACCGCATTGAACCAAATTCCCAAGGAGAGATTCACCTTGGAGATCCTGTGTCACTCAGATATAATTCCGATGCAGAGCTCTACGACTGGCAGATTGATAACTATGATCTTCATGCAAAGGAATGTTGGACAGTGGAAGCCATCTCAAATAAAAAATGAAGAAGTGTCTCTCAATATCATATACACTAAATATATTCGAGCGAAAAATGCGAGCATATCCGATGCTTGTTCCAAATAGAAGTTCACAAACATGTAATCTGCCATTAAGGTACAAAGAACGTGATTCACTTGCTATACATGCTGAACAGGTATCCAAACATGTCAGAGAGCAAGGTCGATTACAAAGTCTAGTAGAGACATTTACTGGTCAAGCTGCGAGATGGTGGGACACCCATCAGTCGAAACTCCAAAGCTGGAATACAACATCGACATTTTTTATAGAAAGGTTTGGAGGAACGAAACTGATGACTCAGGCTGAAATCCCTATGTTTACACAGGGACAAAATCCTGAAGTCCACATCGATTGTTGCGAAAGAGAATGGAGAAAATTGAGCTATAAAGACAAAAGGGCATGGCCTCACCTCTTCCCCAGAACACTTGATGATTTACCCAATAAATGGTATAAGATGGAAGAGGTGAGAGGATAAAATTTCATGTGGAAAGACTTGAAAGAAAATTTTATCAAGTTTTTCCAGTCTTCTCCAAAGGAGGAGAAGTTGGTCGAACAAGTAAAACTATCAAAGAATTTCTACAGCCAACAGAAAATTCAGTACTTACAGAAAAGCAGAAGATTACTCGTTGACCTACTACTTGCTATAGCATAACATCGACAGAGAGCCAGCATTCGACAAGATTAAGCCTAGAAATGGAGAAATCAGTCGGGAAGAGCTTTCAATGGAGACAGGATCACGCCAACACATCGAAGCATGTAAAAAAAAACTTTTAGCACAGAGGTTGTCGAGAAGAATGAACAAGAAAGGTTATCGGAAAAAGACTTTCCACCAACATTCATACAAATTAAAGAAGGTGAAAGACCGATAAATGACAGCTGTTCTCCATAATGGATGGACGCAAAGATCAAAACGAAGGAAGTAGACATTTCAAATGATGACCGACCAAAAATGGAAAAAATTGGCAACTATTGGAATGAAGAAAAAATGAAAGAAATCACCAGTCTCCTCAAGGAATTCCAGGACATATTTGCTCAGGATTACAAAGACCTGAAAGGACTTGCGCAGGAGATGGGTTAGATGAAAATTGATATTAAACCAGACGCCAGGACAGTAAAGAAAAGACCCTACAAACTTGGTCACAAGTACAAAGATATTGTTAAAAAGGAGATCGATATCATCCTCAAAGCAGGAATCATATATCATGTCAACTAGTCGGAGTGAGAAATCCTGATGGTTTTTCAGCCAAAGAAACAAGATTCGACATGACTGAGAATCTGTGTCGACTTTCGCAAGTTGAACAAGGTAACACTCACATACCCCTTTCCAACCCCTTTTGTAGATGAAATTATTAATGAAGTTGCAGGGCATGAGTGCTACTCTTTCACTGATGGATTCTCTGGCTACAATCAAGTGCCTATTGCAAAAGCAGATCAGAAAAAGATGACATTCATGTGCGAATTCAAGTCATTCACGTACAAAGTCATGCCCTTCGATTTGAAGAACGCACCAACGGTCTTTTATCGGATTGTCGTCAAGGCATTTCAAGAATATATCTACAAAACCATGGTTGTCTACTTTGACAACTGGACAATCTATACAATGCTAAGGGACCATTGCAAATGGCTTCGACTGATGTTGGAACGTTGTCGGCAGATTCAGTTGTCACTGAACATCAAAAAGTGCATTTTTGCAACACCAATTGGTGTATTGCTGGGCCATGTAGTTTGCAAAGAAGGAATAAAGGTCGACTATGCCAAGATAAAAATTATCCTCGACCTAAAACCTCCAGTTAATCCAAAGCAAGTGAGGATCCTATTAGGTCATACGGGGTATTATAGGAACTTTATCAGACACTACTCTGACACGACCTATCATCTCGAAGAGCTGCTAAAAGAAGATCAAGATTACAGGTGGACGAAGGAATGTGATGTTTCATTCAATACTTTGAAGAGAAAAATGGTCAAAGCACCTATCCTCCGATTTCCAAATTGGTCGATAAAGTTTCATGTGCATATCGACGCATCTGGAATAGCAGTTGGTGCTATTATAATACAACCTAGAGAAGATGGAATGGATTATCCTAATGCATTCAGTAGTCAGAAGTTGAATAAAGCCGAGAGAAACTAATCTATGACAGAAAGGGAAGCATTAGGTATGGTATTTGCACTGTAGAAATACCGTCATTATTTATTGGCTAATCCTTTTGTATTTTATACAGATCATCAATATTTGAAATACTTAGTCAATAAACCATTGCACCATGGGAGGTTTTGTCCCTGGCTTCTACTGTTCTAGGATTTTGAGTTCGAAGTAATAATCCAACCTGGGAAGGCTAATGTCAGGCCATACCACCTGTCAAGAATCGACACTAGAGAGGAGCCGACATGAATAGAAGACGATTTGCCGAATGCACATTTGTTTCGCATTGAAGCAGTCCCTTCAGAACTTGCAGAAATTGTGCAATTTTTTAAGGATGGGAAAGCCCCTGAAGGAATGACTGAGAAAAAGAGGAAGATCCTTGCTATGAAAGCAGCACCTTACACTCCAATCAATGGATTCCTCTATAAAATTGGCTTGGATGATATATTATGTTGGTGTGCACTTAAGCATGAACATTATCATGGGAGGACATTATCATGTAGACATAACAGTTAGAAAAATTCTTCAAGCCGGACTTTGGTGGTCGACAATTCATAAATACTGTCGAGAGTTTGTATCTAAGTGTGATAGATTTCAGCGTATGGGTTGACCACTCCCGAGAACAGAAATGCCATTGGTTCCGATTAATCCTAGCCGAACATTTGAAATTTGGGCGATCGATTTTACTGGACCATTCCCAGTAATTGGCAGGCGAACAGGTGCATGATATCTTATCACTGCGGTAGAATATGTCACCAAGTGGGAAGAAGCAGAGTCGGTCGAAACATGTTCAAGCGAAGTTGCCGCTAAGTTTATCTATCAAAATATCATAAGACGTTTGGACGCTCGTTAACATTGATAAGCGACCAAGGTATGCATTTTGTGTGTAAAACAATTGAAGCATTAACTAAAGAATTTGCAGTTGATCATAGAATAAGCACAACGTATCATCCTCAATCCAATGGAATTGTGGAATCATTCAATAAAACACTCACAAGAGGACTGACAAAAGTATGAAACGTAGAGAAGGAAGACTAGGACGATAAAGTACCTGCTGTTCTCTGAGCATACAGAACAACATACAAAAGAACGACAAGACAAACACCCTTTTCACTTCTCTATGGACAAGAAGCAGTCATCCCATTGCATTTTCGATGACAAGCACCGACTATTGCAACAGTCTTACACATTGATGTCGAAGATGCATGACAAGGATGGTTATTACAACTGTCGAAGCTAGATGAAAGTCGATAGATGGCAATAGAACATTAGCAAGTCCAAAAACAACAATAGAAAGCTTGGCACGACAGAAACATCAAATAGAAAAATCTATCATTTGGGGCCTTGGAACTACTTTATAATAGCCGTGTTAAAGGGAAACCAAAGAAGTTGCATACAAAGTGGATGGGGCCCTACATTGGCGAAACAATAAATCCTAATAGTTCAATCCGACTGAAAACGTTACAAGGAAGCGTTTTTAAGAAAGCTATAAACGATGCCCACCTAAAAAGGTACAAGTCATGAAAATTCAAAAAAAAAAAAAGGTTATAAAACCAAATGAGAGAAAGTACTATAAGCAATCAAGCAAACAACAAGGCATGACAAAAGCAGAATGATGAGATATTGGCAGAATAAGGGTAGAAAAAGTAAAGAAAAAAGTCCAGCGCATAATCTTCGGTATTATAGACATCGACAAGAACGTCGACAAGTTGCTGAGGAAAACCAGGCACGACAGAAGCAATGGAGCACACACCGAAAAAACCCATCTAGAGAAGCCCGCAGACATGACACAACAAGCGAGGTGTCACGACATCATGATGGCAAAGAAGTAAAGGATAAAATTTCCCGCGATGCCAGAAGTAATGCACCTTATAGGGCGTCGATAACCTATCAGCTCAATTTAATACCTTCATCAAATCAACCATCAATACAAGCCTCTACATCCTGTTCACTCATGCCGAGCAGCTCCACCATAAATCCTGAGCTCGAGGATTCTTGGGCGCTCTTCTGTCGAGAACTCTAACTGCAAAACATAGAGCTCCCTGACCCTGTTGAAGCAAATTTTGTATTCTTAAATCCTGAATCCACCATGGCTCCAAGGAAAACCCTAACGACAATCAGGGCCACTGTGACGACGATCAGAGAACTGGAAAAAGAGAAATCACCTTGGAAACAAGATTACAAATGATTCGGAACGCGAAGGCTCTAGAAACCAGTTGGAAGAGAGCTTGGAAAGATATCGAATAATGGGGGAAGGAATCAGATGGCCACTGGAGGGAGGAAGCACAGCGGCTGCAGACTACTACAATTCTACATTACATGAAGGAACCCCTTTTAGAAAGTTTTAGAGGACTCAAAGAAGTAATTGCACAGTTCATTGTTTGTAGGTATCACAATGGCAAGTTCTACTTTGATGGTCCAATCGAAATTGATGGAGCACTTATCCACAAAATCATCGGTCTATCACATAAAGGAGATGATGTACCGACAAGTTCAAGTGCGGACTTGATCGACGAATTTGTAACTACCGCTGCTGGAAAGAACTCATGAGGCATATCCATGAGCTAGATAAGATTTGGCAATTACAAAATTGCTGCCAAGATTGTGTCGCATGTACTATCATGAACAAGAAGAGGATCAGACTTGAAAACCGTCATGCTGGAAGCTGTTAAAAATATGGTAATGCGTGGTAAAGTTTACAAGTGGGCAGACTTCTTGGCCGGCATAATCAAACATACATGCTATAAGTGCCAAGAGGAAGTGACCAGCATCCGATATCCATCTGTAATCATCTGGATTTCCATGACCTACATCTGGCCACGAGGAATAAGGATTTTGCTCAAGAGCGAAATGTCCTTATGGAGAATTTTTGATGCTTCTCAGCAGGAAAAAACTGACATGGACCATCGACAATTAAACTTTGGTTGGAAGCATGGTTTATAGATCTTAAAACACAGGTGACAAGATGGAGAGTACTGCGGAAAATTTGACGGAGTTTACCTCTGACAGCACACATCTAACTCTCTTTGGATGATACAGTGATCTGGTATTTGCAAGGAGCAGCAGGTAAAGCAAAGCACCTCGACTACTATCCATCACTAGATGAAATTTTCATGGATTTAAGTCGACAATCAAATGAAATATTGGTAATTCCTCCTCAAGCAATAAAGATCGACTTCACTAGTGTCGAACCGTTGACAGACATAGAGCAATAAGAAGCATATGAAAGTTGGCTATATGTGAACACTTTCACTTATCATCCTGAACCTGTACATAACTCCAATGTATTGGCACTCACGCTTACTCCACATGAAGTTTCAACAGAACCTGTAGAGCATTCAAATAGTAGTATGCAAAAGCAGATCGGATAGACCTTTCCAATGGGCTACCGAGCGCCCCAAACGGAGATCGTATGCAAAAGTTACGACCCCGGGAAGTTGATGTACTAACTTACCCAAACGGGGCCCACATGACTTTTGGCGCTTCATCTCCTAGGGTTAGGTTTTTGGATGTCTAGGGTTTTGACATTCCTGTTTATTGTAAAAAGGCCTTGAGAGCCTCATTGTAACCATCTTCTTGCGAAATGAGAGCAGCCGTCACATCTCTTCTCAGAGATAAGCCGTCACCATTCCAGCAAGCTTGTTTTCCGCTGCATTTTACAGTTCTAGCTTATTTCCTTATTGAATAGAAAACCAGTTTTACTGTATCTCTGTTATTTTGTGTTAAGCATCTGATAATAATCTATATTCATTTCATTTTGCTCATAAAATCCGGATCAGTGGTATCAGAGCGGTCTGCTCCTTGTCGTCTTAATGCATGTCCCCAACGAGGTCAGGGTACAAAGAATTGGGTCTCGAGCTTGTTTCTCTTGAGGACAAAAGCTCTCGCACGCCCAAGCGACCTCTCATGGCAGGAGAAAAGAAAGATGACGGGACAGGAGATCCTATCAAAATGTTGCTTGAGGAAGCCCTCACGCAGCAGAGGAACGAGATGATGGATAATTTCGTGCAAATCCTTCGGCGACTACCAACAAGCGACGCATCTTCCTCGAGCGGAGGCGCCACCCCCTTCAAGGTACAAATCAACTTTGATATCCCTATATTTGAAGGACAAATAGACGCAGATGCTGTAGATAAGTGGTTGAATCTACTAGAAGGGTATTTTTCTGTCCATAACTTTTCGAATAAAGAAAAGATTACTTTTGTGCTCCTCAAAGCCGTTCCCCATGTCAAAGATTGGTGGGAAACATTCTGCGAGCAAAAGGACACAGAAGAAGCCTCATTATTTTCAGTCACGGCCACCTGGGAATCCTTCAGGGATGCTATTAAGGAATAATACTACCCTGTTGGAATTTATGACGATTTGTATACCAAATGGACCACACTGCGACAAGAAAGAGACCAAGCAGTGCCAGAGTTCACAAATATCTTCCATACCTTGCGCACCAAGCTGGGTATCAAAGATTCAGAGCGACATCTGGTGCTCAAGTATTGCGGTGGTTTGCATAGATACATCCAGACCGAAATGGAATTTCTGGACATCTCTTCCTTGGGCGCGGCCTACCGATATGCTGTCAAAATCGAGCAAAAGCTCAAACAAAAGACATGGCAATTTGGGCCTGGGAACCCTTCACAGCAAAAGACAGGAAAGGGCAGCCCCAACCCACAGAATAAAGGACAGAGCAAAGATGGACAGCATCAGGACAACCAGTCCAAGCCACAAGCAAAGAAGGACACCAGAAAAACAAAGAAAGATACCGGGAAGTGGTGCGACTTCCATAAGAGCCCTTGGCATAACACTGCTGATTGCCGCTCAAAGCAATCACTGGAGGCCGAAGTGAAAGCATCTTAATCAGATGTGGGTTCTGACTCTGAGTCTGAACCAGAAAGGGGAAGACAGATCATTGACGTAGAACCCAGTGCCACCGTTGCCACCACCAAGCTCCAGCCTGATGAACCAGATGAGCCAAAAGAAGGAGAACGCCTCTTCCATTCACAGATGTGGGTAAAAGGCACCCCGTTGCATTTCATCGTTGATAGCGGTAGCCAGAAGAATCTCATCTCAGCAGAGGTCGTCAAGCGCCTGGCCCTGCCGACAACTCCTCACCCACAACCCTACACCATTGGATGGCTCCGCAAAGGAAGCGATCTCCGCGTCAGCCAACAGTGCCGACTGCCATACGGCATCAAGCCCTTCAAGGACGAGGTATTGTGTGATGTTGCTCCTCTCGAAGTTTCAGATGTTCTTTTGGGCCAACCTTATTTATGGAAACATCATGTTGTATATGAGTCTAGGCCTCGTAGTGTTATTATTTCTTTGAACAGGAAATTGTACAGGATACCCGAGGCAGTCCCTCCTAGTGCTATTTCCTTGATCTCTGCCAAGCAATGCAGGAAGGTCATCTCTCAGACCGGGAAATTTGTCTTCTTCATGATTCGCTCTCAGAGTGAAAGAAAGATCGCAGCCACATCCCGGGCCTCTACGACCGATCTATCCACACAACAGAAGCAAGTGGATAAGGTGGTGGAAGGATACTCATATATCTTCTCCTCTCCGACATGGGTACCTCTGCACTGCCAGGTCAAGCATCCCATCGATCTGATCCCAGGTGCACCGCTACCCAATGGGCCAGTCTATCGCCGCTCTCTGTTGGAAAACGAGGAGATCAAGAGGCAGATCCAAGAATTGCTTCACAAGGGGCACATCCGTCCCAGTTCATCACCTTGTGGGAGCCCAATCGTGCTGGTGCAGAAGAAAGATGGGACCTGGCGACTCTGCGTTGATTACCGGGCCCTTAATAAAATCACAGTCCGTAACCGGTACCCGATTCCCCGAATCGACGACCTCCTTGATCAGCTCACGGGGGCCAAATACTTCAGTAAGATTGATCTGAAGTCGGGCTACCACCAGGTCCCAATAGAACAGACAGATGTATGGAAGACTGCCTTCAAGTCAAAAGAAGGTCTTTTTGAATGGCTGGTCATGCCTTTTGGTTTGACAAATGCTCCAGCAACTTTTATGAGGATGATGGACGACATCCTACGACCTTTCACCAACAATTTTGTAGTGGTGTATCTGGATGACATCCTCATCTACAGCAAGACTTGGGAGGAACACTTGCAGCATATTCAGCAGGTTCTGCACACCCTGCGGAAGCACAAACTATATGCAAACTTGGAAAAATGCTCCTTCGGCATGGACAGGGTCCATTACTTAGGCTACATCGTTGATCGACATGGTGTGCATGTGGATCCAGCCAAGATCCAGGTCATCCGTGACTGGCCAGCCCCAACCACCCTCACTGAACTTCGAAGCTTCTTGGGCCTCGCCAATTTCTATCACCGGTTCGTGCTGGGATTCTCTCATATTGCATGGGCCCTCAGCCAAGTGACCAGGGGTGGTGGTAAGGCAAAATTTGTGTGGGGCCTGTCCCAACAACAAGCCTTCGGTGACTTGAAGAAGCGTTTGTGCTCATCGCCGGTACTCTCATTACCGAACCTGCAACATCCCTTTGAGATCGAGACAGATGCTTCAGATTATGCTGTGGGTGCCGTTCTCACTCAACATGGCCACCCCGTGGCATATCATAGTGAGACACTATCAGATGCTGTCCGCAAGTACCCTACCTATGACAAAGAAATGTACTCCATTGTACAAGCCTACCGCCAGTGGAGACATTACATTCTTGGGAAGGAGACAGTCATCCACACTGATCACAAGCCACTACAGTTCATGCAGACCCAAGGAAAGTTGCAGAATGACCGCCATCAGAAGTGGTCAACATATTTACAGCAGTTCCACTTCAACATCAAATATAAAATAGGCAGTACCAACCGAGTTGCTGATTGCCTCAGTCGACCTCCAGTCACGGCACTTACCACGGTGCTAGACTCTTGTGGCCATGAGACCTTCAGATGGCCTCACCTCTACGAGACAGACCTTGACTTCTCCGCCACCTATCAAATGTTGGGCACCAACTCAGTGGTTGCTAATTTCCATCTTCAGGACGGGTTGTTGTGTCATCTGGGCCATCTCTGCGTTCCATCAAGCGAGCGTGCGAAGCTGATTTGGGAAGCTCACTATAGTCGAGTGGCAGGACACTTTGGCGTCGAAAAGACAGTGGCAGTGTTGCAGAAACATTTCTACTAGCTGAAACTTCGACAGGATGTCGGCAAGTATATCAGGTCCTGCACCGCTTGTGCTATTGCCAAACCGACCACTAAGAAACAGGGCCTATACACCCCTCTGCCTACTCCTGACAGGCCGTGGGAATCCATCTCAATGGACTACATGTCGGGCCTCCCATCCACCAAGAGGGGAAACGACTGTGTTTTTGTGGTTGTTGATCGCTTTTCCAAGATGGCGATTCTAGCCGCTTGCAAGAAGAACATCACAGCAGAAGCCACTGCCAAGCTCTTCTTTGAACGAGTATGGGTACATTTTGGGATCCCACAGACCATTATCTCAGACCGTGACAGTCGGTTCCTCAGCTCATTCTGGTCAAGCCTCTGGTCACTGCTGGATACCAAGCTCACCAAATCCACTGCCTTCCACCCCCAGACCGATGGACAAACGGAGGTCGTCAACCGGATGGTCGTACATATCCTGCGCATGTACAATTCAACACACCCTTGCACATGAGATGAGAGTCTCCCCTATGTCCAACATAGCTACAACCGAGCCTTGCATAGCTCAACTGGACACAGCCCCTTTCAGGTGGGGTTGGGATTCCAACCATTGGGCCCCATGGATGTTGCACTTCCCCTTGCGACCACCTCGGCCGACTCATCCCTAGAAGCTGACAAAGCCGCCCGGTTCATTGAACGGATCCAGCATATCTGCCAACAGGTTCAGGATATTCTACAGAAGTCTAATGCCAAGTACAAGCAGCGCCATGATCAACATCGGGTGCCACATAAGTTTCAGGTGGGCGACAAAGTTTGGTTGCATTTGCAGAAAGAACGCCTTACAGGGCCCCATCGAAAGCTTCTCCCACTCCGTTATGGGCCGTACACCATCACCAAGGAGGTGGGTGACAATGCTTTTGAGCTCAACATTCCCCCCTTCCTAGGTCTGCATCCAGTCTTCAACGTGGCTCTCCTTCGGCCATATTTTCCACCACTATTAGACACCTCAGAGATAGCAGAGAAGTTGACGCCAACAGAGCTCAACCGTGACTGCCTACAACAAGAATCCAGTGATCATATTGTAGACACACAGATCAAGGGCACTCGACATCAAAGGATCCAACTTTATCGAGTTGTCAAAGCAGGGCAGCTCCTACACCAAGGCAAGTGGCTCACCCAAGGCCAAATTTAGCAGAAATTTCCTCATCTGATGGGGGAACTCAACGCAATGGAGACCATTGCTTCCTAAGGAGGGAGGATTGATCCAGGTGGATATTGGTGGCCACCCACCTTTCCAACTGGCTCAAAACAGTCTTATGGCAATTTTGGTATTGTACTATTTTTAGCAGTTTTTGGGGTCCTGAACTTTCGGGGCCATTTTGAGGCCCTAAACGACCTTTTTTGGAAATTTGGGGGGCCAAATGGTTGCTCTTGGCATGCATTTGGCCCCAGTCGAAAGTTGTAAATCTCGGATAGACCTTTCCAACGGGCTACCGAACGCCCCAAACGGAGATCGTATGCAAAAGTTACGACCCCGGGAAGTTGATGTACTAACTTACCCAAACGGGGCCCACATGACTTTTGGCGCTTCATCTCCTAGGGTTAGGTTTTTGGATGTCTAGGGTTTTGACATTCCTGTTTATTGTAAAAAGGCCTTGAGAGCCTCATTGTAACCATCTTCTTGCGAAATGAGAGCAGCTGTCACATCTCTTCTCAGAGATAAGCCGCCACCATTCCAACAAGCTTGTTTTCCGCTGCATTTTACAGTTCTAACTTATTTCCTTATTGAATAGAAAACCAGTTTTACTGTATCTCTGTTATTTTGTGTTAAGCATCTGATAATAATCTATATTCATTTCGTTCTGCTCATAAAATCCGGATCAACGAAGTCTCAGAAATAGTGCAATTGTGCCATCTTCGGAGCTAAGGTTTTGCTCAGTGAAGACCATGCCAATCTTGCTCGAGGGGGTCATTTCTCATCCAAAGGCTCTCGGGTGTGTGTGGCCATCGTGAATAGGTCCACAATGGCCACATGCACGTGCAGGAGTCGACAGAACCCAAGGCCGATCACTGGTTTGGGTTTCATGACCCCGAAGAAATTCCTCAAAGTGTCTGTGAATGACCATTGGGTGCCTGACCAAAATGCCTGTAGCACCACAACCGCGACTGCAATTGTGAATCCGTCAATTCCTATGGATCTGGGGCGACAGGTTCAGCTAGGGGACCCCTCACAACATGCCTCGAAGTCTTAGAAATGGTGATATTGTGCCATCTCTGGAACTAGGGTTTTGCTCAGTGAAGGCCATTCCAATATTAATCAAGGGGGTCATTTACAATCCGAAAGCTCCCGTGCATGCATTTCTATCATGAACACATGCACGTGCGGGATCCAATGAAACCCGAGTCTGCTCGACGGTTTGTGTTTTGTGCCCCTAGAGCAATTGCTCAAAGTGTCCCTGAATGGACCCAGGGTGCCCTACCAAAATGCCTGCAATATCAAAACTGTGACTCCGATCGTGAATCTGTCGATTCTAATGGATCCGGGATGCCGGGTTTCAGCTAGGCCCCCCCCACACTGTGCCTCGAAGTCTCGAAAATAGTGTTATTTTTACATCTCCGGAGTTAGATTTTTTCTAGGTGAAGACCATGCCAATCTTTCTCAACTGGTTCATTTCTTATCCTAAGGCTCTCGGGCATGCGTGGCCATCCTGAACACATCCAAAATGGCCACGTGCACATGCCGGAGCGGACAGAACCCATGTCCGCTCGCTGGTTTAGGTTCTGTGCCCCCTGAGCAATTCCTTAAAGTGTCCCTGAATGGCCCCTGGGTGCTCGACCAAATTTCCTGTAGCACCACAACCGTGACTCCGATAGCGAATCCATCGATTCAGATGGATCCAGGACACCGGGTTCCAGCTAGGCCCCCCCCCCACACCGTGCCTCGAAGTCTCGGAAACGATGCTATTGTGCCATCTCTAGAGCTAGGGTTTTGCTCAGTGAAGGCCATGCTAATCTTGCTCAAGGAGGCCATTTCTCATCCGAAGGCTCCCGGGCATGCATGGCCATCCTGAACACATTTACAATGGCCACGTGCACATGCAGGAGCCAACATAACCCGATTCTACTCACTGGTTTGGGTTCTGTGCCCCTAGAGCAATTGCTCAAAGTGTCCCTGAATGACCCCAAGGTACTCGAACAAAATTCCCGTAGCAGAAAAACAGTGACTCTAATCGTGAATCCGTCAGTTCCGATGGATCAGGGATGCTGGGTTCCAGCTAGGCCCCCCACCCACACCGATGGAGTTCACTGAGAAAAATCCTAGCCCTAGATATGGAACAATAACATCATTTTTGAGACTTTGAGGCACAGTGTGGGGGGTCCCCTAACTGGAAACCGACGTCCCAGATCCATAGGAATCGACGGATTTGCGATCATAGACATGGTTTTGCTTCTGCAAGAATTTTGGTCGGGCACCCTGGGGCCATTCAAGGACACTTAGAGGAATTGCTCTGTGGGAACGAAACCCAAATCGGAAAGCATACTTGGTTTTCCTCCGCTCTCACATGTGCATGTGGCCATTGTGGACGTGTTCACGATGGCCACGCATGCCCTGGAGCCTTCGGATGAGAAATGACCCCCTTGAGCAAGATTGGCATGGCCTTCACTGAGTAAAACCCTTGCTCCGGAGATGAAACGATAGCACCATTTCCGAGACTTCGAGGCACAGTATGGGGAGTCCCCTAGCTGAAACCTAGCACCTCGGATCCATCAGAATAGACGGATTTGCGATCGGAGTCATGGGTTTGTTGCTGCAGGAATTTTGGTCGGGCACATCGGGGCCATTCAGGGACACTTCGAGGAATTGCTCTGGGGGCACGGAACCCAAATCGGTGAGCAAAATTGGGTTATGTTGGCTCCCGCACATGCAAGTGGCCATTATGGACATGTTCACGATGGGCAATCACGCCTGGGAGCCTTCGGATCGTAAATGACTCCCTTGAGCAAGATTGAAATGGCCTTCACTGAGCAAAACCATAGCTCTGGAGATGGCACAATAACACCGTTTTCGAGACTTCGAGGCACAATGTGGGGGGGGGGCCTAGCTAGAACCCAGCATTCCGGATCCATCGAAATCGACGGATTCATGATCAGAGTCATAGTTTTGCTTCTGTAGGCATTTTGGTCAGGCACCCCGGGGCCATTCAAGGTCAGTTTGAGGATTTGCTGCGGGGGCACGGAACCCAAACCGACAAGCGGACTTGGGTTATGTCTGCTCCCACACGTGGACATTGTGGACTTGTTCATGATGGCAACGCACACCTGGGAGCCTTTGGATGATAAATAACCTCCTTGAGCAAGATTGGCATGGCTTTCACTAAGCAAAACCCTATCTCCGGAGATGGCGCAATAACACTGTTTCTGAGACTTCGAGGCATGGTGTGGGGGATCCCATAGCTGAAACCCGACACCTCGGATCCATCGAAATCGATGTATTCATCATCAGATTCACATGTTTCCTGCTATGGGCATTTTGGTCGGGCACCCTAGGCCCATTCAGGGGCACTTTAAGGAATTGCTCCAGTGGAATGGAACCCAAACCGACAAGTAGAATTGGGTTCCATTGGCTCCCGCACGTGCACGTGTCCATTGTGAACATGTTGATGATAAACACGCACACCTGGGAGCCTTCAGATCATAAATGACCCCCTTGATGAATATTGGAATGGCCTTCACTGAGCGAAACCCTAGCTCCGGAGATGGCACAATATCACAGTTTTCGAGACTTCGAGGCATGGTATGGGGGGTGCCTTAGCTAAAACCCGATGTCTTGGATCCATCAGAATCAATGGATTCAAGATCAAAGTCACTGTTGTGGTTCTATGAGCATTTTGGTTGGGCACCCAGGGGCCATTCAGGGACACTTTGAGGAATTGCCCGTGGGGAACGAAACTCAAACTGGCGAGCAGACTTGCGTTCTGTCAGCTCCCGCATGTGCATGTGGCCATTGTGGATGTGTTCATGATGGCCACGCACGTGCGGGATCCTTTGGATGAGAAATGACCCCATTGAGCAAGATTGGCATGGCCTTCACTAAGAAAAAACCTAGCTCCAGAGATGGCACAATAGCACCGTTTTCGAGACTTTGAGGCACGGTGTGGGGGGTCCCCTATCTGAAACTCAGCACCTCAAATCCATCGGAATCGATGGATTCACGATCGGAGTCACGATTTTGCTGCTGTGGACATTTTGGTCGGGAACCCCGGGGACATTCAGGGACACTTTGAGGAATTGCTCCGGGGGCACGTTACCCAAACTGACGAGCGGACTCGGGTTCTGTCCACTCCCTCACGTGCATAAAGGATCTTTTAAACTACCATATAGGACATGTCTTATGGTTGTTTGGGTCCCAAGTGTTTATACATATGAAAAATGGCTAGGTAAATGTTGCTAATGAGATGAAATGAGGGTTGTGCTTGTTTAAATCCCTAAGGGAAGACCTCACACAAGAGGTCATACACTTATAACCACATTGTGATGTTCCCTAAGCTATTGAGACAATATTGAGAATATGTGAGCCATTATAGAGTAACACCTTTGACCTCCTAATGTTATGTAAACACATAAGAAAGTGTTTTACCATAAGTCAATTAGAGAGGATATGCCATAACACTGGTACCAACTAGATGTCCCCATTTTTATATGGCATATGTAAAGGTAGACTAGAGGTATCTTTGAGCTGGTTGAAAGTGTCTCTATCAAGTGTCTCGAGCCATGGATAATGCCTTCAAGAATAATAGTTGATCTTTGAAGGGTATCATTTTCCTTTGATTGTTGACCTCGATGCAATAAGTAGGTTGTGGACATTAGATATGGGTCTTGAGACCATGCACATGTTCAATGGAGGAAAGATATGCCTTATGCCCTAAATAAGGCTTCTATGCATTTAGGACCAAGAATGATGTGTCGAATCATAACGCATCTAGGATCGAGGGATATTTTGCCTCCATATGAGCATATTCAAATATGATTAGGATATTATGAACACCAAGTGTTGGTGTTGAAGGCCTAGATATGAGTGTTGAATGCCTAGATTGATCTATATCAGCCACATGCTCGAAATTTCTGACAACATGTCCTCTACCTGTTGGTCTGTGTTGATCCGTGGTTCGATCTAACATTTTTGTAGATCAACATTGAACTATGGATTCTGCATCCTAAATGTGAGGGTTTTTCATGCACCTCATCTCCTCCCTTCATAGGGAAGTTTTGAGACATGCTCTAGCCCCATCATGCTCTCCATTTACATGCTCAGTCTCAAAATAGTTCCATATATGGAGCACATCATAAGTCTTGTGCAAAATACTCAACCACTGGAATACACGTGCATTTTTGAACTGGCATGCACAACCATCTAACCATAATATCCAATGCTCATCCATATGTATACCTCTCTCCTTCAGCTGATCATATAAAATTTCGAAGCAATGCTGCACATAATGCAAGTTGTGGCACTTGTCATCACTAATGTAGAAGTTGGTCTCTTTAAATATTATCCCCATGTCATTGCTGCTCTCTGGAGCGTGCCTATACGTGATATGGACCATTATGCTTACTTGGTCTGAATGATAGTATTGAATTTGAATATCATTATGTGGCTGCATGGTGTAGTTTTTAGCAAAGTCCACAACCAAGAATATTGTGCCATTGGAAAAGGTGTCCCTGCGCTATCTGTACTATTCATCTTGCCATCGTGATACATGGACATGTTGTACATACTGCTCGGTCTTTTGGTAGAACTCCTTCATGAAATCGCAAATTTGTACCTGGTGCAACAAAACCAAGGGCATTAATACAACGTGACATTTTCAATCCGAATATATATGTACAAATTCAACATGTACAGTATGAAAGTATGCAAACTTAGATTACCTATGACTTCACCAATGCACTTTTTTTTCTTTCCTTCGCACTATCTACTTGATATGTTATGTACTTGAAGTTCTGTATTTCTACGATCATCCTCCCAAATTCATGCTCCTCGGTTTCATGGATGTAGCGGCTCAATAATGAAAATCCACTACACCTGGAACATGTCCCATATAAACATGATCTTTTATAATATTTTTTTCCTTCAGGTCTTGGACACATTATGCTATGTATAAATTCTCGAGATGCATTTGATGGTTGTAACGATGGGAATTCCTAAACAATGTTAGTATGCAAATCACAATATATATGTCTATATGTATCATAATAGTACTCAAATTCTACATGGTATCTACAGCAACATGTGTTGCGATCAATACAAATTCTAACCTACCAGGGTTTGCATTTTTCAATGGACCTTTGGCCCAAGTTCAATTGTGTGTGCTCATTCTTGAACCTCCCATAGCGTTCTGTTTTTGTCGTGTTAAGGAAGTTCTTTACATGGGGTTCACACCCCTTAACACCTTTTCTCAACTTTAACACATCTCTTTGATTTGATGATGGTCTAGTGTTACCATGCCAAAAAATTTGTACTAGTTCTTTAACAACATCAATAAGCTTCATGTATGAACGAGGTAACCTACTAACAAAGGCCCAATAGTCTTTTTGGCCTGGGGTCTCAATTTTTTTCTCTAATATAAGAATACTTTTGAAGAGTTTTTCTATCTACTTTAAATATTTTACATGTGTGTGATAGCAGGCGACGTTTCCTTGTGGATTTGTCTACAATCGATTCCGACAGTACACGACGGGCTGCATTAAAATATTTTGTATGAGAAGTTTTTCCAATCAAATTAAATGAAGACTGTAGATTTCTAATAATATGATCGTTGGCATCTAAAATTCTAACTACCATTATGCCCAAAATTCTCCTAACATGAGCTAGATAATGTGATTTTAACAAATCC
The DNA here is from genome assembly GCA_027924585.1 of Larix kaempferi. Taxonomy (NCBI): domain Eukaryota; kingdom Viridiplantae; phylum Streptophyta; class Pinopsida; order Pinales; family Pinaceae; genus Larix; species Larix kaempferi. The sequence continues at coordinate 8,397,022 of BSBM01000255.1, forward strand.
AGAAACAATTGACATTTTGTTGCATTGGTTTTGGATTCAAAAAATTCTTTGATTATCCTGTTACAATGGAAATCAATAGTGCGTTTGGGAAACTTACCTTCAAGTCCTGAAAATGAACTCTCATCCACATGAATACGTCTAGGAGTTCTTCGTCATCTGCTTGATAGTCGAGGCAAGGGAGTTAGAAAGGAAGTACGAGTCTCGTAAGCGGTTTGTTGTGGCCCTTTGTTCACAATTTGGTCCTGCAAGGGAGTGTGTTCGACATGTGTGTGCTCTTCTTGGGGACATTTCCAATTAACAACTTGTTCAACATCCATCCCTTCATACTCGACATAAAGCAAGTTTTGATTGACTTCAACCACTTTGTCATAGCTTGTTGATGGATCTAAGTCACTAACATTTTGATGTCTACGGTTTTCCATGTACAACCTGGTCTTTTCTCTTATCTCATGGGCCTTTTCAGGGGGCAGCTCCTTCCT